>JALXJV020000031.1:62330-325714 GCA_024633595.2 Lepomis macrochirus | reverse complement strand
AATGTGAAGATACTGAGAGAAATATCAGGATTTAGATGTCGGTTGTTTGATCAATAATGTGCAGAAATCCACTAACAAACATCAGAAAGCTGAGCTTCCAAACCACAAATTAAGAGCTTACAACACAATAATAATAATATGAAGTAGGCGTAAATAAACGTTTTTTAGCCAAGAAATCTCAAATAATCACATGATAGCTTAAACCAACTGGCAGAAGTTTGTGCAGCAGTGAATATCATATTTAATAGTTTACTGTATAGCCTACATACTGTGTGTGTGTATATAGGCTATAACTCTAACTCTTTTGCAGATCAGTTTAATTTCAGTGCAGCATAAAGTCAACACACAGTGATGTGTAATGATAAATTAAAGTGGCTTCATTAAGCCCTACACTAGATTTGTCATTTGATATGTTGCATGTTATGAATGTGAAAGACTAAACATCTTATACAGTTCTGAATCTTTAATATTTCCCTTCATTTCATTTCCACAACCAAACTTGTCATTGCCATTTTCACACATTTATTTTCCAGCTCACTGACACAAATGGCTTGATGAAGTTTATTGTTCTTTTTCAGCAGTTATCCATGCGCCACATCTACAATAATATATTCCACCAAGCTGCAGTGTCACAGAGTTAAGTAATATTGGGATAAACATGATGTCCTTCATTTTTACTTCATATACAAGGGCGCCCAGGAGACCCTCTTACATTGAGTTTCAGCAGAATCTGGAGGAATAATGAGCTGACAAGGAGAGAGGGAAGCCGACAGGACAGTGAAAACATAAAAGAAAGCGCTGAAGATTGCAGCAGCAACGGTTAAACACTTTTCCCCCTAACAGTGGCACCTTGGAGGAGCAGTAGAGGCGCTTTTCCCCAATAAGAAGATTTTTCTCTTTGCACCTGAATCTAAATTTGCTGTAGTACACAAGTTAAACAGATTCATATAGGAATATCCATCAACTGAGCTCAATATAAACATAAATTAAGGAGGTGTTGTGGACGCTGAGGTCCTCAGTATCATATCTGGACATTTGGAAGGTTGATATCGGCATGAAGACGAGTTACATTCTACGGTTACAAACATAATACACGCTGTATTTCTTAAGGCTGATTCAGATATTTTTAGACAGTTTCAGATGGAGAAATGACATAAAGTGAATTTAATTTTTTTTTATCTGAATGACGTACGTGGCACCAGAGCCATAATGTAGGGAGACAAAACTGAGAAAAGATATAACTGAATAGTTGAAATGACATAATAGACTGTGATGTTCCTTATATATTCTGAATTTTTTGGGTTTGGTTTTTTAGGCAAAAAACTCAAAATGACACTGGAAAAACATTGTGTCTTCTCCAACACAACACAATTAAAGAAAATACTGTACTGAAGAGTATTTCAATAGATATAATGTGCATAATGTGAAAAGAATGTAAAGTCATTTTACTTAAATAATCAGACATTTCTACAGAGTTTGGTTGATGGCTGGTAAAAAACTTTAAGGAATTTGGTTTTCTTCACCCGAATGACATACCTGGCACCAGACATGATGACGGAGATCAAATCTATAAATTAACATAATAAAATAAATACACTGGGTCCTGGGGTAGTTCTATACTTTACCCTGCTGATAAACCAATCTTGTTTTCACATAATTGCCATTTTTCCATCACTTCTGTCTGATCTGTCTAATCTGGTGCGGCTCAAGAAATAAATAGTCCTTGCTTCTCTACTTCCAGGATTTCTTTAGAGGAAAAAGGGCCTTTGAACAGTTAAAGTGCGCATGCTGGATGAAACACAGCCTGAGGGCAAAGCACAGAGGACGGGTTGTTTTAAGGGGGAGATGTTGACTGCACAGAGGTTTAAGGCCTCAGAGGTGATGAGCTGTGAGGTGGTGAGCGCTGTTTAACCCCAGAGTCCGTTCTGAATTGGTGAGGTATATTTTAGTTGGGGGGAATGAGCTGAGGTGGAGATACAAGCGTCTTCAGAGCAGTGAAACACACAACTACTGTGAGTGCACATTATAAACTGCAGCTAGCGTGGTTACAGTCAGTGCCAGACAAATACACTACACACACTGTGTCAACATTTTCCCGACCTGCAGATAAAAATACAGGACATATTTATTTCCTTCCCCAGGTTTTCTTCATAGCTTCGCTGCGGATTGTTGCGCCTCCACAAAACGTCCACCGATCAAGTGACGAGCAGCAGGAAAACCAAAGCTAGACGCTGTGTGTTAAGGGTCAACAGTTATAGTATCAGGTGTTGATGGTTTTCTCCAGCGTCAGGGGAATCTACAGCAGACTGGGATTTATAGAAGTAGGAGTCGCTGTCAGCAGTAGAGCAGGTCAGAGGTGAGATAAACAGACGGGAACCATCAGAAACACTGACAGAAAGAGAGAAACTCTCACACACTGTTAAAGTACACAGCTACAACCATACACAGCTCAACTAGCTAGTCCTCACTGAAGATGCTACACAGGATTCACAACAGTGTCTGTTTTACGGCAGATAAACTGCTACAGAGCCGCTCCCTGACCCCTACGATGACAGACTCCTCCGCCCAGTCAGATCTATTTACAGAGTTTTACAAAAGCAGGGATGAGAGATTAAAGCGGGTGATGCTCGAGTGATATTTTGTGGCAGCGCAGTTGGGCAACACTGGCTTTAACGGGAACAGGTGTACAGAAGATGTACGGATTTCAGAGATTTGTTAGGGAAAAAAGGGACATAAAAGATGCAGTATATGTCAGGGTATTTTTAGAGATGTCTTGAATGCAAAAAATCTGTAATGTGTCAATGAAAAGGTCGGTTGGTGTGTGCGGATTTGGGCTGACATTGACCCTGAACTAGTTCCACCAGTAAGTTTTATAACGTGAACAAAGTTTTCAGCAAATACATAAACCAAACCATGAGTTTACAGTCGTTTTACTTTCCTAAACCTTTTTATATTTCAAACATGCAAGAATGCCGATCCCACTTCCTTCTGTCATATAACCATGTCATGAATACACTTCACATTATTTGTGAGTTGTGTTTGTTAGAGTCATAATTGCCCGTCTGCACTGCCTCAAAATGTGGCCAGAAGCTTTACTGTTTAACGAGTTTGTGAGTTTTGGTAATACAGATGTGAAATCAGTTGTTCAGTATTTGTTCCTCGTGGAAATGATGATTGTTGTTGTTGCAGACGGAGGTCATGGTCTCTTGGTCTGTTTCTCCGGGCTCCTGTTCCTACCGAACCTGCCAGCTCCTGCAAAAGTTCCTAAAAGAGAGAAAGAAGACACGAAAACACGAAAAAACTGTTTAAACGTAAATACTTTTATGACATAAGTGTATCTATGTCCTGTACAGCAGAGTGACTGTGGCTGTGCAAAAGCTCATTATCGAGATAATTATGTAAAAATAGTCAATAAATTGTTATTGGCTGTCACAGGCCATCAGATATCTGCAGCTTATAGGCTGCTCAAAGAAATTAAGGAAACACTTAATCACATCAGATCTTGATAAACAAAATACTTTAAAGTTTAAAATCTTTACTGTATTTTGTATAATTCGTTGAGAACAATATGACGTAACAACGGTCAGTTGAAACCAAAATCACTGACAGACTGAGAGCTGGATTCAAAATCACTCCGAAAATCAAAGTAAAACACTGAATCAACATGACTTTATTGTTAAACTATTCACTTTTGGGGGATTGTCTTGCTGTTTCCTCTCCAGTGCACCTGTTGTCACCTTCATTTGCAAAACACGTGACACTGATTCACTACTGCTTATGCTTCCTAACTGGACAGATTGATGTCCCTAAAGTTTGAATGATTGTGACGATTAAGCGTTGCCATTTTTTAGCAGTGTGTTTTCACTTTATCCACAATATTCTGCCTGAATGAGTAAACTGATTTTGATGGGTAAAAGAGGTGGAGTGTCTGTACCTGGCTACTTGACGTCCAGTTTGCTCGGGCCGACGCTGTGGATGAGCTGGGAGGATTCAGAGGCGGCGCTGTACGCCTGAATCAGCAGGTTCTTGTTAAGGTCTCCGACCCCGCTGCCGGCCTGCAGCTTGGGGTAGGGGGGCGTTTCTGCGCCCTGACGCTGTCCTCGCCCGTGGCCGTCGAGGTCCATCAGGTGCTCCAGGGGGCAGCCCTCTGTCCCCTCTGTGACGGGTGAAAACTCCTGAGCGTTCGCCTGCTCCTCCCTAGACACTGGACTGATGGAGACAGATGGAGAACTTAAAGACACAATGATGACAGAGACAGAACATTTAATTGATTTTTCACATTTCAAAGTACAGCTTCAGTATTAAATCAGTAAACAACAATAATAATACAGATATTTTGGTTTAGTTATGAAAGGTGATGCAACACTTTGGCTGTTTGGATGAGCAGCAATGAGACAATGAGATGCAAGACTGAAACACAGAGGCCAAAAAGGCTGATTGGTATGTGCGGAGTCGCCTCAGTGCAGACAAAACTTGGCCAACACCTTAACTGAGATGTGTAAACTACAAGAAGTATAAAAAAACCCTACAAAACAGCTGAAATTCTTTTTGTTTTACTACTTAAAACATGCAGAGGCAATGCTAAAACTAGTTCTAGATTTAAGAATTAAGCATGAAGTTCTGCAGAGTAAAAAAAGCTAACTGAAAACATCTGAGAGAAGTCTTACCTGACGTCCATGGACTGGACCCCGTCAGAGAGCTCGTCCACACAGCTCTTATTCTCCAGGGGTCCAAGAGTGATGACGGGGGCTTCAGCCGGAGTCGGGGCGTCCTCCTCCAAGGGGACTGCAGCCTCTGCCCTCATGTCAGACACTGCGAACAGAAAGAGAAATTCATTGCTGAACATTATCACAGAGTTATAATATTCAGTATTGATCCTGACCTAGGTTGACTTGCTTCATTAAAAATGTATTCTTTCACTTTTTTAAGCTCTTATGAAATCAGATCTTAAAATTATTTGATTGTATTATAAATAATCGTGTGGAAACATAAAGTCTGTCATGAGGACTATAATCTGAAATATATTCTGAGATTGTGTGCAGGAACTGTGGTGTTTCACCTGAAACTGACTGCTTGTCAGTTCTATGACAATACAGCAAGTGAAACAACACTTCATCGTTGAGACATTTCCTTCTAGGTAATCAGAATTAGCTTTATTGTCAGAGTAGGTTTGACAAATTTGTATTATTTTTGTGCATAATAACAATAAACATAGTAGGTACAAAAATAACGATAGAGTAAGAAGCTACTGCAGCTCAAGAATTATAAATATAAAATAAAAAAATGACAATAAGATGTGAAAGATTTTTAAAAATATAAAGGAAACGTAAACTATTATTTAAATTACAGTTTGTGCAGGGACGTGCAAAACATTTACAGTGATGTATTTGTAACTCTGTAATTAAAAGAATTAGTGTTATTTCTGATTAAATTTTAGTAACGTAAACCACTTTGGGTCGGTGAGTTCATCAAATGCTGCAGCACACTTAGTCTGAGTCTTACTGCCTTTTAACCACCAGGGGGCCCTGTTTCCATGCTGCCTAACACTGCTGAGTCACACTGCAGCTGAGACTGATCTCTTTTTATTTAAAAACAATTACGCTGGAAAAACAACATCAAAGATTCCAGCACATCTAAGTAAAACAACAAAAGCCTAATTATTGGTGTCCAGGCGACAGGTGTTAAAGGAGAAAGGTGTATTCAACGTTCACCTGCAGCACCAGACAGAGGCTCCACTTCACTCTTCCTTGTTCTCTTCATAATCTCCTCAATTCTCTGTGAAAACAACGTCACCACTGGTCAAAAACACTGTTCTTAATATGGTTTGTAGTTTATTTTTAATTGCATCAGTGTTTTATGATTGTCCTTTTCATTTTCAAATTCAATAATGCCTTTTGAGACGTGTTTTAACGTGATATCTGTAATTCCCGTGTGTCTCTCTGATACCTTCTTCCTCTGCAGCCTCTCCTGCTCCTCCTGGATGTGCAGCAGCTCTCGTTCCTGTCTCTTCCTCTCGGCCTCTCTCTGGGCTCGCAGGAAGGCCTCCTCCCTCTAAAAAACACCCAGTAACATCCAGTCATTCAACTTCTCTTTCTATATTTCAGAGTTTCTGTTAAAGCAGAGTTGTAGTTTATTTAAAGTGATCAAAACAATGTCTCAGTGTCTATATGGAAATACTCTATTGATGTTAAAATGATACACATTCCACCTTAAATCTTCAGACCAAACTTGATATTAAAACCAGCTCATCACATTCAGATAGCTGCAAACACCAGCTAGCTCACAAGGAAAATGATTTCCATTTAAGTGCACAATACTACAGCATTATGTGAATTGGAAAAAAGATGCTTATGCAACCTGACCTCTCTGTCCAGCTGGTCCTGCATGTCCTTCCATCTCTGCTCCTTCTGCCGTCTCTCCTCATCCTCCCTGTTCCTCCTCTCCTCCTCCCACCTCACTCTCTCCTCCTCGGCCTGCAGCGCAGCTCTCTCCTGTCTCTCTCTCGCCTCCTGCTGCCTCCTCTGCTCCTCCTCAGCCCTCAGCCTGAGGGAAAACACAACGTTTTTAGCTGCACAGGCCACCATGAAACAGCTTTTGGAAAGGAGTTTGAGTGTTTGGGGGTTTGATTTAATTTTATTTATTTATTTAAAAAGGGACAGTGTGCAGTAAAACATGAACGTTTCCATTTGATGCACTGTACCAGATTAAAGCTTCAAGCTAAGTCACATCTACAGTCCCTCGGCAGGCCATAATGTCATAATGATGTTAGAACTGGACTGAAAATGCAGTGAGCAACAGACATTTGGGACATGACGGACTGTTAATTGATAGGAGAGTATGTTGGTCGTCGTCCATCATGGAAATCATACATTTAAAAACTGCAGATAGTTGACAGTTCTGTTGTGTAAACACTGTAATGTATCCCAGAATCAATCTACCACAGGCGTAGATTTCAGGAAGAACACAGGGGACGCAATATATTTAAAACATGTTTGGGTTCACATAAAAAAAAGACATTTCTAACATATAATGGTGCATAAAAATCCACCAGAATTCAGGAAATTAAGTGTTTGATGCTCAAAAATACCATCTAAATATGAACTGCAACTTACATTTTCATTATTGATTTAATCTGCCAATAACGTTCTCAATTAATCAACCAATCATTTGTTCTATGAAATACAAGATTATGGTGAAAAAAATCACAAACTTTGTGAACTATGACACAAAGAAATGCATCAAATCCTCAGAATCAGGAAGCTGGGATAAAATGTTCTTGAAAATGACCTAAAATCAATTATCATCATATCACATCAGATGCAGATCAATTTAACTGTGAAACCAGTTGTGTCAGTGCGCACACACACCTCTCCTCCTCCTGCCGTTGTTTCTCTTCCTGCTCCTTCTGAATTCGGGCCAGACGTCTTCTCTCTGCCAGCAGTCTGGACGCCTCCTCGGCGTCCGTCGTCCCACCAACGCTCCTCCCGGTGGGCGTGCCCGGAGACTCTGTGTGTGTGCAGAGAGACAAAGATGGTGGAGCTGGTTTGTCAATGATACAGAAGTGTTTTTGTGAAGACACCCTTCTGTTTCCAGGTGAGAGGAACAGTTTAAGGTGGACAGAGTTTTTTTATTTAGTATGAACAAAGACAACAAACATTTTCTCATTCTTAAGCCCCCTCCTCAAAGACAAATGAGTATTAAAACTCTCTTCTTAAAGTAAAATCTCTCCGGCACAACATGGTGTCCAGCTCCTCATACTGTATACCAGGCTGCTGGGCTGGACAGGTTTCTCCTTGCTTATCTTTCCTTCTCTGATTCTGTTCTTGAAATGTCCCTTTTGTTATGGAAACATTTTTTAATTTATTCTCACATCGAAAATGCATTAATACAACCACTGGGGCTCATTACACAACGACCTAAAACAACTACTAACAACAGGCAACATCGCACACACTGTGCTTTTACCTGCGTTCAGCTCTTTGCTGGTGGATTTGGGGATCTTTTTCTCCGAGTTCTCAGATTTGTTTGACTTCCTCTCCATGGTGCTGTGACCTTTGACCTCGTTGTGACCTCTGTCGTCGGTGCCGGGGGTGGTGGCCCTCTGCCGGAGCGGGGAGGGAGGGTACTGGCCGGGTGAACAGGGTGACTGGGCGCGACTCCTGTTAGACCTCACCCTGAAAACCAGCATGACCACATCAGTTCACCTGGACTATAATCCAGGTGAGGTGGGTATGTGTGCATGTGTGTTGCGTACCGTTTTGGTGTGGCAGGGCCCTTGCTGTTGGCCCTGAAGGAAGAACTGCGGGCCGGCGTGTTTGGAAACTCCCCCTGCAAGACACATGTACAATATGTATTATAAACAAACCAAAACATCGAGCATTTTCCTGCTGACTTTGTGTCCTGCTTCATGACTTACTTCCTGAATACTTGTTGAGTAAATACATGAATAGGTTAGTCATGTTTTGTGCTACAGTGGCTGTGATCAGTGCAGGCTATGACACTCATTGTTTTGTTATAGATTTTAACAGAAAAATATCCAGATTTTTCAAAACCTAGATTTTGTTTTCGTACACATCTAATTATGTATTATGTTTCCTGTTGGAAAATGGAGAGAAAATGCAAATAAATTACTGTTTAGTCCCTCAAATATAACAAATGTTGACGTTGCAATTGTTGCGTATTTTATTCTTTAAATCCACTTTTTATCTGCTTTTAAACGCACATACACATCAAATCATTCAGCTAAACCTAAATGTAAAACATTACTAAATTATATTCTGCTGCAAAGTTAACATAAATTATTCCTGACTGTCATGAATTCCTTGGTTTTCCCATCTTAATTCTGCTGGTCTAGCGAAAAAGCCCTCCTGAGAGGTGACGTTGGCCTTTTACTTTGCACTTCACATTAAAAGCCAAGTCATTGCATTACGACGCAAAACATGATGAGGCAACAGCGTTGAGGATGATTGAATAAAAAGCCCAAAAACTTCAACATGTTCATTCTCATTCTTATTCTGAAGAAACAGCAGTAACAACAGCAGTAGTAAGCAGCAGAAATTAGAGGCAACCAGTCCCTCACCCTCACAATCCCACGTGTTTACAAGAGATATTGAAATTAGTTTACACACAACAGGACCTTTGAATCTGTGTGTGTGTGTGTGTGTGTGTGTGTGTGTGTGTATGTGTGTGTGTAGTGTATATATCTACATATTTCTAAGATGACAAACAAACAAAATGTCCCTCGACACTTGCTAATGCCTTTCAATTTCTTGAACAGCTCACCGTTAATGAGGTTGCAGATGTCTAGTTTTATGTGTGTGTTTGTTTTACTATGTTCGTGAGGTCCAAAAAGCAGACTTTCACTATACTTGTGGGGACCGACCAGCTTTGTGGGGATCAGAAATGCAGGACCCACAGGTTTAAAGGGCTGTTTGAGAGTTAAGACTCGCTTAGGTTCAGGTTAGAATAAGGTTAAAGTTTGGCCTGTAGCTGTGATGGTTAAGGTTAGGGTAAGGGTCTATGGAATGCATTATGTCAATGAGATGTCCCCACTAAAATAGTAAGACAAATATATGTGTGTTAGTGTGCGTGAGGGCTGACCGTGGGCGTTTTGGCTTCAGGGAGTCCAGCGACGCTCCTGCGGTTGGAGGAACTTCTGTTTGGTCTGTGGTTGTTGGAGGAAGCTGTTCGACGGGACACAAAAGACACTGACGGGTCACAAATCGACACACACAGACAAACACACAGAGACAGATTAAACAAAACAAAAACACAAATACACACACCAAGACGATGACACAGAGCAAGGATAGTTAGAAACTCCCAATGAGTGAAGACAACACAAATATTCACAACAAATGAAAGAGATAGTCGCTTCCTTCAAATGTGAAGCCAAGACAATAAAACACACATTTACATTTTGATACATTCGGTTAGTTTTGCTTTGGTTTCACGCTGCAATTCTGCAGCAGCACTACAGGACTTTACGTGACAGCCGTGCGTCCTGTCGTCATTATCTATGTGGGCTGCATCTCCCTGTACTTGACATTGATTGGTTTGTTAAACAGTTCAGAGGGTATCTTTGACAAGAACTGAATGAATAAAAAATGAACATATGCATATGTGCCACTATATTATTATTATGGTATTACTACCTGCAGCACCAACTATACTGAAGGCTAGTTCAAATTCGCAATTAAACGTCCTCATTGTGCAAACTTATGTTGCCGACAGGAGAGGAGAAGACAGCAAGCGATCCTTCTACACCTCCGTTTCAGGATAAACCAGAGATGTATTTGGCAGTGTGCTTCTATAGTGGCCGTCTGTTTAAAAAGATGATCTGTCACCAGAGATTTATAATTGTGTCTTTATTTCAATGCATTTCCCCGTGCATTTGTTTGTTTCCAGTTAACACATCAACTTCCTGTAAATAGTTTGAAAGTCTGAACCATCCAAAAAATGCTTTCGCACCAGAAACGAACTGAACCATGATTCAGTTTGATCCGGACCGAGACTACCTTTTTTGTCGGACCAAATTTCATCTGTTTGGACCGTGGTCCGTGGGAGGTTTCACACCTGCAATTTGATTTGGACCAAACTGAAAAGTCCAAAAGACGGGACCAAATGAGTTAGGTGTGAAAGCCCCCTAAAATACATGTTAAAAGTAAAATATACTAAAATATATATGAAAATAAATAGAATAAAATAAAATCAAAATAAATCAGGAAAAGTTCTCATATAAAAATACGTTTTCAGTGTTTACTGACTCAGCTGGTCCAGAGCCTCGCGGCCCTGACTGCAAACTCTTTGTCCCCTTTAGTTTTTAGTCGAGTCTCTGGAACAGACAGCAGACTTCTGCCCGAGGATCTCAAGGTACATGTTGGTGTGTATGGGACTAAAAGGTCAGAGCTATAACAAGGAGAGAGGCCATGAAGACCTTTAAAAATAATCAATAAAACTTTAAAGTCAATTCTAAAACACACTGGGAGCCAGTGTAATGAAGCTAAAACAGGGCTGATGTGATCGTATTTCTTTGTTCTGGTTAAAAGCCTGGCAGCTGAGTTCTGGACAGTCTGGAGTCGTTTAATAGATTTTTGAGTCAAGCGAGTAAAAAGGCTGTTGCAGTAATCCGGGCGTGATGAGATAAAGGCCTGTAAAATGGTCTCAGTGTCCTTAAAGGTTAACATTGATCGTATTTTTTATATATTTCTAAGCTGGTAAAAACATGATTGCACAAACTTTGTGGTGTGCTGCTCGAAACTTACACTACTGTTGAACCAGACACCAAGATTCTTTGCAACAGGCTTAATGTGATTCACTAGCAAACCAGTAGATGGCAGTATTATATTATAATACTACACAACACTGGGTGCTTTCTTTTCTTCCGGCATTTTAGATGCAACCTCTCTATGAGCTGCAGGTGAAACTCACATTATGATGTCACTGCAAAGTTGACCTTTGACCTTTTGGATATAAAATGTCATCATTTTATCCTGTTAGCCATTTGTGTGAAATTTAAATAAATTCCCTTAAGCGTTCCTGAGATATCGCAATAATGAAAACAGCAAATTTCTGACCACAGCTAACGTTCTGCAAGACGACTCTGTACTATTTTTATTATTCTTTTCTCAAATCTTTGTTTTTTTTAAGAAAAATTGGAGAGTTTAACCTCTTTGTGCCTCAAACGGTTATTAAAATGAAACCATCTAAGAGGTTTAAGGGGAAAATGTAAAGGTTGGAATTGCTAATAACTTGCAGGCATCTAAAACAGTGACACGTTCTTTTTGTAAGAGGTCACAAGCCATAAAGGTTGGTCCACTGATCCCTTAAGAAGCCATTTAATGGAGTAGATAAAATGGCATAACTTGGAAAAATACTAAATAAAGTGAAAATACCTCAGTACTTTAAATAGATGTACTTTCCATGGATGCTTTTGGAGAGTTAAGGTTGTGGGTTTGTTTAGGTTTTTGTACAGCGTGGCCTTCAGAGGACATTTCCGTCCTCTCTCTCTTACCTCTCTCTGGTGAATGCAGGGCGGCTGAAGAGTTGGAGAGCTGCTTGTTGATTAGTTGATCCATCCCGGGTGGAGACAGGAAGTCAACGACTGATAATAAAAAAGAAGATAAGTAAATAAAAACAAATCACATACACAGACACATACATGACAAGTGAAGTACGGACCGCTGCTGTATTGAGGGATGATGTTAATGTCACAAATACGTTCAATAAACGCCCCAAAACAAACACCCGTCACACGACAAACACAAAACTGCCAGCTCCCACAGAAAAAAATGCTGCAGATCGATAAGCCATGCAGTCTGCTGAATAAATTAACCTTGGTGATGTAAGAAATGAAGCAGCAGAACAGATACAGACACAGCGAGTCTTTCTGCAACCTGCTTCATCATGAAATGGAGGAATGATGGTGCAGAAGCAGCCCCGTGAAACTGGAAAGTGTTTCATACAGCAGCTGAAGGCGTCTGAACGTCCAGAGGGGGATAAGAAACCTAAACCTAAAATCAGAGCTCAGTGGTGTGTTTGATGATATTCAGGTTCATGTCTGGGTCCCGTTGTTATGAACAGGAAACATGTTTCTAATGCTACAAAATGATAATCTTCTCCAGTGCAGTCCATATTATCATTTCTCATTGAGGTTTTGGGGAAATGGGCTTTTTTTGGTTTCTGGCAGAGATTTCAATAAGAAGATCAATACCACTCTCAAATTTGTCCGTACAAGGTGAAGCTACAGCCAGCAGTCTTTTAACTCAGCTTAGTACAAACAGATATGAAAGAAGATGTAATGTGTTAATTTGTGAGCTTGATAGGAGCTGGTAGGCAGAGTCAGGCTGGCTGTTTCCCCTTGTTTCTAGTGTTTGTGCTAAGCTAAGCTAACCTACTTCAAATTCCATTGTGCGTTTTAGTATGTGTAACAGACAGCAGGGAAGATGGAATAACATCATATGTGATGCAATTTGATAAGAGTTGAATGACACCTGGACTCTGATTAGCTGAATACTTTTCCTGTCTGTTTGATGCTGTTATTTGATATAATTTGGGGCATCCAATCAGAAAACAAGGACAATTCTCAATCGGAAATCTCGTGAGAGTTGTTGCAGAAGGACGACAAGGGAAATGAGGGAGAGGAGTTTGTTGTGTATGTAGAGAAGCTAACATCACTCCAACACAACAAACTCTTCTCTCCAACTCTGACTCACGTTTCCACCGTCGTCTTCCTGCAACAACTCGCTCTCACGAAACACCTGGTATAACTTTCTGAGCCTGTCGGTGGTGAAAAGAGGCTCTTCCTATGGACGTCATTTACCCCAAGGGAACATGTTGCAGTCCCTGCAGTCATTTCGCGGATGCCGGCTGAAGCTGTCTACTGCTCTGATCCAAAATGTTTAGTACCTGCTAGTCATTATAACACCAAAATATGTGAGAATAGGGCCCATGCTTTAACTGTTCTCAGTTTAAGAAACTACTTAAATAAAGGAACATCTCAACACCGTTGTGTTAATTGTAGACCTTAAAGCTGTTTTTCTTTTGAACCCCCAAATATAAAAAGTGTTATTTTCTATTGTCTTGCCAACTTCAAATGAGTTATCCAGCTCAGTAAATCAGTTTATGCTCTATTTTTAAAATACATTTGATAAAATAAGACAGAGAAGGTGCTTACATGACAGCGTATCATATTAACTTTAATATAATCTGGCTTTTCACCACCATTTTTATTAGCTGTAACATGATCCGAACATCTGATGCTCTAAGCTATCTGTAATCTGATACTATTCTTGTGCATGTATGCTGACTGAAATGCTGAGCAGAAATGTCTTTGTACTCACTTTAAAGAGCAATTAAGAGCAATTAACATAATTAAATGTTTGTCTTGTTTGATATCTTACTGTAACTGGATGGAGTCTTGGCTCCTTTTCCCTTTTGATGATGTTCTTTACATCTGATATCCGCATCAGAACCTGGCTCCAATGTAATAATTGATTTGTGTTATAAAACATTTCTGTGTTCTCAACCAACTAGTAATCAAGTTGCCTCAGAATTAGAAGTGTAAGTTTCTAGGGTTGAAATTTTTAGGCTTTATTGGATTTCTACAGCGCCTTCTTCTCAAATATGGGACAGGAATGATTGGAAATGTCTGGTGGATGTTGTGTGTGCGTTTTGATCTGATTGCAAATGCCTGTGTATAGTCGGGGTCTAACAAGTTTCACAGATAGCTGAGGGGTAAATGTCTGTGTGTGTGTGTGTGTGTGTGTGTGTGTGTGTGTGTGTGTGTGTGTGTGTGTGTGTGTGTGTGTGTGTGTGTGTGTGTGTGTGTGTGTGCACGAGTATGCAGGAGAGGGTTGTTTTACAGACTGGGCTCCCTGCTGAGAATCATACGTATGCATCACTAAACACGGCCCTGGGCCAGGAAGACAGGAAGTGCAGCAGCCCTTTGTTGTGATAAGGGTGGGGTGAGTGTGTGTGTGTGTGTGTGTGTGTGTGTGTGTGTGTGTGTGGTGGGGGCTTCAAACCAGACACCAATTAGCCAGAGAGGAGAGAGCAAGTGGAAACACAGCATGTGCTGTGAACTGTTGATGGAAATGATGAACAGCATCACTGATGTTTTTCTCTGTGTCACATTCAGACAAACACAACATGTAAACACAAAGTCAGATGATGAGCGAGGTCCTTAAATTGTTTTTTTTTATACTGATGAAGATTATTTTGATCATTTAAAAACATTCAGCTTGTGTTTAGTAATTAAAGTATTTTAGGAGAGATGAGCCTGTTTTCCTATTTTGGATTTTCTTTGTTTTTCAGCATCATTATTTGTTATTTAAAAAACAAAAAAATACATCATGTGTCTTTTCCAGTCATGTGAATCATGTGCACAGAAAAATTACACATGTGGAAAGACGCTCTGTAAATGGCTATGATATGCACAGTAAATATAAATCAGCAGTGTTTTTTGCAGACAACAACACATTGCTAACCTACTGTACAGAGTGTCTGCTTCAGGTTTGAAAGTATTTTTTGGCAGCTCAAATAAAAATTTTCTTCAGCAGGTTAAGAAGAAGGCAAAAGACTGTTTTGAGTCGCAGTATTTCTTCTGTTTTGAGACATTTTTTATCTGCAAGTCTGTCCTGACTTTCATTTGTCTGCCAACAATCTTACAAGTAACGTTAACCTGTGGTGTACACTGTAGACAGGACAACAGAAAACCCTGTATTTCTACATAAAATAAATTAAATCATCTGTATGATTTCACCATCTGATCGTCTCTTTCTATGCTATCTAATGCTGCTAGATATCTCTAAATTTGTGTGACACAAAGAACTCAACATCGGCACGATTTAAAGCTTTTGGAGGAGAAACCATGTGGGAACTCTGTCCTGTCGCTGCATCGCAATGCAAAGATGTTAGAGAAGCGGTTCATCATCGGTGAAGCAAATTTTAGCATTTACATTGTGAAAAAAAAACATTTTTCAAGCCAGTTTTCAGCAGCAAATTCATTGTCAGACACACAAACACACATTAAAAACACACTCCATGACGACAAATCAGCCGATGAGACGGTACAAAGACGTCCACACACATGCAGGAACAGCTGCAGGTGAGACAGCGGGATTCGTGGTGGGGGAGCGGTATGAGCGTGGCACACACAGAGTCACGTGGTCTGTACCGTTACGGGATTGGCTGGCACTGGAAGCAGCAGGAAGCTCATTGGGCTGAGCGGAGCCAATGGCGTGGCAGGGCGGGGTCTTAGGGTTACCTGGGCAGCAGGTGAAGCAGAGCGGAGAAAGCAAAGCGTTACATTCTCACACGTCCACATGTACACACACCTGGGTCACTAACACATGACACACAAGCAGGTAAACAACCTCCATCCACACACACGGACACCACAGTCCACGCAGGATTCCCAGCAGGAAGTGCTATGATCATGTCAAATCGTCGTCAGGTCAGACAAAACAAGAGTCTAGATGCAACATGGACGGTCCAAACACAGTGATCCATCATGCAATAAAGCAGCGAGTAAACCAAAGCTACAAGCGTAATGCTGCCTTCACTAGGAACTTGTGCGGTCTATGCCATGCTGCGCTTGGCATTTAGGGGTCAATAAAGTTCACATAGAGCATAAATGTCAGCACCAAGCTGCATGGTTATACATCCAGCTGTTGGGGACACAGAGCTACTGCTAAAGGACAAGTCAGAGGATCACCAGAATTATTAGTTTTCATCCTCTAGAAATCATGAATATTGTGAAAAATTTTTAAAAAGTTATGATATGTCACTCTGGACCGAAGAGGTCAACTGATCAACATCGACATCCCGATATCCACACTGCTAAGGTGGCTGAAATCGCACAAAAAAAACGCCTGTCGCTAATAAACATCTGTTGTAAATACAGGCCTGGATCTCTGCAGTTGAGGAAAACAAACTAAAACGTCCAGTAACAGTAAAATGTTTTAAAAAGTGACATTTTTAAACACATACACATAAATAACAACTCATGAAATCAGAGCTATAAGAAAAGATTTTTACCCATGAAGTAAAAAAAGACACAACCCCATTTAAAGGCATTGTTTTATTGTCTTATTCCACATCGTCCAACAGCAGCACCAGCTTGTTTCAGCTCCATAATGTTAAACCCTGGGGAAATTATGGCTGCACCTTTCCATCAAAGGCAAATATTCTAGATGTCTTACACAAACATTTTAAACACCCCAAAGTTCATCCTGACAGATTAGGTTCTTCTGAAGACTCTCAGAGGTCTGTGGTTTAAACAATGTTCAGTTTGTAGTGTCTGACCATCAGTTTCCTTGTATTTACCTTATTATCATGCTGAAGTAGCTGGTTGAAATATAGCCTGGAAGGCCACCTTATTATTGGCCAACCAACTGTCTCCATATTTCTTTCAATTTTCCAGAACATAAAGCACGTGAACATGAAGGAGTCAGCTATGTGTCCCTTTAACTGCCACCATGATGGATTCAGCACCTTGTGGAGTGAACTACCTTGGAGCCCGATGAAACTATGCAGCACTCAAACCCACACTTTGTGTCTCTAGCGCGTCTCTGTCCTTTGATCGAGTGGAGCTGTAAGACGAGACGCTGCTGTTTCTGCTGCAGTGAGCGTTCTGCTGGGCCCCCGGCAGATCCCAGACGAGCTGCTGGGTGGACCCTGTCCCAGGTCGGTGCCAGGAGAGCCGGGCTGACGGGCCCCGTTAATAATTGATGGCGTTATGAATGCACCACAGGCTCTAGTGGCGCTCCGGCCTCCTGCTGGCCGACATGGCGGCAGAAATATTAAAAAAATGTTGAGGACGATGTGAAACGAGAAAGATATAAATTCAGAAAGATGGATGTTGGTACAGAAAACAGCTTCATGTCGCCCTTGGTGTGTGTTTATGTGCGCGGCCTTGGTGCGTTCAAGGTTGATGTGTAACCACGTCTCTTGTGGGAATTAGACCTGCCTCCCAGCTCGGAAATAAAACAACACAGCAATGACACACACGCACCTGTAGCACATTTACAAGCCGAAGCCATCAGCTGGCAGCAGTCTATGCCCACGGCTTCAGCTCACACTCCTGACGGTAAACACACACACAGCGTCTCCGAAGCCCCGGTGAGGTTTAGAGACAAAGCGCAGAGCAGCTCCTGCATTGCAGCCTCCACACCCTTTTCCATCCTGTGCCCTTCTCCTTTCTTTCTTTAGCTCCGTCACTTCTCCTCCTCCTCCTCACCTTCCTCTTACTATCCTCACCTCACCCGCTCTGTTTCCACAGCCTCTGCTTTGTCATCCCCACCCTTTTCATCCCACCATCCCCCCTCTTCCTCTGACCTCCAGACCTCCTCCCCCCTAAACACCTCTCCTTCATCTGCTCTCCTCTCCTCCCAGCCCCCATCAGCATCCACCCGTACGGTCTCCCCTGTTCCTCATCTCAAACAAACCCTCCGCTGACATCATCACGATCGCTCTCCTTCATCCTCCACAGCCTCGTCAACAAAACCCCCCGCCTCGCATCCTACTCACCCTCCACTCCATCAGGCGGTCCTCCCCACGTCCAGCGTTTAGGCCTGTTATCCAGGTGGTCCCGGGCCTCCCCCCCTCCTCCTCCTCCTCCTCCTCCTCCTCCTCCTCCTCCTCCTCCTCCCTCGTCTCGGCCTGCAGCTCTCCGGCGGACCAGGGCCTCCAGCCTCTCCTGCTCGTTGCGTTCAGATACAGGGAAGAAAAGACACTCTCTCACTGAGCCATCGCTACGGCGACGGGCGCCCGGCGATGCGCTCGGAGACGGCTGCGCCATGGTTACCGCATGCAAACGCAACAGCAGCAGCAGCAGCAGCAGCCTCGCCCTCCGTCCTGTTCACGCTCGTCTGCTGGCGGTCACCAGCGCTCGATCGTCTGTCACTCAGTGATACAGCAGCTCCCTCTCTGACTGCCGCTCCCTCTAGGTAGCACTGACGCCCTCCCTCCCTCTCTCTCTCTCTCTCTGACTCTACCTCTCTCTCACTCTCTCACGCTCTCTCCCTCTACCTCGCTCTACCTCCCTCGCTCTCTCTCCCTCTACCTCGCTCTCTCTCTTTACTTCAATCTCCCTCCCTCTCCCTCTCTCTCTTGTCACTCTCTGTCTGTCTCTACCTCGATCGCCCTCTCTCTCTCGTCACTCGCTCTCTCTCTGTCTCCCTCTACCTCGATCGCCCTCCCTTTCTAATAACTGAATCTATTTCACAGAGCAGTTTAATCAGATGGGAGGGGACAAAATGCAACCAGTCACCACCCCCACATCACATCACACACACTGACTGACTGACTGGGTGGATCAGATATCGATACTGGTTGCACTGGTTTGATATCCAGTGCCGTCCTTGTCTCCTTTTTCTGCTGCGTTTTCACACACAGTATAATATACACTGTAAAACATAATTACATGAAAATAAATACAACAAACAAAACAATTATACATGATGATGTGAAATTACACAGACGTTTGCTGCTTTTATTCCATCTAGGTTAGAATTAATATTAAAAAAATCTTATTGTGTGTATTTGTATTACAAAATGTACTAATTTTGTCTTTTTCCTTTAAAAAACAAAATATATGCTGAATTCACCCATGGACAGGCCGTGGCTTGAGTGAACGTTATAACCTAACGCTCCCTCTGTGCTTGCTGCTTTTAGATTCATGTGTTCATTGCTGAATAAACGGCTTCTTGCATAAGATCTTAAAAATCTTCCAGGGTTGTAGATCGAAGAAGAAGTCTTTTCCTCCTTTATACAATCCTAATGTGGACGATTTAATTAGTGTCAAATCTGGTGAATGCACAGTATCTATTATTCATGGGTTAATATCAGAGATTTCATGAGTCATTACAGGACTGCAGCGGGTTTTTAATAACACATTAGATGAAATAAAATCTGTTTCATTACCATACCAGTCAAAGTATGATGGAAAACCCGCAGAGACAATATGGTCTAGAATTATTATCACGTTTTCAGTGCTTTCTAGCAGAATATAATAATAATTCCTATTGATATAATTGATCAAACAAATGTAAGCGTCACAAAACGAACAGCCTGATTAACCAACGAAAAATACTTCATTAAGTTCATTAAGTTTTTGCAAAAATCGAGCCGTCCATGATGACTGCCAGTCAGTGGTGTAATTAAGTATTTTCATAGGGCCAAATATTGCACATTTTACTTCACTACATTTATTAGATCATTTTAGTTAGTTAAGAGCTTAGAAAATATGTTTTGTTGTAAATTAAACTACCTGACAGTTTGTACAAATAGAGCTAAAATCAATTGATTGACAGAAAATAAAATGATCGTTATTTTTCATGCTAAAACATTTCATGGTTCCAGCTTTTTAAATGTCACATAGGATTTGCTGATTTTCCTTTTAATTATTCAATTTTAGTAGTTAATTGTGACAGATTTCTCCCAATTTTCTGAATTTTTACAAAGCAAACAATCACTCGATTAATTGAAAAAGTAATCATCAGATGAATCCATAATGAAAACAATCATTAGCAGCACAATCCACTGTCACAAGAATCTTTTACTTAGAAAGTGTGTAACTGCAATCAGACACCAAAACATTTCATAACTAACGTCACAGCAGGGAAGAGAAAGAATTTAATGGGTTTGACTTTTGAATAGCTTCTAATGGCTTTTTAAAAATTTAGATTTAATGTAATGTTTTTACGTTAAGCTTTTAAAGACCTGCAGATACCCAACGTCCACCTTTGTTTTGTTTCAGTGCTGGATGTTGATTGCTACTATGTAAATACCTGTGCAATGTCAATTACCTTTAAGCTATTCACCTGTGTTTATACCTCTGTAATGCATAGCTGTGCTGTCGAAGGCTTTTTGTCTCCTGTGAGTAAAGTAACATCTGGCATTCAAAGTGATCCTCTTCTTTTTTTCACTTGGATGTGGCAGGAAATACAGTTCCAAACATTCAAATGCTAATTTAATAAATATAAACTCATCCACCACCAACACACATCAGCACACAGACTGTCTAATATATATAATGTTCTTTATTTTAGAAATCTGTACTCTATTTTGTGATGCATTAATTTTATTACATAGAGCACATTTTATCTGTATTTAGATTTATATGTATTTTTTGTTTATATCTTGATTAGTTTATTATTTGCTCATCTGCACTGATTGCTAGCGGTGATGTGACATTATTTTATTGCAGCAGAAATCAAAAAAGAGAAATTAAGATGCAACTCTCTGTTTCTCTTATGTTGTTTGTTTTTCTCTCTTTAGCTTTCTATTTACAACCAACAGCGTCCCAGCGGCGGTTAATGTGGCGGTGTTACTGAGCAGATAGCAGTTGCACCACATAAAGCTGATACACTGCTCCAGCATACTGTCTATATATAAAGGATGGAAATGCTCCACCTCAGCATTGTCGGGGGGGTTTGCTGAAGATGCATGCAGAGTCACGCACAAACTGCAGGAGGGAGGAGAGACGACGGGAGGAGGGGCTCAGAGTCAAGAAGAGGGATTTAAAAAGAGACAGCAGTAAGATGAGGCGGGGAATGGTAGAAGTGGAAAGAGGTAAACTGCAGATAGATCGAAGAAGAAGAAGAAGAAGAAGAAAGGCAGAGAGGGAAGCAGGAGGGATGAGCAGACTGAGTTGGATATAGGATGGAATAATAATGTATATGTGGTTAGGTATAATAGAGCACGGCATAACTAGTCCTCATCAGGGGTGAGGACACAAATTTTAAAATTATATTATTATATCAGGGAGGAGAATTTGAATGAGATTAGTTACTAAGCAAATGTGACAGAGCTGCTCATCATGGACTCGTCATAAAGTAAAATAAAGCAACCTGTAAAGATTAACAGCCTGAAACACTGCAGTATTAATTACAATAAGAGACACCCCATGCATTACTAAACTGACACAATAAAACATTTAAAAACCAGAACCAGGTGAGCTGTTGCACAACTAGATGACCACCGCGCCTAATATTCAGCTAAGAAATTACCCTGAACTACTGTTGATGATCCCAAACAATCCCAAAGCAAATATGATCAACACCCTAAAGGAGATGACGTTTTAAATGTTGATGCAACTCTTTTGCAAAAGTGTATAGAAAAAGTTTTACATGGGGAAAAAGCTGCTGTAAATTTAATTATTTTGGGCTACAACAACCACAAAACCATAATCTAGAGCTGAAAGTCAGTCGATTAATCCATTAGTTGATCGAGAGAAGACCACCTACTGCTTTGATAATCGATTAATTGTTTTAGTCGTTTTTAAAGCAAAAATGTTGCTGCTTTTCCACTGTGAGTGTTTGCTGTGTTTCTTTGTTGAGTAATTAATTAATTTGGGTTTTGGACAAAACAAAAATCGGTTCTGAGAAATTTTAAAATTTTAAAAAAATGATGTTTTAAAAAAACAACAACAATTCATTGATTAATGGATAACGGTAAATACAGATCTCAGTATCACTATACAGAGTACGCAGAGTAGAATATTGCAGTAAAAGGAGCACATGTTGTGTTAGCTGCTTCATAACAGACCGACAGAATATTAATCTATAGTAATTTTCATAATGGATTAACTGTTCAATGCCAAATATTATTGGCATATCTTTGTATATTGAATGTCTTTGTGTTTCGGACTGTTAACCACACAAAACAAATTATTTAAGACGTCACATAGGGCAAACATACTAAAGTAGTGTTATGAAAAAGCTTCAGTACAGTAAACAATAAAAAACTTCAGCCTCAAATCAATTCTAAATGAAACCTTTGTCATTTTTTCTAAAGCTCATTGATTCTGTAGATGTCGTTTCCTTTTCAGAGGTGAAATATGTGCTTGTCGCAGCAATGCCAGCATTGACCGTCTGTTCCAGTAAGTGCCACATGATACGCTGACGGTGATGTCATCGCCCCATGAGACTGGCCAATCATTATGTCATTACGTTATGCATATGAGTGTGTGGAGGTGGTGGGGTGGGGGTGTTAGCAAGCAAACAGAGGCCTTAAATCAATAGAGACCATGACCCCCCCAACCCCACCCCTCTGAGCAGAGTGGACTCTGGGCTTGTTAACCCTTTATGTGCTGCTTAGCATTTCAACAGGCACTAATAATTCATACCGAAAGTGGAGCTGAAAGGTTTATCGCACACGCTGGACTCTGAAAGGGATTCTAATAATACGTGTCAGAGGTTCTTCTCAGCCAAGTGATGCCCACTCATGACTCACGCAGAGTGGTGAGAAACAACAGCCCCTAACCATGAACAATCTCATAACCCACCAAATCCTCTCTGACGCCCGGACTACGTCTCACGTGCATCTGATGGAAAAGACTTGCTTCTATTTTAGTCTATCCAGCTGTCTGCACGGGCCGCGTAATGGCTCACGTTTGAAATAGTACGTGCATAAACACTCACTAGTGTGCCTGAGCATCCTGAAGCTGCTGCTCTGCTAACGGGCTGCAGCTCACACCGGCCTATAACCCTCGATTAACAACTAATGAGAATATGTTTTAAATTTAAGGTAGAGTTCAGCAGTAAAACATTGGCAGAGGTAGATTATCTATTTGTGGTGTTGTATCTTTTTTTTTACATATATGAAACCCCTTCTCCTGATGGTTTCCTATGACATATACATACCAGGATGTCTATCTGTTGTGTCAGTGGGGATT
This sequence comes from Lepomis macrochirus, assembly GCA_024633595.2. NCBI lineage: Eukaryota > Metazoa > Chordata > Actinopteri > Centrarchiformes > Centrarchidae > Lepomis > Lepomis macrochirus. The sequence goes on along the minus strand of JALXJV020000031.1, from coordinate 302,535 downwards.
GGACAAGATGTAGGGTGGGTCACAGCACTCAGAGCACGGTCCCACTGCAGCTACATCGGCGTCTCCCGGGATATAAAATAAATTCAGTGGCCGTGTACTGAGGCAGAAAACCAGCCAAACGTGCACAATTGGTCAGCTGACACAAAGTCATTAAAGCTTCGGCATTAATTACTTGCTGTTCCCTCAAACTGTGGTTCGGCCGAACAACAGCTGGAAATACACTGACTGGGTTATGGATCGACATCGTTAATTCAGTGGCAGAGAGCTCAGAGAGAGAAAATAGAAAGACAGAGAGAGGGAGGGACTAAAATGGATTTTTAAAAGGGTTTAACTAATTTATTAATATCTATTTTGGTTCATTTACGAGTTGCCAATTTGTTTTAGGTAATTCACTATCGTTCATCTACCGTCAGTTGTATTGTACTAAAATTATATTGTATGATCGTAGCATGGCATCTTTTTACAGTAATTTCAAACTCTTTTCATTTATATATATATACACACACACAGTATATTTTTTGATATCGTAAACACATTTATGTTAATAGTGTGATATTTCTTTTACGCTGACTATGAAAAACATTCAAATAAACCTCCTAATAAAACGAAATGTGACAACAGGAAGTAAAAAAGACTTCAAGCGTGCAGATGAAGTTTATCAACAATCTAATTTCTCAGTTATATTCAGCCTAATATCATTAATTTCATTGGAATTGGATTTGGGTGCTTTAACAAACTTGTCTGGGTTTTGAATCTCAGTATATTTTAATTGTAATTTAATTGTCACTGAAAATGGACAAAAAAACAGAGTTGGCACCTGATCCTTGTTTTCTGCATGTGGATTCATGTTATGATACTCGATTGTTTCTAGTCTACTTATTCTTGGATCGGTAAAGCATTTTGTTATTTTATACCTCTTGTACAGCTTTTATGCTTCAGGGTTAGTGTTGAAGAGACCCAGTGAAGACAAGCAAACAACCAAACAGCTCCTGGACTCTACAGTTTGAATATTTAACTGTAATAAGGTCAGCGGATGACAGTGTGTTGCGACCTCTGACCTTCTCCGCCTCCTGCTGCTGCCGTCTCTTCTCCTCGGCTGCTGCCCTGCGCTGCTGCTCCTTCCTCCTCTGCTCCTCCATCTTCCTCCCTCGCTCCTCGGCGCAGCGCTCCAGCTGCTGCTGCACACGACGCTCCTTATCCTGCAGCACCTCCAACATCTCTGAACACACACAAGCACCAGAGGAGCACATTTAATCCAGTACTGTACATAAGTACAACTGTGAGCTTCTCATACTTTATCTATCTTATGCTGCTTTATACTTTTACTCATTAATATTTATTTAACTGTTACTTTGATTCTACATAGCGAACATATGACCCACTTATTAACCACAATGTGTTGCTATAGATTAAAGGCCCCTCATACCATCACAGGTGTTTTCAGCTGTGTAGCTGATTATAGCTGCTCAGGTCAGAGTTGTGCAAAGCTCAGCTGTGATTCATGTGAGGTTATGATGTACTTCTAAGAATATTAAAATTGTAAAATACCCCACAGAAACCAGCATAAGGGCCCCTAAACATTAAAACACAACACATAAACATAACACTATTAAAGAGTACTTTTAGTTTTGACACTTTAAAGAGGTGGTATTTTGCTTTTTGGCCCCCTCTCCTTTATTGAGTTATATACATTTTTTGTGCATGTAATAGGTTTGTAAAGTGAAAAAGCCCAAAGTCCAGCCCAAAGGGAGTTCCCATCTCCCACAGAAAACTCTGTTCTGAACTGAAAACAGCTCGTTTGTAGTCCAACTGCTTCCCTTTAATCCCTGTGACGTCACAGGGGTGAAAGCTAAACGCGCCTCATATAACACTCGCCGAGCGGCTACTCCGACACGCCCTCAGAAACAGCGAGCTGCAGCACACAGCTCTCCTCTCCCTTCCGAACACTAGCTACCCTCCAGGCAGTCAGTGGACATAAAGTTGTTACTGTGATGTAGAGACAGAGCTCGGTTAGAACTTTATGGATGAAAGATCGTTTTATTACAGATTAATAACTCACCACGTTGAAACCAAATAGAGTAAAATATAATCTAAATGAAGCTGATTGATGTTGAACAGCAGCTTTTTTAGGGTGAAAATACTAAAACGCAGTAAAGACAGAAGCCGTTGGAGGCGAAGAAGGACAAGCAGGAGGAAATGTGCAGGAGGAAATGTGCAGGAGGAAATGCGATGCTACCAAGCGAACCAATCACAGTGCTTGGTCTGCGTTGCCACAACATGTAGTTACATTCTTGGGAAGGTGTGCATTTTCAGGTTTATCTTTGATGAGATAATGTTTTTCATTCTGATCCAAGACATTACCTGGAGAAAGTTAGGGAACGTTTCTCTTTTTTCCTTCCTTTTTTAGTAATATTTTGTCTTTCTTTATGACTTGGTTCCTTCGGTCGATCCTTTCCTTCTTTAACTGACATTAAAAAGCATGAAAATCAGTGAATGAAAACAGACACTTGTTCAGGTTGACATTGCTCAACTCAACGCCCAACAATGAGTTTTTATATTTGAGATACACCTTTTCCCTTTTTCTCAAGTTAATGTTTAAATGTAGGACTTTGGAAATTGAGTATTTTATTCACTGAGGTTCTGACATTTTACTACAGTAAAGGATCTGAATACCTCCTCCATCACAAACGAGCACAGACACACACACACACACACACACGGTCAGCGACAGATGAACAGGACGCACCACGCAGAGCTCCACCAGCTGGACAGTTACTCATACCTTGTGTCTTCTCTCTGTACTCCCGTCGCTCTTTTGCTAAATTCAGCCGAGAGCCTTGAGACAGGTGAAAGAATAATTAAGAAATTAATTCAGCTGCCTGCAAGTTGTACATATGTTTTATATTCAGGGACGCTTTTAGTGGTGGAAGAAGTATTCAGACCCTTTACCTAAGTAACAGTGATAATACTACACTGTGAAGATCCTGCACTACTACTAAAGTTCTGCTTTCAAAACCTTATTTAAGAAAAAGTATTAACTGCTAAATGTGCTTAAAGTATTTAAGTAAAAGTACTCATGGTGCAGTAAAATGTTCCAGTCACCATTACTGTCAGGTAGTGTGGCCGAGTGGTCTAAGGCGCTGGATTTAGGCTCCAGTCTCTCTGGAGGCGTGGGTTCAAATCCCACCACTGCCAGTCAACAGACTTTAATGTTAGGAACTCCCCCTGATCATGGATCAAGTGTTAGTGTATTAATGCGTACATGTTATATTTTACTGCTGTAAATGCTGAAAGTTGAGCTAATTTTCACTCCTTCATATCCTGTTAGGTAGTTTAATCCACAACAATGCTGTCCTGTAATAACTATTTATCTCTGGGGTGAAGCAGATAAGACACGTGCCTTTGGCGTGGAAGTCCAGGGTTCAATTCCCACTGTTACATCAACCCAGGCGTCACTTTGTGTTGAAAAGTAGTGGGGATATTTAAGGGGTGTGACAAAACACTTGACGAGACGGGACACTGCACAATATTGGAGTCATGAGAGCAAGACAAGATGATACTCCAAAGCCTTTTAGAAGAAACATTCATTGATAAAATAAGCTATTTGATTGGTGGGTCTGGGGTGCCTCCCCCAGAAGATTTTGAGCATTGAACTAATTTCCTGCATTCTAGAGACAAATGCAGGAAATTTCATGTGGCCGGTGACACTTTAGAATATAAAAATACTATCTAATATAATGCAGTAATCAGCGGCTTGTTTTTTTAATACTAGATCTAGATCCAGATCTATTTCTTCTATTTTTACATCCCATTTTATTCATTTATTCATGTTGTGCAAGTAAACCCTTCTCATGGGATTTTTATTTGTTATTTAACATTTGTTGTTGCAAGCTAATTTTCAGAAAACCTTTAGCAAAAGCTTCAAAAAGTGGTGGGGACAAGTCAATGACACCTATGCAGTCATATGTCCCTGAGAAAGACACTTAAGCTGATGTGTGGTGAGCGTTCTGGAGCTAAAAATGGCTGCCGTGCATCACCCAGGTGTCTGCTACACATTGGTGGTGGTTGAGGTGAACTGCATTGTGAAGCACTTTGAGATTCAATGAGAAAGCGCTATATAAATTTAATGCATTATTATAATTATTATTTACCCCTAGTTGCTCCACCTCTGACATAAATAGCAACAAGTCTCTTTGGAAGCATGAGCTAAATAAATAAATGTAATCTTTAAACAGTCTGTTTTCAGCTTTGCAACAAAGCCTTTATCATCTGATCCAACAAGGGTTTAACTAGTTGAGTTAGCTGAAGAAAGAGGAGGATTTTCTTAACACATAAAGGAACTCTTCATCCTTCAGTTTATCACAAACATTCACCACATTTGGAGATTCATGGTTTTCAGGACGAGGTTGACAATTTGTAATTTGATAAGTCACTAAAGGTGCCTTGAGATGTGGTGGAGCAGAAAGTGGCATGAAAAGAAAAGACTCAAGTAAAGTACAAGTACCTCAGACTTGTAGTTCAGTACAATACATGGTTTATATGTACTTAGTTACATTCCTAATGTCTCATATTGTTACTGTTCCTGCGAGTTTAAGTACAGGTTCATTTGTCATTTCAATCACAAACAGTATACTGAAATGGGGTGGCGATGGCGCAATGGATAAGACTATGCCTGGGTTCAATCCCCCACTGTGACTCATCCACCATTGTGTCCCTGAGCAAGACACTTAACCCCTCGTTGCTCCAGAGGCGTGCGACCTCTGACATGTACAGCAATTGTAAGTTGCTTTGGAGAAAAGCGTCGGCTAAATGAATAAATGTAAATAAGAAATAATTTCTCACAACGACTCCAGGTTATAAAACACAAAAACATTGTGACACAAACACGTATCATATATACAAATATAAGAGAAGATTATTAATAGAAGTGGAGCCAGAGATAGAAGTTCACCTGGAGGGCTGCTGTGGCTGGGTGGTGATCGAGCAGGAGACGCATTCCTATTGGACATCAGCGGTGCAGGAGGCGGCGCCAGCGCTGTGTTTTGGAGAGAACAGTCAGACATGATTCACGCCTCACCGGCCAAATACAGCCAAAAACATGAAGCTGCAGTGGTGAACGTGACTCCTGAGTCTGTCAGGATGGATGGGACTCCAACGCAATCAGGTATACTCCCAAGTTCAGTAAATCTGCTGTCTGTCACCGCATCACCTGTGAGGTCAGGTGTCAGCGTAGCAGCCCTGAGAGTAACCTTCAGCCTTCTTCCTGTTATGTTTTCAATAATTCTGTCTTGATCTGTCACCCTGACATGAAGGCTGCCAACTATCGACTGCTCGCACACAAGAGTCCTCTCAACACATAAACACACAGTTATTAGATATGCAAATACATGCAAATACCCAAGTGTCCCAGATCTGCTTGTCTTCACTCAAGATGACATCACGTGCAATAAATAAATAAATAAATAAATAAAATCAGCTGAATCACGTGTTTTAAAGCCATAACAGCTTCTTTCTGCTGAGGCATGTGACATAAGACCACCAGGCTGATAAGAAGCTGCTGCAATCAATCAATAAAGGAACAGATTTATGATTTAAGGAGCGTCCCTAAAAACACTTAGCAGCCTGTCAGTCAGAAAACAGGGATGCAATGGAACACACACATGCCAACATTAAGAATATACTGCAGCCCTATAAAATGTACTGACCCCCAATTTTTACATGATTCAGAAAGGCTATATGAAAAGCAGCAAATGAATGTATTTATATATTCTGACATGTGTTACAGATTTATATAAATATAAATTCCTACACTGCAATAGGTTTTTCAAAGGCTACGTATCAGTCCTACATGTGAGACTATGCTGATAATGTGGCAGTAACAGTCATCAGTCTGTGCATTGCTGCAAACCTACCTCACCCATTTTTATTGGTGACATTATTCTTTAAAATATAGTGCAAAGCATCAAGAAGTCTTAATATGTGGTGAACCCTGCTGCCTCTTTCAAAGTAAAGTCATTATTCCAGTCTTAGCAAGAACTTAAAACTCATATATTAACACTTATTTGGGTAGTTAGGGCTGATGTATCTCCTTGCAAATTAGGTGTAGCCGATACAGCTGTGTGTGCAAGGAGATGAAACACCCAGTCTTAGACATTTAGGCTACTGGGAATAACCTAAATGCATAATCGAGCGCATATTTTCCTTACCTGTCATCTCAGGGCGGCTTGAAGCCACTTCGGTCATTTCAAAGGTCGTCGAAAATGTTCAGCAGAGAGACCTGACAGGATCCAGAAACCCGGTGAAAAACAGGAGCGCCGGTGCAAACACAATGACTCAGGAGGAGATGGAAGAAAACACGATGTAGGGAGGTAGTGAGGCAGGGAGGGGAGGGGAGGGGAGGGGAGGGGAGGGGGGGTGATGGCATCCATAGGCTCTCTGAGCGCTATATGCTGTAGCTATGACTTTGTGTACGCTCAGACAAAACTGTATCACGGCCAATAGGCTATTAGTATAGACATTTTAAAGTTAAATTAAAGGCAAAAAAGAATCAACGTTTGGGTCTATACTTTCCTCACATACCTCAAAAGACACCACAGAACATACACGAGGGAAGAAATAATATGATTAGAGTGACTGAAAGAGATTTACGTTTGAAAAAAATAAATGAATGTGTCGTCGCTGTCCTATATTTTGGCTCTTTAACCTGTGGCCGCTTCACAGTTGGCTAATTTACATATTAATGCGCCGGGGGGGAAAAAAATCACCGCTCACGCCGTTCTGCGTCGCCTAGCAACCAGATAGTGATGCTGCACAACGTATCGGCGAAAGGATAAAAACAGACTGTCGAGTGAAGATACAATAAAAAACGTCTTTATTAAATGTTTGTTATTAATTCTGTTTTGAAGGCCTAATCTCTTCCTCTCACGTGTCTCACCGCTTGTGCGGCGTTTTGGCTCAGAGAGCGCACGTGCCGGGCACAAGCGAGCCCCAGCGGCGCCATTACGTCATACTTGTGTCAAAGTGAGGCTGGCTGCTCTGGACGCGCAATATGGGTCAGTGCTGCTCACACGCGCGCAGGTGTGCCGAGTCAGCTCTATAAATAACGACACGTTATAATTGATAACTGTATTAAATGTGAACACAAACTGATTCTGTAAAAACAAAAATCCGGTCCACTACATCTTTATTAGGCAGAATATATTCATCTGCAACAAAAATGTGTTAATTTATATTTATACTATGAAAACATACATTGGTTGTTGACAGTTGACTCAAGTAGCCTATATTGTACTTTCACCTACCCAATTTTGAGGTACATTTTCTGTTACTTATACTTCAGCTCCTCTACATCTCAGAGGGAAACTTAGTACTTTTCACTCCACTACATTTAATTAATATCTCAGGTTACTTTGCAGATTCATATTATTAATACAAATATGAAATTAATGGATTATAAAGATTGTATTTTGTTGATCTTCATGAGTAAATGCACAAGCTACCCAGCAGTAAACCGCAACATTTAAGTGATAATGCATCAATAATTATATTGTTCTCAAAATGGGTCATTCTGCATGAGTACTTTTACTTTTGATCATTTGTTTTCATGCTAGTACTTTTTCTTGTTAAAAAAAAAAGTACACTGTGTTAGTAGTACTTTTACTTTATAGGAAAGGATCTGAGTACATCTACCACTACTTCCATATACAACTCAACTGATTCCAATATGATGATATGCCAATATTTGCCACTTACACAGCTTTCAAGAGATGCCTGTTTATTTTTATAAACTTTTGATTAAACATTTAGGGGTGTTCGCAACCTTCATAAAATAATTCAGTGATTAGAAATAAGTGGGTCTTTACTTTAAAGTACTGAATTATATTCTAATATTAGCATTTAAACAAAGATAATCGAATTTAAATCGCAAACTCTCAAGGTCTTGTGTTGGGAGAATCCAGGACTCGTGCGTGTTTTGGGAAACAAAACCAGACCAAGTATGATAAAGTCAAAACAAACACAGCAGACGGGTCAGATATCAGATACAAAGTGACCCTGGATTAACTGCAGACTCCTGCTAAATGTTGTTTCTGTCTTCCTCTGATGATTAAAAAAAGCATCAGGACAGACTTCATATGCCCCGTCATGTTCTTGGCGTGGATCTCTGGATGGCGGCCACTTCACCAGGAATTTAAACTCAATCTCGCCACCTTCAGGCCGGCGCAGGAAGTGCGCGTGGCGCTCAGAAATCACTACGCCAGGTCAATGGAGTTAAGATCTTTATTGGAAACCCAGCCTTCAAACATCATGGTACATTTTTTTTTTATTAAGTCAGAGTTACAGCAACAGCAGCAACAGGTCCCATGTGGTCTAGAGCAGTGGTTCCCAAACTGAGGTGCTAGGCCCCCCTCAGGGAACACGGGGAGTTTCCAGAGGAGGGGGGGGAGGAGGAGGATAAAGTACTATATATATCTCACTGTTATTAGATTTCGTAGAGGGTCACAGAACGTGTGCTCTGATCTGATCTGAGGTATTACAGTCTGAAAGATTTGGGAACCGCCGGTCTAGCATGAGACAGAGCGGCCGACCGGGCCGAGGCTTCACCGTGAGATGAAGCCACAGAGCGAGCAGCCAAGAGTTCAAACAGAACATGGAAACAAAAACAGACGGAAACACAAATAAGGGGAAACTATAGAAAAATACATTTTGATTCTTCTTAAATGTCAGGGGAGCGGGATCGCCTTCCTTCGGTCACGGTTCAACCCCGGACGAGTTCATTGTTATATGACGTAAACAAAAAGGACACAGAGGCAATACTCAAGTGTTGCTATCTTTCTTCTGTTATTAATAAAACAGCTTTTAAACTGTCAGAAAACTTTATAAACTGTCTTACAGGCTACAATAACACACGACCGCCAAATGAAAACAAAAAAACAAAATGGTTTATCTTTTTATTAGTGAATCCAGAGATTCTGTACTTGTTGCTAAATTCCACGTAGCGTGAAATCAATATAAATACATTTTTTGTTAAAAAGAGGACGTGGTCAGAGATATTTTGCAGTCATGGTGTCGGCCGGAGCCTCTAAATAATCAAGCGAGTGTTCCTTTACACCAAAATACAGAAAGAATTTAAAATAATGAAAGAAAACCTCTGAGTGAGATGGCAAATTTGCCGTTTTGTTGATGTTAGAAGCAAAAAAAAAAAAAATGGTGAAAATCTAGCCGTGCTACGGATATTCACCCTGAATGTGACGCTGGTGATCAGCCTCCAATCCAACTGCAAGCAAACTGTCTGGCAGCCTGCTGCTTCGCCCTCCAGATGCTCAGACTGAGACCCGAGAGTCTCACTAAAGCGGCATCATTCATGTTCATTAATGTTCACAATAAACTGAAAGTACTGATGTTTTGTTTCCCTCCATGAAATGCACTTAGAGTTCTCCAAACAACAAAGACGTCTACTGATGGTTGACAAAACTGGAATAAATTGAAACATACTGTATATTAGTAAACTGTATTGGATTGGCATAGGCTGATCTTAATAAAAAATAATCATTGTTGGTGCGGTGTATCTGTTCATCTCGAGTAAAATCCCAGCTTCCCCCCTTTTGTCGCAGGTCTTTAGATCTGGAAAAGAGAGAGAGAACAGAATTATTTAAACTTTCATTCTGCACGTTTAACATATCATGTTGTGCTTTGAAGGAAAACTGTTAATAAAAGATGAACAGACTAATTATTTGAGCATGATTGGGGGAGCGCCACCTTCGTCTGGGCCACAGACTGTATATAAAGATGGACGCCGCCTCTCCACTTCCTCACGCTGCACAAAAATGAAGCCAAAATATCTCGGACAGGACGCTGGTGACGTCATTTGAGGCAGAGTCTGTGCAGTAACGATCAGCAGGGCTCAGCTGTCAATCATGACGTCAAATCCCCCTTTTTATAGCATCAAATAACTAATGACGAACAAACATCAGCGCGATGAGAGGCAGAAACCGTGTTTGGGCCCACGTCCCTTCCACGAACATGTACGGAGCAGGCGAGATGTTTTGGATCTCCGGCACTTTCGGGGAGCTGTCGAGTCGTCCATCTTTATATACAGTTAATGTTCAGGGCTGAGCTCCTCCATGCAAAGTCAGACAAAGCAGAGCAGAAAGGCCGCGGCGGAGACGTGAAGCGGGTGAGAGGTGAAGAATATTGTTCCAGTTGACGACGACTACGCTCACTTTAAAGCCTCAAATATGCTTCGTAAATAAACAGTCATAAAAAACGGGATCCGGGCGAAAGTATAATCCTTAAGTATATGCAAAAACAAACAAAAATCACATCAATACACCTGTTCAACAAGCACAGCTTTAATCTGCTCTGTCCGCGGTCCTCATCCAACACCGCTGTTTCTGACACAAGCTCATCGCGCGAGCTCGGCTAACAGCGAATTGTTAGAAACAAGCTGAAACGAGAGCCGTCTGTAGTCGGACTGTTCAGGAGGAAGGACTGATCCTAACAATGTTTTTGCATATCGATAAGCTCTAGTTAGAAATATTCAACTGTAACCCTGTTGTGTATGTATTCTCTTTTTATATATTTAAAAAGCAATTATTTAGTAATGAAAAATAATTACTATCGATAAAATCCTGATGAACTCTGTCTGTAGCACAGGTTATTAAAAAAAATTAATTAAATCTTGCTTAATCATTGTTTTATAACGTATACTTACTTAAATAAAAAGATGTTGTGGATTTTAGACCCCAATTTATTTAAGCAAAGATTTGGGCTTATTTTGAAAAAGTACATTTATTAAAGCAAAAAAACATCTAAGTTCTTGTTGTCTGGCAATTATATTCAAAAAAAATATACCGAGCCCTGCTTCCATGAATTGAACTCAGGAGGTAAAAGATAATAAGGGAATAAAAAGGAGCTCACATCATCAATGTCCTCATCATCATCGCCGATGTCATCGAACTGAATGTCTTCGTCGTCTCCGGGCCCGAAGGTGTCTGTCTCGTTGATTTTGGCTGAGAAGAAAGAAAGTGTAAGAAAATAAATACTAAAACATGTTCACGAATCAGAAAAACGCTGTTCCTACCTACACTGAGATGATCTGAAAGTAAAATACTGCATCAAAGGTTGTAATAACGGTCAGGAATGTGAGGACGTCGGCTGTTTAAAGACATTATTTCACCGATTCCATCACTGAAGAAAACAGCTGCTCGTTACAAACAACGAACACGGAGGTTTGGACTGAAGGAAACGCCACAGTCTCACCTGTGTGAGCTGAATAAACAGCGTTCACTGTAAATAAACTCCTGCCCCTGTTTAACGACAGTGACGTTCAGTCTGCGGTGCTGTTGGCGTGACGTGTGCGGTTTAACTCACCGTGCTCTGGCAGCTCTCCGTAGGCTTTCAAACTGCGAGCCTCGTCTGCGTTATACTTCAGGATGACGTCGGCTTTGTTGTCCTGAAACAGAAGTTGAGCTATGAGACGGCGTCGCAGTGTTTAGGTCACACTTCCTCGAGTGTTTTAGTGACAGATCTGATCTGAATACATTACAGATCTGAAGATAACCGTACCAACACCTCATTACACGGGTGAAAGATTAAGAAGTGCATTTATCCACACGTTTACACCGACATTTTAAAAGTGAGTGTTTGCAGGTAAGCCTTGGTGGCAAATCTGTGCTTATAAGAGCTTTGTTGTCCATCAAAGCATGTGGCCAGAAATAAAACTGGCAGCCAATTAAATATCATGTAACCATGGGAGAGATGTTAAAATAAGAAGGATTATGGGCTGTTTTTGTACCAACTCAGACGGGATGAAACTGAGGAATGAATAAAGTTCTTTCCCGGTCAGCATCAGACAGTTTGATTTTAGAGATTAACTGGTAAAAACAGGACCAAATATCCTCCTGTAGGACCTTTTGTATCTGCAAGGATCAAAACAAAAATAGATAGTTGCCTTGTCCCTCCATCTATGACGGGATCAGGTTTTGTTGAACTTTAAACCTGATTTATAATTTCAGATGTCTGTCACTAACTGTCAGTCAGCGTTTAACGGTCTAATCTGGATCATGTGCGAGCGACCAACACACCTGGTAATCTCTCAGTCCGACCAGGATGATGTCTGACGTGTTGATCCAAACCTAGAGGGAAACCAAACAGAGCAGAGGTTACCTCGTGTCACACTGCACTTTGTGACCCTCACGCACACAAGGTCAACCGAGTGCACGCTGCCACATCAACGGCAGCTGGCTGACCATTGACAACACGCCGATTCAGCATTACGTCAGGGGGGTTTTCCTGTGTGCGCAAAGGTGCGAGAGGACGGTCAGGACTTTCCTACCTTTTTCCGGAGTTTTCCTCTGATGTGGCAAAGTCGCTTGGTGCCGTCAAAGCACATGGCCTCCAGACGGCCGTTCCCAAGCATTTTGATCACCTGAGCGTATTCTGGAAGAAACACGAGAGCGAGCAGAGGGCTGTTAGTCAACATAGCTCATAAAATCAGACGTTGGGACGTTTACATTCACCTGAGACAGTTTTACCAACAATGCAGGTGCCAAGACATCACACGGAGGATGAGAGTTTTACAGATACAGAAACAGGAAATAAAATATGTGTGTAATTAACAGGCTTTTCTGCTGTGTTTATTATTGCATCCACGCCTGAATTATGTAGATGTATGTGTGTATGTATTAGAATATAAGCAGTGGTGTTAGATGACATATTTATTAGGTAGGTGATTGTTTAAACTGTCATCTAGTAATGTCACTGAGGGGCAGAACAGGGGACCTCTGCTTTACAGGAGTAAAATTCATTAATATTTATTTCACTGGTGAAAGCTGCAGTGTCCGGAGACTTCTACCAACTTTTTCTGTGACTCTGGCAATATAATATCATAGAAAAGTGCAAAGCTGAGGATGGAAACAGAAGAGGCCTCGTCATCGCTGCTGTCTCAATAGGAAGGTTCTGCTGAGAAGTAAAGCTTTTACATAAAACAAGTGGGAATAGAACCTGAATACTATTTTGTTTGAGGTATTAATTTACACAACATCGATGCCACTCACTGAAAAAAAGCCCTAAAACTAAACTAAACCTGTAGTCAGAGTTCTTCTCATTTCTTCAATTTACACATTAGTGACTTTAAAAACATTTCATACAATTATACATATTTTAATTAGGTTCCATAGTTATAAGCAATATTTATTTCATCTGCTCTAAACAAGACTGTTTGCACTTAAGTATGCTGCACCTTCACTACCTGAAAGACTTCTTTAAACCTGTAAAAGCCTCCTCCGCACACTGAGCTCGCTTCACCGCCTGCAGGGATTTTGGCAGCGCTGAGCTCTGCAGTCGAAGCTCAGCACACATCTGACTGCAGGCTGATCTGCATCTCTGTGTCTGCTGTGTGTCAGAAAACCTTTCATAGCCGAGTTTATATTCCCTCAAACGTGAGCTGTATATATACATGGTGCTGATGGTTTGAGTTATCTGTTTTTTACTCTGCATCCTTTCTGGTAGATAATCGAGACTGCAGGTTGGGTTTTTTTCTTTTAGCTTGGACCCATAAATGACAAATTAAGAGGCTCTTACAAACAGTGACCTCTCCTTAAAACAGGCTGATTCATGAAGTGCTGAAATATAGAACAGATGTTCTCAGATTTAGAGCTGAACCAGAACATATTTACATTTGAAAAGCTGAAACCTGGGCTGAGCAATAAAACAATAATGATAATTATTGCAATATAATTTTCCCTCAATAACAATATAACACATGTTTGATTTAATTAATTCGATTTACTAACAAATTAGCACTTGTTTTTTCTATTGAAATATTTGTTTTGTTGAGGAAAAAAGATTCAGTTTTGTAAAATGATCCAGTTTGTTCTGACCATAAAGAAATGTTTAAAACAACAAATAACCATTTGGTTCTTTAAAATTTCACTCAGGAGCAAAAAAAAATCAGCCTTTAAACTTTAAAGAAATAATGATTTGACATTTATCCTGATAAATATCGACATTGAATGATATGAAATCTTTATCGTGATATCGCACAGCTCTAGCTGGAACCAGTACTGTTGTCTGCCCTGTTTTATTTCAAACTGATGATAAAATTGTGAATTAATTATCAAAATGGTTCCCACTTACTTACTAACAACGGGAGTAACGTTAACATATGTTTCTACAGGTCCTCGTGTTTGCCTGTAAATACAAACACGAGTTTATTCTGATGTCCTTGATTTAAAGGTTTTGTAATAAAACACTGGGACCCCCTTTGGAGAGACACACGGTGGCCCACCAGCCTGGACCAGGACTCACCTTGTCCGTCCTCTTTGAACACCAGCTCCCTCTTCTCAGACTCATTCTCGTTCTTTCCACGTCGCCGATTCTTTCCTCCCTTACCTGTAAACAGAGACACGAAGAGACGGATTAATGTTTATGTGATCTATAATTCACACGGTTACCGGTCACCTCTTGGTTCAATCTAAACTTCTCGTCGAGACAATTTCTAGGTGACCCACTTCCTCCACAGATGAAGTGTCTGTAAACGCTTATTGATTACCTTAATAATCATTTTAAAGCTCATGACAGCTGCTCTGTACAGGACCGGGAAGAAGATAAGGACAAGAAGAGTAACGTCAGCTAAGTTAGGGTTTAAACTGACGTTAGCTTGCTAGCACGCTAATCTAAGTGACATTCAAGTAACTTTACTTTTTTTCAGGAGGCTCAAATTAAATCCTCAAATGAGTTTAAAACTCCCGTATCAAGCTACCTGAGCTATCCTGGTTGAACTTTATAGGAATAGACCCGCAGATGTCAGTCACGGGGCCACACCGGGTGGGGTTTAACTAACAACTAGCTAGTTAGCTGTGTTAGCTCACAACCAACGGACTTACCCTGCCGTTACAGTGCGTAGTCTTAGCTAGCTGGCTAGCAGGCACACCGTGTTTAACAACTTCATCTGGCCTAAACTGCCACTTTATCTCATCCAAACTCGTCTTGACCGAGTAAGAAAGACGCAGATCCGACTGACGGATGTGTAAAAGACAATAATCCGTGATGCTAACTAGCGTTAGCCGCTTGGTGTCACGTTTTCACTGCGTGTCTTCACGGCGCGAACACAATTAACAACATTAACGTCTTCCTCCGGGGTCCTTACCTTTATTTTTGGGCATATTCTTTCACGCCTCGGTCACGCTAATCCCGCTCGGTGGAAAAGACTTACTGTTAAACAATAACGGTTTTATAATAGTGAGCTAAAAGCTTAGAGTCTAAATTCACTGAACGAAGCGAGAAGCTAGCTGGGCACCGCTCAGTTTCTGTGCCGGTTTGCGCATGCGCCCGCCAAGATATTCAAAATACCATTGCTTTATTGTAACAGGTGATTGTTACAGAGACAATGGACTGCGGATAACAGCTAAACGACAGGTGAACACCTGAAGTACCCAGATCCTTTACTTAGGTAAAAGTACTAATACCTCCCAGTAAAAATACTCTGTTCCAAGTAAAAGTACTGCTTTGAAAATGTTACTCAATGCAGAATAAAAAGCACCATGTGACTGGTATTCTATTATTTATCATTATTATTTAACATGTATTCATGTAAAAGCAGGATTTTACTATTGAACTATGAGGTTGAACTATTTTGTATCAGACTACAATTAATGATTTTTTTTCTTTAAGGATTAATCCACTGACTGTTTTCTCCATCTGTCGATTGTAAAAGTTATCTGTGATTATGTGCTGTATGTTTTAACGTTATCTGTATGTTTCATGTCTTTGTTATGCCATCAACCTGCTGGAGACTCCAGAGGAAACATTGTCTGTACAGCTAAATCTGGCTCATTTACATTTTGGACTTAGTCCTTATGTTCATGAAAGTGCACTGTCCCCTTAAAATAAATAAATAAGCAAAAAAATCTGAAAATAGTGAGAAATGTTGTGAAAACTGCCTAAAGTGACACCTTCACAATGCTCTCTTTTCAGTGCAACTCTTAAAATTACTTAAATAAGTTTAGTAGTTTAATTTATTACAAAACATATTTTTTAAACTCTTCATATGTTTTTTGGTGTAAAAATTTTAATTTCTAAAATAACTGAAGCTGTCAGATAAATGTGATGTAAAAAGTACAACATTTCCCTCTGAGATGTGCTGGAGTAGAAAGAAAATACTCAAGTAAAGTACAAATACCTCTAATTTGTCAAGTACAGTACTTGAGTAAATGTACTTAAGTAGTTTTGACGAGTATAACAAGTTTTATTCAATCTTTAATTATTCTGCAGAAAATAATCTATCGTTTATGCATCAAATAGCATTTTACTGTTGTAGCTGGTCGAGGTGGAAATGATTTTAACTATTTTATATAATTTTTGATTGTCTTTTATTCAAAGCTTCTAAAATACAGTAAGCTACGTTAATACAGTGATGCTGGAAAGCCACAGTGGTGAAAGAAGTACTCGGATCCTTTACTTGAGTAAAAGTATCAGTATAAAATAATACATACAAGTAAAAGTCCTGCACTCAACATTTTACTGACATAAAAGAACAGAAGTATAAGTACTTAGTGATCTCTGACAGTTTTATATTACTATAAAAATATTCCACAGGTTTATTTTTGCATGCAGAGTGATGAAGTTGCTTGTTGTGTTTAATTCACTGGAGTGAAACTGACACTCCAATCTTATTTTATTTATCTAGGTTATAGTTGGCCACACTGACCCAGGGCCGTTTGCTTTCAGCTTATAGCTTCTCTTTACTAAAAAAACAGGTTTTCAGTGAGGAGAGGCCTGCAGCACAAACACACAGTTTGTTTTTTGTCTTTGTTCAGCTTTGCTGTTCTTGCTGTTCTTTAGCTGGTGCGTATAATAATAAACATAAGGAAAGTCAATAAAAAGGTTTAAAAAGTACTGCAAAGTCAAGAAACATGAATAAATAAAAAAGAAAAGAAATCTGTTTTTCAAATGGAAGAGCTGCACAATTTGCGCAGGAATGTACAGGAATGACAAAGTTAATGTATCAGTACAACAATGTAATAATAACACATACAAGTAAAATGCACTCAACATTTAACTGAAAGACAGAAGTATCAAAAGTACTCATTGGTTTCTGATTGTGTCAGATCATAATAAATATTATTACTGCATTATTATTACAAAATATACAAAAAAAACTCCTTTATTGATCCATAGCAGGCGGGATTAAAATTTGTTCAGCAGCTAATAATGTAAAAAAAGAAGAAGATCTAATTACAATAAAAGTAGAATCAGTAAACATCAAAAACAAATATGAAAAAATGTATACACACCAGTGAAGTAGGTACCTCAAAATCGTGTAAAAAGCAGCACTAAAAGTGGTTGCTCACAGTAGGAAATGTTAAATATCACAAAGAGTCCAGACCTGCTCACTATTAAAAGTGCAATGATATAACTGTTGTTTTGAATTGGTGCTAAATAAATGAAATTTAATTTAAATGAAATCTTGAGCTTGAGTGAGTAAATGTACTTAGTTACATTCAATGGAAAGTTTACAACAGTGGTTCTCAAACTTTTTCAAGTCAAGGTCCCCTAAACCAACACACATTGGACTGTGGACCCCCCTTCTGATAGGTGTTCAGCTTTTAGATGTTTAATAACAAACAATGCATGAATACCAAATACTGCTGTTACAGGTCTGCAGAAATTCTCACTTATTTTAAATCAAGACCGAAGACTTTTCTTTTTACCGCTGCATTTTATTAAATCACATTTTATTAAAATCAGATATTCCTTGCTTTTAAAACTTGGTCGGGTTTTCCTCCCTCATAAGGAGTCAGACCGAGTCGTATCAAGACTGAGGAGAATCTCTAGTCTAGTTTTTCCTCCGCCGTTTTGACTGCTTTGATTGTAGCGCAAACAATATGGATTTGTGGTGAGGATAAGAGAAAATAAATATCGTATGAGTTTTGACTTGTGTGAGAAATCAAAAAAGCAAACAATGGAAGGGGAAAAGCCAAATTATTCCTAAAAATAATGCTCCTTTTTCAATATTTCCTTGTTGCTTTTATGTTTTATATAAAGCAATTTGAAGTTCGCTGTTGCTAAAATGTGTTATACAAATAAACATTCCTTGCCTTTACATTCAAAATAATAATCATAATCTGAAATACTTTATTGATCCCCGTTGGCAAACTATTGTGTCACACTTGCAAAATATTAGATATGCACATTGCACATCAAGGCAAAAGGTAATAGGAATAACAGAAGTTTGTAAGTAAAGAAATAAATATAAAGTATATATACAAAATTTTGAGAAAAATATAAGAATAGTAAAAAATATAAAGGATATACATGGATATGGACTATATTTACATTTTTAACAGAATTGTAATGACGAACATAGTAAATAAATAGAAGCAGAAACCATTACATATTTAATTTATAAGTGATAATATTGCAAATTCTGTCACAGTGTGACCAGTGGATGGGAATATTTTAAAAATACACCATTAACTTCTTTGCTGGGGACGCCTTGGATCTGCCTCTAGGACCCCTGGGGGTCCCCGGACCCCAGGTTTTACAGCAGTATTGCAGCATTTGTCCAGATTTAATTGCGCGCTGTTCCTCCGCGCCACCAGGGGGCGCGCTGTCCCTCCCGAGGAGCTGTCGGTGTTTTTATTTCTCCAGGAAGAAACATTTCGGTTGAGCTCAGCTAGTGACCCTCCTGCAGCGAGTAAAGGTTAAATATCGTCTCTTTCTGAACGCTTAGACGCGCGTTTCAACCCGTCGTCTTAACCCACAAATAGCCAAGTCGTGCAAAGTTTAAAAACATACATATTTCCGGCTGGAACTCGCAGTCTCTCTGCGCGTTAGCTTCCTTGTTGCTAAGCTAAAGCTAGCTGCAGTTTTGTTTTCCAGCTAACCTGAGCGGCGAGGTTTGGCTGTGATGGCTGACTTCAGCAGCAGCATCCTGGTGAGTAAACATTTATTTAAAGGGGGAAAATAGTTCAGTGAGGAAAAGAAGAGTTGCAGCTTTTCTCTGCATTCAATAAGACAGAATAGTATGTGTTATAACAGGAGGTATAACGGGGGTTTAAGCATTATGTTACCTTTTGCCATAATTATTATTAAATAATTAGGAAATTAATCCCCTTCCCTTTTTAGTAAAACGATTCCAAACACAAACAATAACGTCCATCCAGCCGTTACCCGATCATTACAGGCAAGGTTTTATAATTTCATTTAAAACCTTAAAACACTATAAAACACAAAGAAACAATCTTTTTTTGTCCACCATTGTGTTTTGGTGAGACTATTTCAGACATACTGAGCTAAACATTAGTATACAAAGTAATATGTAATGAGCTACACAGACTTCATATTCTTACTGGGTTCATTGTTGTCTTCTTCCTGATTGGAGGAAACCTGCAGCTACAGGACGTTTTTGATGACACGATAATTACACTACTATTAAGAGTATAACATGTTGCATGAACATCCAGCTGCTGCTGCTGCACATAAACATCTCTCTGCAGAAAAATACAATCCGCACATCTGCTGCTTCATTCATAAATCCTCCAGTATCAGCGGGGTGAAAACATTAAACCATCTGTTATTTGCTTTTTTCTCTCGTGTTAGATGTCTTCTGAACATCCGGCGGTCGGAGCCGGGCCTGCAGCAAGAGCGGCGTCCTCGTCAGGCGTGTCAGGAAATGGAGGCTGGGACGGTTCAGGCGGGATGGACCAGATAACCGTGGTGAGAATAGATGACACGCACATCGCAGAGGAGCAGTCTCATGTCGCGGCGAAGGTCAAAGACGCCGCCGCCGCAGAGTACTATGAGATGGAGTACTCGATACCTGGGGAGGAGGAGGCGGCGGCTGTGGGAGAGGAGGAGGAAGACGGCGTTTATGTCATCGAGTATTCAAATCCGGAAGAGGAGGGGGAGAGCTACCAGTTTACGATGTCCGTGGACAGATCGCTCCCGGCCAAAAAGCCAGTAACTAAAAGTCTTGTGGTCGGAGAGGACGCCAGAGCTCCTTCGCCGGTGACGTCCAAACCGCTCAGGCCGGCGAGGCCGAGACAGGAGGCGAGGCAGAAGAAGAAGCTGGAGGCTAAAAAGGAGGAAGTTCTGAGCAATAAGTGTGTGTTGGAGCTCGGAGAGAACTACAGCGACGTGATGGAGATGAATTCAGGTAAAAAACTGGTGTGCACGCTGTGCCCGCCGCCCGGCAGGTTCTTCAAGAGAGGCTCAGGTTTGGCCGTACATTTAAAACAAATGCACCAGCTGATGGGGAAGAAGACGTTCTTCTGCGCGTCGTGCAAACAAACGGTTCGCTCTCAGATCGAGCTGGACGCCCACACGCGACGCCACGCCAACCAGGACGCCGTGTTCACCTGCCTCCTCTGCTCGGCGGAGGCGGAAAAGAAAATGGACGCGGACAAGGCGGTGTTCAAAGGCTCGAGGTGGGGTCTGAAGAGGCACCTGGAGACCGAGCACCCGGGCGTCGTCCCGCGCTGCGACATCTGTAATAAAGGCTTCAAGACGCTCGTGTCGTACCTGGCCGACCAGTTCAGGCACGTCGGCGTGTCGCCCTACCACTGCGCCAAGTGTCAGATCTATGAGATGACAGAGAGGGGTCTGACTATTCACATCAAAAACCACGACAAGAAGAAGAAGCAGCAGCAGCAGCAGCAGGAGGAGGGGTCTGCTGAAAACCACCTGCAGACGCCTGCAGTCCCCGCCGCCGCTGATAACTCCGCCACCGACGACTCTGACTTCTGACACCTTCCGTCTTTCCAGATGAATTTTTAGACTAAAGCAGCTCGATGACCTCCTCTCTGTCAGGTGGACGTCTGACATTTATGCATCTTTGACGAAACTGAACTGAACTTTTGTTTGTTTTTTGTAAATGTATCAAATTTAGGAAACCTGTTTTTGTAATCCTTTTATTTCACAACTTGCCTCAAGTTGTTCGTAGCTGGTGCCATCTGGTGGAGTCTCAGTGTCACGGTGACGTCGCGCTCGGTGGGAATTGATCACAACCTGGGTCTTATTTATGTATGTTTGACCATCAAGCCTGTTGGATATGCTGATTTCTTTAATATAAAGGAATACGAGAACATCAACACCTCTCTCATGTCTGTACAGTAAATATGAAGTTGGAGGCAGTTAG
The DNA here is from genome assembly GCA_024633595.2 of Lepomis macrochirus. Taxonomy (NCBI): domain Eukaryota; kingdom Metazoa; phylum Chordata; class Actinopteri; order Centrarchiformes; family Centrarchidae; genus Lepomis; species Lepomis macrochirus. Next base: position 281,396 of record JALXJV020000031.1, on the reverse strand, counting down.
CTTAGCACAAAGACTGGAAACGGGGAAACATCTTAAGAGCTGGGGTACACTAGAAAAGAAGTCGTTTGGCTTGTGGTCGACCATCTGACAAGCGGGTCTGATGGCGTGTTCAGGACCTGTAAAGTTAATGAATTAACACGTTATGTCTTGTTTGTTTAATCCAGAAACTAACCGAAGGAGGGTCGATCCGTTTTCATCCTGCAGCTTCGCAGCAGCTTTACAGAGTGGGGATGTTTACTTGCAGGCAGCAGCTGGCATGTTATTATACTCTGAGGAGTAGTAATTATCCTGTCATCAAATACATCTTGTAGGTTTCTGCCAATACATGGAGAAGAAAACGATGGTCCCAGTAAGAACATGATGAAAACGTTGCAGCCATGTTAGCAGCAAAGCCAGTTTTGTTTTCATGTTAGAGCGTGTTTTTCTTTAATACTGACTTTTTAAAGCTCGATGAAGGAGTTTGGCCGGAGCCACCAGGAGCCGCCCACATGGCTCTTCAGAAATCTGTATTACCTCTTTTCCACCAACAAAGGACTGGTTCGGAACTGGTGCTGGTTCAAAGTTGGTTCAACTTGCGAACCTTCTCAGAACCTGTTTGTTTTTCCACTGACTAGAGAGCCCAGCGAACAACGTCATTACGTCACTGTGTACGTGGTAATAAACCGTTCTAGTCCAGCAAAGAGTTGGTGCCGCTTTGGAACCAGTTTTCCTGGCCGAGAACCGGTTCTTTGGCTGTCGAAACACAAAGAACTGGTTTGCGAGCAGGCACCGGCTCCGAACCGGCTCTCAAAATGCTTTGGTGGAAAAGGGGCTTATGAGTCTGTGACTTTAAAGCAGCAGAGCTCATAAATATGATGCTTTTAGTCTGCACTTTTACTTAATAACCCTGAAAGAATTATTTTCTAATTAGTTTTAACTGCAGCGACACAATGAGGATGACGGAGAACACGACACGGAAGAGAGTAAATAACGAAGGGAACCAGATGTTCACTGTGATGGATCAGGTTGTGCTGATTTAACTGAAGCAGTTAAAATAATCTCTCTGTCAGAAAAGCAAAGAGCACTTGATTTGTAATAAATGTGATAGAGAGTCTAATCACGCACTAAGAGCCAGGTTATTGTTTTTCTCCAGAGAAAAGCCTGCATGCATGTAAACGTCCTCACTGTGAATTTAAAATGTGTTACAGAAACTTTACATCTCTCATCTTGAGACACTGATGAAGATCATGTGAAATGACTGAAATCTCCAGAACAGCTTCTAAATTGTGCCGAGATCGTTTTTGCCAAATCTCTAAATCTAATCTGTTAAAAAAAAAACAATATTAAATTGTGAAACTTTACTAGAAAATATTTAGTAAAGTAAAGTAAGATCAAAGTAAAACATTGATCAAAATGATTATTAAGCTCATCAGGAAAAAATAAACTACATTTAACATATTTTTTTTGTAACCTTGAATGACTATTTAAATTGTTTGTAAAGTAAAAATACCAACATTTTTTTTACACTATAAATGCAAGAAGATTCAACTAATTAACCACAAAGTAATGAAAGTGAAAGTATTTGTTACTGCAGCAGTATTTCCCAAACTTTATTTACATTATTTACAGTTTATAACAATCTTGGTGTGATCCAATAAGGTGATTGTTTAACTTGAATTATTTTTAGGAGAAGTGGAAGTTCCCAGTATTACACAAGAAAAACGCAAACATTAGAAAAAATACTCAGAATATGTGTTTTTCTTTCTTTATTATGTTGTGGCCCTTCAGATTTAAATCTGGACCTTATTAGGGGTCCAAACCTGCAGATTGAGAACCACTGAGGCAGTGTGTTGTCCCTTATTGATTATGTTTAACAGGAAGTGTGACGACACATTTTCAGAATAAATCTGCATCATATGAACAGTTAAACACTGTTAATGTTATAATGTTTGTTTGTTTATTAATTCATTTTCAATCGATGGGATTAAAAGTCTGACTTTGTTGTTAAATAGAGGCAGCAAAGGAATAAAACACTATTTTAAACTCAAACATAAATCATGAATATTCATCCTTTGGAGGATGAAACGAGTATTAAAAGGTGCTAAAATCACTAAAATATCAACTAGGTTTGGTGCATAAACACAGATGAACTGTTTTTTACAAGTGAGTGTGAGTTTTTAGTTTTGAAAATTAATGTTTGAAACGATCATCTCAGTAACGTGTATTTTTGTTTTTTTATTCTTTGCTGTAGCTGTTTGTCTCTAAACTTTATCCTTGTGTCTTTTTCATTTTGTTTTCTGACATTAAAGGGAAAAGCCACTGATTTTATTTTAGCATTGTGTTATTTTGCTCCCGGCGAAACACTGTGGTCTGCAAGTGAACGTGACTGAAACGTGTCTGAAGCATCAAAACCTGTTGATATAATCTCAGTACTGCATGCAGGGTCTTTTTTTGGACTCGTTTTGATTATGAAACTTAAAAACCAGTTGGCTTCCAGCTCTACTGTTTCTACTGTTCGATAGAGACCCTTTCTAAAACGTCAGATTTTTTAAAAAAATACACATTTTAAGACAACTGCTTAGATGCTCTGCTCTTAAAAATAAAACCCAGGATGTCAATAGATGATAAATATTCACTTAGAGCACAATTAGCCACAGCGTTTAGCTAAATGCTAATGCTAACATGCTCACAATAACATTGCTGATAATCAGCTGTCGTAACGTTCACAGTCTTGCATGCTAACATTTGCTTATAAGCAGTAAAGTACAGGCTGATGGGAATGTTATTTGTTTTGCAGGTGTCATAAACCAAAGTGTTGGGTACATTTTGACCTGCTGGTGGCGCTAGATAAAACCAGACGATCACTAAAGTTGTTAGACTCCATCCTGAGAGGGAAATAAATGTAAAACCCAAACTTCATCTGATTCGGTCCAGTAGTTGTTGAGATATTTGGGTCTGGACCAAAGTGGTGGACTGGTCGACGTCACGAGAGCCACGCAGCTAAACTAAAGCTAAGCTAAAGAGATATTTAACAGGTTCAGGTGGGTTTTAGGGGAGTAAACTGACCCTTGTAGAAACTTTCCAGGGCCTGTTTTGTTGATTTGTCACACTTATACTACATAAAAGTGGTCAAATAAAAGTAAAGAGGGCATCTGCACGTCTTGAAAATAACAAAAACATTAATTTTTAAAACAAACAAAAGGCCTTGACAAGCTAAAAGTCCATTAATGCATCAATAATCATAAAGAGTACTTTTACTTTTGGTACTTGTGCTTTGATGCTACTACTTTAGCCTACATTAAGAGAGTACTGCCTTTATGAAACACCTCTTGTTGACAATATTTATTCCTTGACAGCAGGAAAAGTGTCTGCGTTGGGGAAGCTTCCCTTTAAAAACAGAGAGGCGCCGTGCGTTCATCAGCTGATTATCCTTTTTATTGTTTTTAATAGAAAGTCCAACTCTCACTGCAGGTACAAAAACAGAGAGCCGGCGTAGCAGCAGGGCTGAATGCGTCTCAGATAAAAGAGGAAGAAGAAGAAGAGGAGGAAGAAGATGGAGAAAGCAGTCCATAATTACAGAAAAAAAAATCTTTCCTTTTACATTCCTTTATCCCAGAGCTGCACACCGATCAAGTTCAACATATATATATTTCATTTTATATATAAAACAAAAAGAAAATCTCAGAGCAGTAAAAGTTTTATCCCTTTATGTTTAGCGGACCGGTTTTCCACTCAGTCACAGGGGTTCATGGTGAACTGATGCACGAGAGAGGGAGGAGATCTTTTACTTTTTAGAGCTCGCTGATTGTCTTCAGTTAAAACTCCAGGTGAGAGGAGGCTGCACACAGGTACAGGTGTTTAAACCCTGAACCCTGTGGGATCAGGTCCAGCACAGACAAGAGAGGGCTTTAACACCAGGTTGGAGGTGAACATCGAAACAGCTGAGTGATTCATTCTGAAGAGATCAGTTTAAATCTACCTTGTGCTTTAATTAATTAAAGGGCCAGTTCACCTAAACTACAAAAAAAACCACCTCAGAAGTTTCTGATCATTTCTGCAAAGTTTCCTGTAAATGTTTCATTAGGTTACAGCAATAATTAAAAGTTAAATACTAGAGTCTAAAAATACTCCTTACATGTAAAAGTCCTGAATTCAAAGGGGCAACTAAATGTACTGCAGTATCAAAAGTAAAAGTACTCATTATGCAGAATGACTGTGTACTTTTATAATACTCTAATCTAATACTAATACTCTGTTTTATCATTTTAATGTTATAGTTTGTCAATGTGGAGTCAGTTTTATATACTTTATGTACTACTATGTAGATTAGCAGTATAATACAGCATCATGTATCATGTTTTCCTTAAATGTAAAACTGTATTTGGAGAAAAAGTACAATATTTCACTGAGATTTTGTGGAGTAGAAGTATTAAGTAGCATAAAATGAAGTACAAGTACCTCAAAATTGTTTATTCCAAGTTTATTCCGTTTTCTGCCATTTTATACTTTTACTCCAGCACCCCTCAGAGGGAAATATTGACTTCACAACATTCATCTAACAGCTGTAGTTACTGGTTATTTTCAGATTCAGATTTTACATTAAAAAATATTTAGAATACGTTGAAATTGTTAAAGATTAAACCAGTAATTTCCAACCTTTTTGGTTTGTCTCTAAGTTGATATACTTTCTCTCTCTAAACTTCGCACATGGTTCCATTTAAACAGTTTGATGCTCCAAAAGGTAAAATGATCAAATATTTCACACAAAAAATTAAGAGATGTGAGATAAATGTGTGAAGTAGAACTTAATAATCTCACGTCTCCTCTGAGTTATCTGGTAACTTAGAAAGAAACAACTTGACTAAACTACCAAACTAGTAGTTGATATAAATTTTAGCTCCACCTCAACAACAATAAAATGTTGCTTGCACATTAACGGATCAGTGTTAATCTAATAATGACATATTTATAAAATATATCAGTCACAGGGGCGGCAGAATTACTGCAGAATGAGCACTTTTACAAACATGCTTCTGTAGACTTCTGTTTAGTATTTGAATGCAACACTTTTACTTCTAATGGAGTACTTTTACTTTGTGTTATTGGTACTTCTGAATACTTCTCCCAACGCTGATTAAAAGTCAAGATGCCTCAACATTAAATCCTCTGTTAGGAAAACATATATCTTTTGTATTTTGGGTGAACTTCTCCACTGATGAACTTCCAAGATGGCGGTACGCACGTACAGGTAGTTTCTACGCCTGAATACAACTGGAACACCTTTTTTTTCTGCTACACTTTGAGTTATTGAGTCTTTTAAAGGGTTCTGCTGATAGAAGATCGTCTTCATCACGAGCATGAACACGTTAAAGACGAACAAGAGACTTTTGTAAAGCTGCAGGTGGAAGAGCTTCAAACGTCCGTGAAGATGAGCTTCACCTCCCATCACTCGTTATCTGTGTGCTCGTTTCGTGTGCGTCCCTCTCCGGCCGGATATCTAAAAATGCATCGTCTTGATTCATAGAAACCTGAGTTGCTCGACATTTTTTTAATATACATTTACAGTTCAGCTTCCTGTCTGCTGCTGCACATACAGAGATGCTCGTCCGGCTCATACAGAAAGTCAGAAAGTCCCTCCCTCTCTCTCTCAAGCGCCTTTTTCTGTATCCAACTTCCTGCCTGTTGGGTCAGCAGGTAAACACAAACATCCTCCAGTTTGTGTAGAGGAGGGGGGAATAAAGAGGAACGCCCCCACGTTGTGTTTGCTGTGCAGACGTCTCGTAAGCTGCTTTAACATCTTAAAGCTGCACAAGGTATTAAAACACCAAAACACAGCAGACGTACTGATGTGTTCTAGCCAGTGGTGAAACGTAAACTTACGTACTGTAGTGAAGTACATTTTTATACCACTTAACTTTGGTTGCATTGCACTTTTTACTGCTCAGTATATAAAGTACAGTAAAGTGATACTTACACAGGAATGCACTTATAATTAGAGTCCAGTAGAATTAGTCACTCAGAAAGGGGTCACACTCTGCATGTTGAGTACTTTTAAGAAGTATATTTTAATACTTTGGTACTTTTACTTGAGTGAACTTCTTCCGCCTCTGGTTTTTGCATAACTGAATTTCACTCTGCATAGTGAGTACTTCTACTTGTGGTACTTTGAAGTATATTTTAATGTTAATTCTTTTGTGCTTTTATTTAAGTAAAAGTTTGAATGCGGGATTTTATTTTTCTAGACTGCAGTATTGCTACTTTTACTTGAGTAAAAGATCTGAGTACTTCTTCCACCACTGTTTTTTTTTTGCATAAAAGAAATTCAGCTCACTCTAAAGGGAAAGTGTCCTGTAAGTACCGGATGAGACAGGAAAAGAATAAAAAACAAAAAAGAATCCAACTTGTTTCCTTGTGCAGCTTTAAAAATCTGTGTTGTTCTTGTTGCTTTAAGCGCTTCGGTTGTAATTTTCTACTTAAGTTTCATTTAATTCACTGTTCCTCTTAAATTTGATTAAAATACATTTTTTATATTTTGTGTTTTTCAAATCCCATGAAAAAAAGACCAAAACCAGCAGTTAATGAATCTCCTAACACGTGCTTCCTCTGAGCCACAGAGCTCCTTTGTTGTTTAAAACTATTACAACCCATCGGTGAGCCTCACCGCTGCACTGGGTCACATGTTCCTTCATCACCATGAACACACACACTGTAGTTTATCCTGACTCAGTCCCACACACACCGTCCTGCTGCCCCCAAATACTCACTAGAGCGCCGCATGTGGATTCATCCACCGCTGGAAATAGTCCCCAACAAATGCACTATTTCCTCCTGTTTGTTTGCTTAAAGTGAGCAGCTGTTTTGGGAAATTACTGAGCCTTTTTTTATTAAAACTATATTAACAAGCTGTTTTTAAGGATTTATAGTTTCAGTAGGAAGCAGTGGGCTTGGAGCTGAGAGGACAGGAAGTCAGAAGGTACTGCTGGTTTTGGTCTCACAGGGAATATTGCCAGTCTCTTCCTTTAAGTTTACGTCAAATCTGAGGGGACAAAAGTTTGGTTTCATTCCCAAAATGATTTAGACACAGGCTGCTGGATGCATGCTGAACTGCTGGACGTCTGCCGGCTGAGACTAACCAACGTTTGTTCTTTGTGTTTTGCACCTGAAAGGTAAAATACTGGATACTGGAAGTGTGAGATGCATAAAATCATCTCTCCTGAGAGACCTTTCTTTATCCCAAAAAACATCAAGTTGAGTAAATGCTTCTGTTATCAGAGTTCTCCCTTCTTACATCTTGATTTTTTTCTAGCTCTGCAGGTAAATCTGGAAAAGCAAACGGCAACATTTTGAGGCCGAGGCTGCTCCGAACACCAACCTGCCGCTAACGTTGGCTCACACCTTCTGTCCTTTTCTGCAGACGCCGTCATCTCAGAGGCTACTTGAGGTTTAAATACAGGATCTACAGCTACGCAGAACCAATACGACAGTATAACGTCAATGATCCTAGCTCTTTAAATGCATACATTAGATTACCATGTTCCTATGTTCAGATTTCCCCCGTTCGAAAGTAAATAAATAGAGTACTTTTTATTTTCCTGATGCGTGCTCGGTCTGTGGGTCCACGAGGCCACGCTGATTGTCCAAAGCAAAACAAAAACGCCACCAGAGGGTTCGGCCTGTCGAACAGTGATGCTAAAGCTGAGAAGTAACCAGCCACGAGATCCAGAAGAAGAGTCCGTTAATTGCAGGACAGGGCAGGGGAGAGGGGAGGGGGGGCAGTGGGGTCTCTGTGTTCCTATTTGGCGTAAGCGGTTCCTGGGTCCATCAGTAGTCTGTCCCACCAGACCTGACCAGAGACAGAGAGGAAGGGTGAGGGTCCGGCGGAAGTCAGATCGAGGTCAGAGTTGGGGGAGGAGGGGGGAGGGGGTTAAAGGTCACAGAGCAGTGGAGGTGATCTTCTTCAGCCCCCTCCGCTGGGCCAGAGTGGAGCAGCCCACCGGCTCCAGGACCGGGGGGACGTTCCTGTTGAGAGCCGAGTAGGTGGCCGCCATCGCACCCTGCAGGGGGGGGACACAGAGAGTCAGGGTGCTGATGGTCTTCATCAGTTAATCAGTTAGTTAATTGTATTGTATTTATTATATCTATTATGTATTTACTAATATTAATATTATGTTTTTATTATAGACCTACGTGCTTATAAGCTATTTGAATCAATGTTTACATTTTAATCTCAATCATTTATTATTCATTTCTAAAAATATAATTTATTAAGGTGACAATGTCTTCAAATGTGCACGTCCCTGTTAAATAAACCACTAAATACCAAACTTTTTTTGGTACTTTTTAAAAAATAATTCATGGATTGAACTAATGAAAACAGATATAAATATTAGTTACAGGCCTAGTATTGATAAGGCAGATCTCCTTTATGTTGAAATGTGAAAAATTAAAAAACATAAGCAAAAAATATTTTCTGTCTTCACGATAAAGTCGATATTTGACATTAATGTGTTGCTAAGTGATATTAACGAGCAGTGACATGAACACGTTCGCTGCTCTTGGAGGAAAAAAAAAAATCTATATATATAAAATTATATCTGAGTGTGGCGTCAAAATGTAATTCCACAAATGGGGGTTAAGAATAAATGAATAAATGCATTTGGGCTAATGATAAAAACACACCAACACGTATCAGCAGAGTTTCCTAAACTTGTGAACATACAACAAAAACTACCTTTTTAAAATCTCTTTTCTGACAATATGTTTCTGTTACCATTAAATGTACATTACAAACTGTGATTTTAATATAACACTAAATAAACACACAGATATTTACTGTTTTAACACTGTTTTTATGTAGATAACAAACTTTCAAAGTGTTGTCAGATTTGCATTTACATACAAATTTGCATAAGTTGTGTAATTACTTTCAGCACTAGAAGACTTTTAATTCATTTCCTGGTAAATTTGTATTTGCTTTTGGACCAATTTTAGGGTTAGTGAGTTTAAATGATTAGAAAAAATAAGAAATTACTTTGTTAATCTCCAAAAACTCAAAACACACAAAGTTTTTTTTTTGGCTGAGACAGAAATCTGCAGCACAAACTGTTCTTCTTCTGCACGCTTTCATTATGAATTTTTTTTTTTTAATTATTTTGTGAACGGGGGGGGGAAGGTGTCGTTTCCAGGACATGAAACGAGACAGTTTGTTGTGTGCCTGTGTCACCTTGACGAGGTGCGGAGCGTCGTGTCTGTTGAGGGTATATTTGGGCAGCTGGTCTCGGTGCGTCACCCAGGGGTGTCGGAGGACCTGACCCGCCGTCAGACGCCGGTGGGGATCCACGTGGAGCATCTTGGACACCAGGTCCTGTGGGGGTCAGAGGTCACGTGGATTAATGGAGGCCGTAAATATTTACATCAAATTTCAAGAAAGTCCTGAATCTACTTAAGATGAAGGACATGACGTTACATATGTTTTGATTAAAAGAAGAAAAAAGTATTTACATTCTTTACCAAGTACTATTATCACACTTTAAAAATACTATGTTTCAAGAAAAGTACTGCCTTGAAAATGTTAATTAAATTAAACTATGTAAGTATAATCAGGAAAATGTACTTAAATTGTGCTATTATATATATTATATATTCAGATTATTGCTCCTCATACTTTAATGTAAAAGCAGGATGTTACTGCTGTAGTTGGTGAAGATTGCAGCGAATGATTATGTTCATAATGGATTAATCAGCTGATTATTTTCTCCACAAATCGATTGATTGTTTGTAAATATTAGACAACAGCGAGAAATGCCGTCACCGTGCAGAGAGTGACACCTTCATAATGCTTGTTGTTGTGTCCAAACATTAAAATTACAAGGAAGAGCAGAAGCTCTAAAATTATCAAAATAGTTGCCAATTATATTCCTGTCAGTCGACTGATTGATAAACGGACTAATGATTTGTATAAACTGTTTGTATAAACAAAAAAAACACATTTTATAAGCTCAAAAATCATAATTAGTGAAGTAAAAAGTAGTTTTAGATGTAGCGGAGTAGAAGTAAAAAATGATATGACAAGAAAAGTACAAGTACCTCAAATCTGGATGATTTTGGAAGGCTTTTTTTAGTAAATTTAAAACCTTCAACCTCCTTCAGATTAAATGTCTACAGTGGATGTTGTAAGTGCATTCACAGCTTTAATCTGCTGACCTGAGAGATGCAGTCACTGGTAACTTAAACACACGAGGGAGAAAGAGAAAATGTCTCTATAGTGGAAGAGTTAGTTCAGTTTTTTACACTCCCTTCTTGTGTTTGTTTGAAGATACACCGATCAGCCATAACATTATGACCACCTGCTGGCCATAACACAGCCCTGACACCTTTCTACCAGAACCAGCATCAACCTCTTTAGCAACTTGACCCACAGTAGCTCGTCTGTTGGACCGGACCACACGGGCCTGCCCTCGCTCCCCCCATGCATCAATGAGCCTTAGTCGCCAGAGTCCCCCTTTTGACAGATGGTCATAATGTTATGGCTGATTCTTGTACAGTTGTTGTGTGTGCGCCAGAGTCCGCACCTTCGCCTCCACAGAGACGGAGTTCCAGTATCCTCCAGTGAGGGAGAACTTCCCGCTGCCGATACGAGCCAAAATCTCCTCCGGCGTGTCCTCGGGGCCGTTAGCGAAGGGAGTGAAACTGGAGAGGGATGAAGAGAACGAAGGACGGGAGCGAGAAAGTATTCACAGTCAGATACACAAGCATTACACAGAATATTCCAAGGACATTCACACACTTTGATCCTAACAAATGAATCACTTCTTTATTTAAACTATCCGAGGTGAGAAAGGTAACATCTGATGTTAGTCCCCACCCCGTGAGCATCGTGTAGAGCAGGACTCCGAGACTCCAGATGTCACAGGCTGCATCATAACCCTGCTTCTTCAACACCTGCCAGGAAGCACAGAAAAAAAAAACTCAGCTTCAGGAACAAACTGCGTTTTCATAAACATCTGTGAGTTAAAACGAGCTCAACCTTCAACATCCACAGCGGTAAAACACAACATACACATTAATGCAGCAGGAATATTAATCCAGAAACATCATGTTGCTGATAATTTGTACTTTTTTTCAGCTGACTAACACTGAGAAGACTTTGTACCTCAGGTGCGACAAAGTTGGCGGTGTAACACGGCGTCATGAGGAGGCCGTTCTCGGCTCTCAGCTGTTTGGCGAAACCAAAATCACAGATCCTGATGGACTCAGCGTTCCCGCTCTCGTCCACGTAGAGGATGTTACTGGGCTTCAGGTCTCTGTGCACCACCTGAACAGGAAGCCAGGGGTTTAAGTTTAGGGACTTTAAAGCTGTACATTTACATATTTATGTAACTTCCACTGGTTTGTTCAACCTAAATCAAATTTTTTCTTATATTTTAATGTATTTTCTGGATTTTATTTCACGCCGTCGCCGACATGGACTTGTGCATTTTAAAAAAACAGAAACACAGTAAGACACCGTTTGAACAAATATGTTATTTTAGTGAACATAAAAACACCAAAACCTTCACAGATTCTTCTGCAGCTTTTCATTCATCAATCCAATTCTTGCACAAAACATCCATTTTTCCCTCTTTCCTCCCTAAAAATCCTCCTTCACTTGTAAAAACACTTTACGATGTCAGTTTCTCGTGACCTCTGTCGAGAGACGTACCCCCTGGACATGCAGGTACTCCAGCGTCTTGGTGATGGTGTAGAGAACAGCGCTCGCTTCTCGCTCAGAGAAAAACTTCTGCCGGAGGATTTTGTCCAGCAGCTCGCCCCCTTTCATCAGCTCCGTCACCAAGTACACCGAGCGGCCGTCGTCGTACACCTACGACGTGGAAATAACACAAACAACGCTTTAGTCACTCAATTGTTCCGTGAAATTATGTCAGTGTTGATTCTAACTAATGGATCGGCGCCAGGCTCGCTCATTGTGCAGATTCGTTCCGGTGATGTTAAATAAAACATGCAGTGTGAAGATTATGGCTCCAACAGGCACAGATGAGTCACCATATTACAATAAACTCAGTCTGAGGAACCAGTGCACAGTTTATCAGCTGCTTCTTTCATTTAATATTATTGATTAACTGACTCACACTATGAGCTGAGTCTCGTTTGAAAATACCTTCCCCTCAGTTCTGAAACCAAAACGTACCTTAGTTTTGGGAATACAGCTGAAACGATCAGTCAATTAATCACTAAACGGTAAATTAAATGGCAACTAATTTAACAATGAATTAACCGTTTAAGTAATTTTAAAGCAAAAGCATCAAAGATTCTCTGACGTTCTGAGTAATTTACCTAAAAATTTTACTTACTTACACTTAATTTTTCATCATTTTGTGACATTTCATAGATCAAAAAGTTTAATCAGTTTCCCTAATCAAGATTTTTTAACTCTTTTTACATCAAACTGCTGCCAAAAAACAAGAAGACATGGTTTAAAGTTAGAAATTCTGGAAATCAGACTAAACATTTCCTGCCGATCGTTGATGCTCAATGCTACAAACATATTTGAGTCGGTACTCAAAGGTACTGAGGTTCTGTAACTTCTGTATGAGAGTGCTCATGTGTGTGTAATAGTTAATCGACTGACACAAAATTAACAAGATTTTGATAAACAATAAATCTTTTAAGCAAAACATTTCTTTTCTGTTTTGGACAATGTGTAGTTTTTAGTTGCAGCTGCAATAAAGATAAAAGATTTAGACCTCTTCGGTCAGTTCTGACTGTAAACTAGTATTTAGTTTCCATATCCAAGTTTGTAGAGTTGCAATAAATAATTACAACAGTAAATAAATTAAATAATCAATAATCTACTTTTCTTTGTTATACAAACTGTAATAAGTTTAAAAATAATAAAATATAAGTTTTGGACAACACGAACAAACTGTGACGACATTTTGGGCTCAGAAAGTGTCACTTTTAACATTTAATAGGCAGAACGATCAATAGAGAAAACAGGGTTGCAACTATCTGTCATTTCTTTTCTCGATTAATCGATCAGTGATTCCCAAAGCTCAACCTGTCGTCCTCAGATCTCTTGTTTTGTCCACAACCCAAAGAGATTCAGTTTACTGAGAACAGAAACCAGAAACTATTTTTGACATTTAAGAAACTGGAATCAGAAGAACTGAAAACAGGTGGAGATTTATAAATGACAACTAATCCATTGATCATTGCAGCTTTACATGAAGATAATCCATAGCTGCAGCTCTTGACCTGTGTGTAATATTTATTTAAGATAAATAAGCTGTATTGATCCCATGCAGGGAAGTGTCACAGCAGCAGAGAGGAAGAAGAAAACAGACGCAGCGTGTAGATAAGAGAACGAAGCTAAAACTAGAATTCTGTGTAATATGTACAAACACTTTATTTACAAACTTCAGATAAAGAGATTTATCTCTAACAGCCATCGGCCTTTTTAAAAAAGGAAGTGAACAAAAAAAAGGCAGATATAATTGTCTTCGGTTACTGGAAGTGAATCAAGCGAGGGATTTTTCACCAAACAGCAACATGATATTTTTAACTCTCATTACGAGTGAGTCACAGAAAAACTGGAGCCAAACTGAACCAAACATTTGCATCTAATCAGGAGAATAATCTGTTCAGCTACACAGACAAACTCTCCAGATATTCATGTCGAAAAGACTCAGATTCAGAGTAAAGCGTCAGCATCGTAATACGACTGACCGCCATCTACAATGTGACTCACGTCTTTGAGGGTGATGATGTTGGGATGTTGTCCGTATCTCAGCAGGATCTCCACCTCCTCCGTCGGGTCTCTCTTGGCCTTGCTGATGATCTGTAACAGCGACAAACAGCGTTTAATGTGAAGCAAAGCTGGACGCGGACGTCGTGCGGCGGACTCTGTGGATGTTGTACCTTGACTGCGTACTCCATGCCGGTTCCTTTGTGAATGCAGCGCTTGCAGATGGAGTACGACCCGGCGCCGATGTCCTCTTTGATCTCGTAGGCGTCTGAGAACTGGGATGTGCTTCTGTGCAGCTGCTACATGCAAAGACACAAACGTCAACACAAACATTACTAATAATAATAATAGTAGATTAGGGGATCATCATCATCAGTGATATAATCTGGGGTCTTTTACACCGTCGCTCAGCGACACAGCCAACGTTGATTAGCGGCACTCTATCGGGGATCATATCTGAAGCTTTTTCAGCAACATAATACAAATCGAATTTCCAGAAAATCAGGAAAAGAAAATGCAAATTAATGTGCGTTTCCGTCCACTGGCAATATGCGAATATTAGGAATTGAGCACAGGGAGATAAACAGATGACGTATCTCAAAGAGCTCCAGTGAAACCTCAAACGGTAGAAAAATAATGTGGAAACAGGATGTAAACATGACATCGCTGTTAGATTTCTGTGTTAACGTGTCTGTTCTAAAAAATTCAGCTGAACTTTGTTATGGATGGTTCACTTTGAGGAAGTGACCTCATACGGTGCGTTCGCTTACAACTCGAGCATTTCAAGCGGCGTGATCGCAAAAATTTGCATCAGACGGCATAAAGAGTGGGGAACGATTTACCGCAAATGACGCGCAAAATTCAAGTATGCGAGCACAGAGGTAATAATTAAAGTGAGAAAGTTGAACTACCTAGTAAGTTCAGAGAATATGTGTCTGTTGTGTGATTCCAGCTTTTGTCGTACTTCACTATCAGTGTTGGGCAAGTTACTTCCAAAATGTAATACATACGTAATTAGTTATATTACAATATTAAGTCTCTGAATTGTTGTGTATATATATTTGTTGTATATTCCGCATTAGTAAGTAAGAACCCACCTACACAGCACATTAGTAAGTATGTGCTGTGTAGGTGGGTTCTAGTGATGTGCAGTTATATCCACGGATCAGGTGGGTCTTTGTCATAAAAAATAACCTTCTGAATAATAGCGGTGTAGGCGAAATAGGCTGATTTGTCTTTCCAGTGAGAAAGATGCACGAGCTATAGCAGCATTACGTCATGGATTATTTGAATCGATCGGTCAGGACTGACAGCAGCCTCCGTGATCAGGAAAGTAATTTGTTACAGCACAAACACGGCCTATAGAAATCTATTTACGCATTATTCCATCAGGGAAGCTACCTTCTTGTTAAGAGGAGCCGAGCTCCCTCGTAGTTTGGAGTCTTGACCATCTGAATGTTATATATTTATTAAAAAGCAACAGTGGCAGTAAAACTTTTTCTCAGAGTGTGAGGACTAAACTTCAATCAATCCACATTTCAACATTACATTTTCAAGGTTACATTGTTCCTGTCGCGCACCCTCTACAGGCAGCTCGCGCACCTCACACTTTGGGAATCACCTGCTATTTAAGAACAATCCCTGGGTGCAGTTTCTTAGCTGAATTTGCCTCGGACAGTCCGGTAAGAAGAGCGAAGAAGTCCTTAAATGGTGCTTTATTAACTAGCACACACATTTAATGTGAGCCACTCTGTCATAAACTTAGCTCGGATCGATATCTGTGAACTGACGTGTGGTGAGCTGCAGCATAATAAAAAGTAGGAATAACGTGCATTAATTTTCATACTAATTACGCATGAACAATTCATGCAGAATACAAAGGCTTCGCTAAATGTTTTGTAGTTTGGAAGAGTTTTAGGATGACTTGCGTTCTGCCCACTGAGGGTTCAGGCTGAGATTATTTTTTGCAGTGAAGTGAAAGTGTGAATGTGTGTGTACCTGAACAATAGTGCTGGGTAGTGGTTGCGTTTCCTCTTCTGTTATGGCCACAAAGCTGAAGCCTCTGAACAGCTGATGGGCGTTGGCGCTGGGAGGAACGCCAGGAGAGTCTGGGAACACACAGAGACACAGCTGTTGATCCTCACCGCTCAACAAAATCTCAGTTTATTCTCAGCGTTGCTCAGCGGTGTGTGGAGGTGAGGCGGAGCGTACCTCTGGGCGTTTTAGCTGTGAACTCTGGATCAAAATAGAAAGTGTCGTCGGGTCGTCCTGCAGCCGGTTTGAAGGGAGGGTGGAGCTCTCTGCGGAACAGTTTCTACAAGGAAGAGGGGACGTTAGAAAACTCTAGCAGAGGCAGAGACACACGGTCAGAGACTGTAAACAAAGTTTATGGTATAAAGACACTGACATTCCAGTCGATGGTGCTGAAGAAGTGATGCCTCTTGATCTCCTCCACGCCGTCGGGTCCAGCTCCTACAAATAAACATCAGCTGTCAGTGCAGTGCTGTACAGGACAGACCAGCAGGGGGCAGGCTGTCCTGCAATCACAACATCACTATTTGATCCCTCTGTTTGTTAAAACAGTAGGTTTTAACAAACAGGGCATTTGTTGGGGACTATTTTCAGCGGCGGATTAATCTACATTTGGTGCTCTAGTGAGAGAGGTGGAAGAAATATTTACATCCTGAAGTTAAAGTCCTGCATTTTAAACTCTACTTAAATAAAAAGTTTCATCAGCTAAATTTACTTCAAGTATCAAAAGTACTTATTAAGCAGTAAAAATACATCTGACTGGTAAATTATTATCCATTTTATATTGTTAAAGCTGTTAAAAGCCTTTTTCTGTTGTAGCTGCTGCTTTAACTACTTTATGTGCTGTAGTGTTAAAGTAGTTAAACACCCAATCTAGGGTTCGGGCCCCTCTAAATGGTCACAAGATAAATCTGAGGGGTCGTGAGATGATTGATGGCAGAGGAAAGAAGTTCTGATACACAAATCTGTTTTCTCTAATATCATATTTTTAGTCTTCGTCTCTTCAGTGGACGTTTAAGTCACCTGCTTCATTCTGTGTTCGCTAAATCTGAACTTAAGTCACATTTTGCTTTGATCCATACGCAAACTTTTCCTTCTTTTCTGTGACGTTTTGAATTTTTACCCTCAATTTTCTGCGTTTCCATCCAGCTGTTTGCTGTGCAATTGAAAATGTGCATAAAAACAGATGTGCAGACAGTTTTAGCCAGTGTTTCTACTGTTTTATTGTTTGTATACACTCGTTCTTAAAGTTGAAGCTGAGGGGAAAAGAAAGTTTTACCTAATCTGTTGGAAGGGTTGCGTTTGAAAAGGTTCCTGAGGAGACTCTGAGCTTCTGAACTCAAAAACTGTGGCATTCCCAACTTGGCCCTGAGAAAACAAAAGACAAAGAGCGCAGATATGAAAGAAAATATGAAACAGACAGAATAACTGCGGTGTTATCAGCTGTCCATATTGTATATCCAAACTAAAAGAGTCTGAAAGACTAGAGGACAATATGCTACACACAGGAAACACACTCAGCAGTCTGCAGAGAGTCTGCTCAGCAGTTTTCTACAGGCTGTCGTTGAGAGTGAAAGAGAGACGACAGAGGAAGCAGGACGGGTTAATATTTCCTGAGAATTGTTTTTTTCTTTCTTTCTCCGACATGATTCTCTCTTTCGCCTCCTCATCCCTCGCTCCTCCTCCCGCCAAATCTTCCCTCACAGTCTGCTTCCTCGCTGCTATCAGAACACTCTCATCTCTCCTCCGCTCTGCCCATCCTCATCTTCCTCTTCCTCCTGAGTGCTGCACTTTATGTCCTCTAAAATAGATCCTTCACTTTCCCTTGGGCTGACTCGCTGGAGGGAGAGACGGCGGGAAGGGAGGCTCACGCCGCCGCTCTCTCTTTCTCCGTCTCTCCTCTCGGATGTCCAGTAAGCTGTAATAAAAGCTGTTAGGTGGAGATTAGATCGGAGCGTACAGACAGTATAAAGTGTCTTACTTGAGGATCATGGTCATCGTCTCTTTCCGGTCTTTGCCTTGAAACGGCAGCGTTCCCGTCAGCATCTCAAACTGAGAGAAAGAGCACAACATGTCCACGGTCAAAGCTTTATACTTTTTCCCCCCAAACACTCCTAATGATTTCTGTTGTTTTTTACATAAGCGAAAAGTGTTTTGGGTTTTATTCATGTTAACAAATGAGATTCCTTCTTCTCATGCTCAAGAATACGAGTCCCATCGGTCACCCTGTATTCTGCTTTGCACCTGAAGGCCTCTTTACACCGATTTCTTTTGGGCTGTCAGAAAGTTGTAACTAGTGACAAAAAGGTGGTGAAATCTTTGGTCGTCAATCCAGAGTGGTGGTGAAAGTTTTCAGCTTTGGAGCCGAAACACAGCCTGCATGATAACTCTGATCGATATTTGAAACTCTGATGTATTTTTTGATCCATCGTGAGCCAAATTTTTTAAAATAACTAAAAATCTTCTTATTCATTAATGCATATTATTGCAGCGCTATCAATGCTTGGCATCACAACACAATCTGACATCTCAAAATTGATAAAGTCCTTTCTGACACCAATATTTTACTAGTGATAGACCGATAAATGGGCCGGCCGATACCTGCAATCATGAGGCCGATAAATCATCCTAAATGACAGAAGAACTAATCCAAAACCATTACTGGCTAGTGTTAAAAATGTGTTAAATATATATGGTTATACCGTAGAGAATAATGCAGCTGAATGACGCCTCTTCTGACAAATTGTACCTCGCTCTCCCCTAAACACCAGTCATGCTCTTAAATCCACAGCAGATGACAAAGTATGTTTCTGTTTCCTTCATTAAAGATGTTCATGGCTGAGGTAAGTTAACATGTATATTAGATTGTATTCTGCATGGAACAATGGATTATAAATTACTTTTCTTTGTTTTGATATTGGCATCATATATCGGCAGTGAAAAACCCTTATCGGTCGACCACTTTATTTTACTACACCCATCTCGCACAGCGTGACGCTCAATGATTCTGACTCATAACGGTCTCCTTAATACGAGATAACCACGCTAGATAACGAGCAGGTTGAAGCATTAGTTATCAGGGTGTTTTTTTTATACGAGCCTGTCGGCTTGTCAGCAGTTTAGAGCCGATTGTTCTCACACCAGAACCACAAACATTTGAAAACAATTCTTATCTTATCAGCCTATTTATTCATGCAGACTGATGTTACAGATGCACCTCAACATCTCATCTCAGCTGCAGCCGCTACACATTTTAATTAGGACATCGTCTGCTTAAATTAAAGTCTCCACTGGGCAGCCATGACAGCACCAGATGTGAAAGCTAGACTTTGCGATGAAACCACAAAGACAGCAAGTGTCAAGTATGATATTAATAAGTTTTCACAAAACAGCCACAATATACCTCACACCTGTTTGATTCTGCCCTGGACACATTTTTCAGATGAGCTTTGTTTAAAAACCTAAATAATTGCACCCTTTATTTTTGAACAATTTACTTAAGTTATTTATTAATTTATTTAAGGTTAGAGTCGAATGTAATAATATCAGATCCGGTTATTAAATGTGAATAATTTAAAATCTTTTAAACAAGTTGGGTTTCACTTTAAACAAAATGTTGTCATTCATATTATATCCAGTAGGAGCTAAATGTTGCTCAAAATGCTCTTTCCCAATAAAGGAAAGCTCGAGAAGATTCAGCAAGAGGTAACAGAACCACAACGGCGTCCAGACACTTTTGAAACATGCGAACAGTCACCTCTGAACACCTCTAAACCACAGCGACTCGCTTCCTGCTAACCAGCAGCATAATGAGCAGCGTCCTCTCACCATGAGCACGCCATACGACCACCAGTCGGCGCTGTGCGTGTGTCCTCGCCTGTTCACCACCTCGGGAGCCATGTACTCCACCGTCCCACAGAAGGAGTAGGCCTTGTTCGCCTGGTCTATGGACTCCTTGCTGAGGCCAAAGTCTGGAAACATATACACACAAACTCAGTGATAAAAAGCGTTTACAGCAGTAGGAGCGCGAGTTAACAGACGCACGACGGCGACATATTGTTTTATGTCTTGTTTTATAACGAGCAGCAGCTGAAACACACACACACACACAGAACAGGTGTAGTATTACCCACCGGTCAGCTTGATGTGTCCCTCCTCGTCGAGCAGGATGCTGAAATAACACAAAGTTGTTTTTTTTGAGTATTCTGAAGGAAACGTCTGCAGGCAAACATTAATGTGTGTGCGTCGCCTACTTCTCTGGCTTCAGGTCTCTGTAAATGATGCCCAGGCTGTGAAGGTGATCGAGGGCCAGAGCGAGTTCTGCCAGGTAAAACTTCACATCCTCCTCCGTGAACATGACCTACAACACACACAGTGCACAGAAGACAGAGAAATGTAACTACGCCAAAGCTTAACTTAGTTTTCTTGTTAGTCATGATGCTCGGGACATTTTAAAATGCAGACAAGGTGCAAAGACTCAGAAAAACAAGTCACTGTGTTTCGTTCGCTTTGTGGAAACTTGAATGTCTTTTAAACACTGTGACATTTCCCACGTGCTAATTGTTCTGCTAATTTGGTTTACTTAAACATGCATTACTGAGTATTTGTGCTATATATAAAAATCCCTCTTATTTCTCTTCCTTTCAAAACAGAACGTTTCATTTTAATGACTCATCCTGCACTCTGAGACATACATTTATCCAATCAAATGTGATTATAAAATAATGATGAGCCAGTTCCTGAATCCTCTTTTACGGGAAGTCACAAACTAAAGTAACTGACAACTAAAACTCCACGGAAACCGAAAAACAAACAGTTAACAGTCTTTTCTTGCTTCCTCCTGTGTGTTTGTTCTTCTGTGTCTGTGCTACATTGATTTATTTTTCTTCCATACTTATTAAAGTGGATTATTATAAATACTAGTTCGCTCAACAGGATCTGCTTTACCTTAACTTAACGTCACCTGAATACGTCTCTTCCTTTTTCTCTTTCCTCCTAATGAACGTCTACTCTCTGACACCAGGAGAGTCGATCAGTCCAGTCCTCAGTTCTTCACGCTGCCTTCCTGACTTGTACATCTTACTGTTTGTTTATATAAGTAGTGTTAGATCTCACAGACACTTAAGTCAGTCGGTCGATTAATCAGGCCGATATCTGGAATTTTGAGATAACCTGCATCTGCCGATACCTGTAACCACGAGGCCGATAAACACCAGGACCCAAAGTATGTTTCTTATCATTCATTAATAAGTCTTTCATTTAATTTAAACAACACGTTACTGGCTGAGATAACATGTACGTTAGATTGTTCTCTTCAGGAATAATGGATTGCACATGACTTTTCCTTGTTTTACTACGGGCATTATATATCTGCTCTACAAATATCAACATCGGCAGTTGAAAAACCCGTATCTGTCGATCGCTATTTTAAAACAGTGACTGGTTTATCTCTGCAACTGTCTCAGATGGTCTGGGTTCAGGTCTGCTTACTGTCCCCCACATTTCCAATCATATCTTTGAGAATAAGTAATGTAATTACAAATGTAGTGTTTTGTCTCCCATTTTATCTGTTTCAGCTTATTCTTATCTTTTTTTTTGTGTATCTGATCCTGATGCAGTTTTTGTATTAAAGCACTTTGGGGGGTTGGGCGAAGTCTGTATTGAAACATGGACGATGGCATCACGATGCCTGCTCGACCACCGACCGTCTGTCAGCCATCGCCGAAGGACGACGGCATCTTCCATCTTTTTGCTTTCTTTAATCACCAAAACAGTTTTGAAGGACAGACTGTAGCCAAAATAAATGGTGCGCTGAAGAAGAGATGTGTTTTCATTTTGATATGAATAGAGTTCAAAATCTAATTTCCCACAAGAAACAATAAGATCCTGATTTCTATATTTGTTATATGTTGATGATTTTCTTCTGTTTTATATTCTCTCGGATGTTTTGTCTTCAGAGCTCGATCCTGAAAGGCTTCTCCTCGTGCATAAACAGCCGTTACCTCCTTAGAGAGGCGAGTGAAGAGATCCCCTCCTCTGAGGAAGTCCAGGATCAGGTAGAGCTTCCCCTCCGTCTGAAACGCTGACGGAGGAAGGAGAGAAGGAAAGAAGTGAGATATGATCTAAGAAGTTGCTCCGCTTGTTGAACATTTCCACTGCGACTAAAAAGAGGAACATTGAGTTCTGATTGGCCGGCGTGGCGTTGGTGACTCATCGCGGAGGTCTGTTATTGACTCACCGTAGTGCAGTTTGACGATAAAGGGGTGGTTGACCTCCACCAGGATGTCTCTCTCCATCTTTGTCCTGACCCGGTCGCGCACTGGAAACACACACACACAGTGGAAAACACATAAATCAGCAGATAAAGGTCTCGGTGAAAAGCCCAAATAAAACAGCCTCCTTATTTGGTTTCTATTTTGGCTGGAGAGACTCCCAGATGGCAGCGGATGAGTAACTGAACGCGGGCAGAGAGAGGAAGAAAATCAGCAGGAAGAAATTTAAAAACAAGAAAGAAAAATGGAACAAATATGAAGACAGACAGACAGCAGAGAAATAAATAGACACGCTGTATTTCTGTCCACCAGATGGTGTTCGACTTGAGTTTAACATGACTTCAGGCGTTTATGTGTCTCTTCCTCTCTCCCTGCACCTCTGTAGCTCTTTGTCTCTCTGTGTGGTCTCATGTTAAAGTGTGAAATTCCACTTTGGGCGATGACGACTGAGCAAAAGCACGCTGAATCCACGTGTGAACAAAAAAGCTAAAAACTATATTTCAGAGCGAAGAGCTTCAGCTGTCAAAGACAACCATCACTGAAGAGTCTGTCGGCCTCGATCTGACTTTTAGCCTGCGATCAGCACTTAGTCTGCAAAACAAAAAGCAAGAACTCAAGCACAAAAAACAAACTTTGGTCTTGAAATACAAAGTTTTCAACAAGAATTTCAGCTATTTTTACTTCTAATACAGGTCTTAACGTAGATTTTTTTAGATCATGATTTGGTTAATTTGAGATCAGAAACGTTTTCGGGCTTATTTACACATCACCGCGGCTGCTGCTGCTGCTTCCTCTTCTAACCTCAGCTGCAACCTGATGACCCAATTTTGGATTTCGATGATCTAGTAACCAACAGAAATGAGCGGTTCACCTAAAGCCAGAGTTTTTACCCTAACTCTATGATCATCAACCTCAGAGACGATCCTTTTAATTTAGTTTGTGGGTTAAACTGATTTTTCCTATGATCTCAGTGGAGCCACGGCGGCTTCGTTCAGCATGCTTTTTAAATCTGTTTTTAAATCTGATGCATCCTGTATTCTGTCACCATTACACAAGCGAATGATTGGTAAACGATGATCTCTGTAATGCCTTTTTATATAGGTCGTGTGATGAAGGTTAAAAGGCAAACGACTGAGCGTTAAGTGCATTTCCTCCATCGCTTTGTTCACATTAGTTTTACTGCTGTTTTACTCTGTTTTACTACCTTTTAAAACACCTGTAACAGTTAATCGTACAGCTCAGACTCTCAGTTATTTCTCTCATCTTCAGTCTAACAGTTTGGTTTAAGAGCAAATTCTTTGCTCAATGTGAAAAATTTATAAACTCATGTTCATTGATTAGACTGAATGCATTCACATGGATTTAATTCATGCAACTTGTCAACTTAATTTCATATTCAGTCTGAACACACCTTAAGGGCGTCACTCTATATGACCTGCACACCTTCATTTCAAATTGAGGAACAGCTGAATAATATCACTTATGGTTTTGGACAAGGCTGGTGATATTTTGTATTTGTTTTATTGTAAACAAATCCCATTAATCCCACGTAAATCTTAAATTCATTCCAGGAATGAAATCAAGCTTTTGTCCCCTCATGTTTCACATAAACTTAAAGGTCAATATCTCTTTAATAAAGGCATGAATCTGTGTGTGAGTGTGTTTATATTTTGATTACGTCGAGGACAGTTCATCCAGTCGACTGCATTTGGTGCAACAAGTGACACATTCAGAATTACTAAACTTTGAACACAACAGTACAGAGCGAGTCGCTTCATTCTGCAGCAGCGAAGGCTGGGTACGCTCACGGGGGCGGGGCTTATATGCTTTGATGTGGAAATGAATTGTTGTCTGAAGTAACGAGGGAGTCCTGAATGTCAGCCATTGTTGAAGTTGATGTGAGACGGCCATTCTGAGCAATCTAAACAGCACAGAGAGGCGTCACATCGGCCCGTGTGAACAGGCACTAGTGCCATATAACACCCAAACCAGCAAGGTGTTGATCTCCTCTCAGTCCTTTCTGACTTCCTGTCTGTGGCTATCAACTCCAAACCCACAGGTTCCTACTGAAAAATCTTTAAAAACAGCTGACAAATAAAAAGTTTTATGTTTTTTTCCTAAAACAGAAGCTCACTGTAGTTTTTAAATCAAACAAACAGGAGGAAATAGAGCATTTGTTGGGGACTATTTTCAGCGGCGGATGAATCCACATGTGGAGTGTTTGGGGGCGGCAGGACGGTGCATGTGGGACTCAGTCAGAACAAACTACAGTGTGTGTGTTCATGGTGATGAAGGAACATGTGACCCAGTGCAGCAAAGAGGCTCACTGATGGGTTTTAATAGTTTCTGAACAACACTGGAGCTCTGAGGGTCTTTCACACCTTCCTCATTTAGTTCGGTCGAATCGCACTAGTGTTCATTTTCCCCCTTGGTGCGGTTCGTTTGGGCAGGTGTGAATACAGCAGTCGCACTCTGGTGCGCACCAAAAGCGGACCAAAGCGGACCGAGACCTCCTTGAAGATGATGTCTTTCAAATGAACTCTGGTGCGGTTCGCTTGTGTTGTGAAAGCAAACGAACCAACCACAGGATTTTATGATAGCAGAGATGTGAGAGTTAAACTAATTAATCCTTCGTTTGACCAACGAAATGTGTTCAGCGATCCTGTAATTGATCTGTATAAGCCATGCTATGTTTATGAAAATCATTAGGTAGCATTTACTTGTCAGCGCAGGCATTTTCCCAGATTAATAGGTTAAAATCTGTTAAAAAAATGTTACTCCCTTTACCCTGTCAGTTCATTAAGGCCAAAACATTTGTGATAGCGATCCCACAGTAAACTATAAGCTAATAAGCCCCAAATTATTCCTGTACATGTCCTGTTTTTATGTTATTATTCATATTAGGCAATGAGGTAAATCATGCTTATAATAAATTATGACTTTGTGAGCTCTTTGCGAAACAGATCAGAAGCGTTAAAATGCTGCATAAACTTTGGTCAGTAACTGAGGTTTGATTTCCCCACATGGGTCCTGATGATGCAGGATGACAATCGCCAAAGCTGTCCAATCACCGAGCTCCCTGTAAGTCTGTGCAAGGCCATGGTTACTTCTCTTGGTTCGTTTGTAAAACTGCAGTGTGAACATGAACCGGACCGGAGCTAAAATACAACAGTGTGTCATCTTTTTAACTTGGTCTGGACCAAATGAACCGAACTGCAGGTGTGAAAGCGCACTAAGGCTCAGAGGAAGAGGATGAGGAGACCCACACAGGACGAGCAGGTTTGACTCTAAACATGAGATTTAAAGATATGACATAAACTATAGATCTTCACATCAAAGACGGTCTCTCTTAGTACCTTTCAGCGTAGCTTTCTTCAGGACTTTCATGGCGTACAGCTGCCCGGCGTCTGGGCCTGTGACCTTCCTCACCAGAAACACCTACAGAGAAAGAAAGAGAGAGATCACTTAAATCAACTGCTGGTGTATTTATTTATGTAATGTACTGCGTGATTAAGTATTAATGGATGCACGGGAATCAGAGTGTGCGTTATGTGTAGTGTTTCTGTGTGAGAGTTTGCGTTGGGTGAGCTGTTTTTTCAAGGTCGTACTTGTTGATTAATATAAACACAACCACACACATGAAACGAATCCTGAGCTGGAG
The DNA here is from genome assembly GCA_024633595.2 of Lepomis macrochirus. NCBI lineage: Eukaryota > Metazoa > Chordata > Actinopteri > Centrarchiformes > Centrarchidae > Lepomis > Lepomis macrochirus. Next base: position 255,709 of record JALXJV020000031.1, on the reverse strand, counting down.
GCTAATTGTTCATTCATAAAAGGCGATGATACTGAGCGGGAGGTGTGAAGGGCCCTCATCCTGCAGTCTCCATCGCAACGCGCTCTCAAACACTAGCACAGGGGAAACAATACAACGAGTTGAGTGGAAGTGAAACCCACACTTACACACACACCTCGGCCCACTCGCATAAACACGCTGACAGGTATATAAACACGCACACGTACCTTTCCGAAGGAGCCCTGTCCGAGGACTTTGCGTAGCTCGAACTGCCGGGGGTCGGCCTTCTCTGATCCCTCCTTCACATGGTGAGTGATGCTGATCTCCTTGATTGGCGCGTCATCCTGTAACACACACATAACGGTGTCAGGCTCATTGTTAGGGGCTGAAATACACACTCGTTAATCTATAAATCTGGCTGTGGTGGATTAATCGATAATCCTTCACAGGCCAGAAACTTTTGAGGATGACGACACATTTTAATTTCTTGGTAAACTTCAATCCTCACTGGCCCTTTTGCCACCTGTTAGAGTTCTGGTTGTATTATACTATCGTGGACGACGTTGATATTCAACAAGCAGCACATAGATTTTTATATAGTTTTATATATCTTCTTCTACCGCTGCCATTCATAAAAACATTCTCTGATGGAGAAAGGGTGAAAATAAGGCACCATGGAGGCCCTAAAATCATTAAATTCGACCCAGTCTGTGTTCCCATCCTGTTAAATCACCTAGCGACCCTCCAAAATTTTCTTGTGACTTAAAGATGTCAAGTCCAAACCAGGAAAAACAGATCAAAAGTACATAACAGTGTGCATTTGGGGGTGTCCACTTACTTTTGGCCACATATACAAGACGATTGATCACCTCATGAAAGTACAGTAATATACTGACCTTAAAGAAACGTTTAAAAACCACAATTAACAATCTAGTTTCTTTAAAAAAGCAAAAATCAGCCTTTTAACTTGAGAGAAATAATGACTTGACATTAATTGTGATAATTATCGATATCGAATGTTGTGAAATTTTTTATTGTGATAACATTTTTATCGCCCAGAAGAGGCAACTCTGTTTCAAACCATTTTAGCCTCAAAATACCAGCATGCATTGCTTGCAGCAAAGCCACAACACAGGGTCGGGCGTGAGCATGTTTTTCCCCTCAGAGTTCAGGCGTGTTCTCTGAAAGGCATTGTGGGAAATGTAACATATGAAGCGGCAGGTAAAATTCAAAAGCAACACAGAAGAACCAAAGAGCAACGTTCTCGGCGTGAGCATGTCTAAAGGTGGATCCCCCCCCTTTTCTAGTGAATCACACAACAGGTTGAGCAGGGTTCCCGAATGTTCGTCATCCGGCTCGGTGGGAAATTTCAACACACACACACACGGATGCACTGTTGTCATGGAGCCACCCCCAATACCTGCTTCCCGCTGCAGCTGAGTGACTAATGGTACCACACTGTGTGTACTCAGTGACACCACCCCTCCTTCGGTGTCCTTCTAAGGCGTCCTAGCTCGCTCTTCTTTGTGTGTTCAGGAAACTGACGTGACAAAACAAACGTAAACAGGTAAACACATCCAGGCTGCACATCCTGTCCCTGCCTGCTTTCCCATCATGCTCTCTGCTCTGCCCTCCACACTCCCTCCTCCTCCTCTGTCGGTCACCCCGACTCTCTCCTTCCTCCGTACCTGTACTTCCCAGGTGGGTGACCTGTTGGCGGACGGCTGCCCCAGTGCATTATGGGTCCTGTAGTCCCGACTGCGGCTGAGGCTCTGCGGCGCTAACATGCTCCCGTGCATCGACTGCCAGGCTACAGGATGGAGCCGGCGCCGGCTTCTGCTCGTCCCTGACACTTCTTCCTCTCTCTCTCTCTCCAGCTTTCTCTCTCCCTCAGAGAAATCTTCGCCTCCCTCCCTCCCTCCTTTAATCCCTCGCTCACTCCTATTTTCTCGCCTTTTCTATCTTTATTTGAACCGTTCTCACATCCCCTCCCTGGTTTGCACCTCTCTCTCCTTCCTTATCATCTCCCTTTCTTCCTCACGGGAAAAGGTTATACACTGGAGTATGTGGGGTGTAGGCACATGTGCCGCAGTACAGGAAGTACTAAGTGAGTAAAAGTACCACTGCCTCAATATAAAATACTCCATTAATACTCTTGCTATCTTATTAGGCCTTTACAGCACACTGAAGGTTTGATTCTATATAACATATTAACAGAAGTGGATTATTGTAGACTCACTGTGGACCTTTGTTTGTCTGCCTCACACACACTCAAATTAAATCTTAAAATATATATATAAAACTGTGAAAAGTCAAAACATCTGACTTTACATGCAGTAAAGTCTTTTCATAGCCTCACCCTACCAGCACCTGATTGTTGTTGCTGTTTCTCAGTGAATTTCTTGTTTTATATATATAAAACTGTTTGATTGATTGTTATTATTGACATAATAATGTGTAAGCTGTGCTGCACAGCTGTTGAGTGCAACTTACTTTACTTAATACACTGATGAGGTAAAGGTAGTTGATTTAAAAAGCAAATTACACTCTGATATGTTGTGGAGTAGAAGCAGATAAAATATTACAGTATTTACACATAGTTGTAGTTCCATAATCCTCTCTGCTCGCAGGCTAATCTAAAATAATACCTCACAATTTTATTTGTTAATTTATATTTTGACTTAATAATCTACAAAGTAACTAGTACATAATCTTGTCTGATATGCAGAGAAATAAAAAGTACAATATTTCCCTCTGAGATGTAGCGTAGTAGAAGCAGCATAAAATGGAAATACTCAACCACCTCAATTGTACTTAGTTTAGCCGAAGTACTATGTGTCCTCCTCAGTACAGTTAAAACCGTCTAATGCCTGGTCAGATCTGTGATCTTCTTAGTCGATGAGAAAGCTCCTGAGCTTTAACTTCTTTCATTAAATGAGGAAAAGTCTGATTCACATTTGTCAATAATTGTTAAAAAAAAATAGTGTAGTAGTTCAGTGAATAGCAGGTATTATTGTATCAGCACCACAGTGAACACAGACACGCGAATGACACTGCATGTCATCAGCACCAAGTGTGACACACATGTAAATGAGATTCCCCGTCCAGGACGCAGCACGGCGATGAACGAACAAAGCTAGGTAAATGGATTGTGAAATGTCTGTTAAAGCAGAGGAGTTCAGGAAGGTTGACATTTCAAATATGTGTGTGTGTCTCTGTGTGTGTGTGTTTGTCTGAGTCAGAACACAGATGGAGGATCAGAGCCGAAGCGACAGGATGCTCATGTAGCACCTCTTAATCACAGGATTAAAACAGCAAACCCTGCACCTGTGCTCCAACACACACACACAAATAACATGCATATACACACCTGCATCTGCACACACGCACGCAGTTTACCTGCCTCTCTTATTGTCCCTGTAACTGATTATTTGCATCTGAATTGTGCACAGTCAAAATCAGCTCAGCAAACACAGCTCACTGTTAAGCACATTTTGTCTCGCACACTCGCTGGAGGAAAACAACAACATCCACACATACAAGGAGAGCAACTATGAACAGTGTGAAATCACCACCATCAGCCACTGGTGGTGAATCTAAGCTGCGAGTCATTTCCAGGCCTGTTTAGGCTTTTGATCATATCCCATGAGCTTCATCACCAGATGGAGTTTTCTCAGTTTGTCGGGGAATTGTAGAGGCTCAAGTTTCCATTTTTGCCCTGAGCACTTGGAGGACTTCTCGTCCACGTTGGCTGCTGTTTCCAACGACAAGAATAAACCTTGTAGCCTCAGTTTCTAAGCCCACAAAGACGAGAAGTCCTTTAAGGGTTTTTGTAACTTCCACAACAACTGGGAAACTATTTAGTGATTGATAACAGCTACTAAATGAACCTTGAGGTGCAACCAATATTTTCCTCATAAACTTCATCGATGAATTCGAGGATTTTGTCTTGTTTTGTCCCAAAACCCCAAAATATGCATTCTGCAATAAAAACACATTTTAGAAAGTGGAATTAGGGAATGTTTGGTATTTTTTATTTGAAGTATAAATTTAATTTTCTGACTAATCGTTTCAGCTCTGAACAAAAGTTCATTTTTAAGGTTTGAAAAGATTCTTCAGCTTTTGAACACGTTTCTTTCCCTGTATCTTTGAAACTGAATGTAACTGTAAACCGATGCAGCAGACGCTGAGATATCATGAGACTTTTTAGTTTATGGATGCAACTCAGTAGCGTCTGTCATTAGAAAGCTCTCTCGAAAAGCCAAAGAGGAGATTATAAACCATTTTCACAGACTGAGCAGACTCTCCGTGACCTTTATGTTTAAGATCACCATGTTCAGGTAGACAAGCTTTGTTCTATCCTTTGTTGGGGAAGTTTTGTCTTTTGTTTATTTTTATTTGCAAACTAAATTAGCTCCTTTGTTCCATCAAGACAACTGGCTAAAACTAATTAGACAGCTTGAAAGTTTATGTCACGCTTTCCTCGCGACCTCTGTCCGCTTCCTTTGTCTGTTTTTAGCAAAGCACTGCTGCTGAGTTTGTTTTTGTGAAGTGTGATCTGTGGCGATAACATCAGGAGTCAGGAACACTAGATTTCCTTCACTCACATCTATACTTTCCAAAATAAGCTCATCTTTGAAGTAAATGTTTATGTCCTAATGTATCTACAACATCATAAATTATGTGCGTCTTTCTTTGGAAATATTCACCCCGATATCTTTAAGTTACTAAAACAAACAAAAGGCCCTCGTAAACAGCGGGGTTAACGGGTTTCCACTGAGCCACCAGTAACACAGCTGTAGAGGACGCAGCCCTGCAACACTAAACATCATCTGTCCACTATCAGATATAATTAAGAGGCCTCCTGAGCGGAGTGAATCAGTACGATGTTGTTGAACAGCAGCAGACCTCCCCAACGGACACATTACGGCCATCATATTAAATTAGCATAAACTCTGCACACGTTTATAACCTCTGCTGAGACGGGGAAATCAAGCCGGTGCGTGTGTGTGTGGCTGCAGGGAGATTTTTTTTTTCATCATCATGAGGAATTTCTTAAACTCTGGGACAAGTTGACTCCAGCTGCTGCGGTCAAGAAACTTCTTGCAGCAAACTGTAAGGAGGCGTTTGATTATGATTTCTTTTTTTTTTAGGGTTTTAATTTCCTCCCTGCCTGCTGTTCTTACCTTCCTGTCTTTATTTAGACTTTATGAAGGCATGCTTTTATTTTGAAGTCTGGAATCCCTCACTGCGTACTTTGTGTTCAATGGTGAATATCTTAGGACACGTCAGTGTTAGAGAGGGTAAGGGGTCGTGGTAACATGAATCCCCCACTGCCCGCCCACACACTCACACACAAATGTTCTGTATCTCACAAGAGTTAACCCCTCACATTTTTGTAAATATTTGATTATATCTTTCCATGTTTCAACACTGAAGAAATGACACTTTGCTGCAATGTAAAGTAGTGAGAGTGCAGCTTGTATAACAGTGTAAATTTGCTGTCAAAATAACATCACACAGCCGTTAATGTCTAAACCGCTGGGAACAAAATGAGTACACCCCTAAGTGAAAAGGCCAAATCAGACCCAATTAACCATTTTCCCTTCTATTTACAAAAATGTGAGGGGTGTACTCACTTTTGTGAGATCCTGTTTATCACAAATACGTCACTTTGGAGAACGTTTGCTGTACTTTTCTGTGATTCCTACGCAGTACCCAGAATTTTTAAAATCTAATTTGCTTTTTTCCGTATTATCCTAAAAAACACACACACATTGTCTGTGTGCCATCTGGTTTCACCATCAGCTGATCTCATACACCTGCAACTCCGAGCAGGTCCAGCAGCCTGGAGCTGGAGATCCTTTCTGATGCTTTCTGATCTGACGCCAGAACAGCTCATCCCAACATGAAAACTCATCACTTCCCAGCAGCTGAATCTCCACTGACATTTATTCAAAGTCGAAGGTGACAGGACTTTCTTCTGACAGCCCAGACACATGACCAAACTGCTCCAACAGCAAAATCCACAAGGTGTTTTTATCCACCTGTCAGCACAACTGGCCCAAAACATTTTTACCTCATTATCTCACAATGATGTAGTTTTGACAGCCATGAGTCCAGAAAATACTGCTGGAACTATTGTTTTAAGTCTTTATGTTGATATATATTGTAAACATTTCATGAATGCTAATGATTTTTTGTTTTGAATGAGACTGATAAGATGCACACACATCCCGAGCTGCTCAACTCTCACACTCATGACTACTCACTGGTCCATAACAGCCTAAAACTGGCCCTCCATTTATCGTGGTTAAAAGCCCGGGACGCTCCCAGCAGCCGCCATCAAAGGTGCGGGCAGGTGGCCGGTGGCCGCCGTCTGTGCCGGCGAGCAGCAGAACACGTCGAAGCGCCTTTAGCCGGCTCCTCAGCGCTCTGACGAGGCCGTTCACGGCGCGCACACATGCCGGCTTGGCCTCCGGCGCGCACTGTGTCATCGCAAACTGAGCTGGGGAGGCTTGGAGTTGTTGTCTGGTGCGACACCGCGGCAAGGAATGACTTGGACTGGGACAAGCAGACAAGTATGAGTCAGAGCGAGGGGATACCCAGAGGAAGGGGAAGGGGGAATATCCAAATTGGGATGAGAAGCGGGATCTCCCCTCACTACCAGCTGTAACCCTCCACCCAGTGTTTCCATCAGGTGTCATGGAGATCCCCACACTCACATAACTCACCAGCCAATGACTAAATACCACGAGGAAAAGAAACTCCCACTTCTATTTTCACACACGCTCACATTCAACATGCAGGTTTTAGTTCAAAATGTGAAGGAAAACATGTTTCTCTCATTAAAGGAGATTGATTTTAGGGCAGCAATTTACAATCATTTAAATGTTCATTTGAATGAACATTGTTTGGTCTATAGAGGCAAAAAAGTTATCTTAAAACAGGAGATATTCAATTTACAATTACATAAACAAGGACAATTTCTCACGTCTCAGCTTGCACTTCTACAAATCACTTTAATTGCAATTATTTCAATAGCTGTCATTAATTCTCTGTCAATCCACTAACCGACACTAGTTGATTTACTGCCGATTTTAGTTTAAGTGTGAAATACGTGAACTGTGGTTAATCTAATATTCAAGTTGGATTTGTATTTTGATGATTTAAACAAAGTTTTATTGTTTTATTAAATAACAATTTCAAGTAAGTTATAATAATTAGAAACTAACATCACTTTTATATGTATGTGTGAACACTTTTGTCTGATGTAATGCAGAACATATTAATTCAATCCCACTGAAAATAAATTTTAAAAGATGATTCTGTGGACGTTTCTCACAGGCCTTAAAGAGATATTTTAGAAGTGGGGTTATAGGAGGCACCTTTCCAAAGATACCACGCTACAATATTGTCAGAATATTGCTGTCAAACAGCCACTTCCTGCATTAAATTAAGACGCACTCTCTTAAAAAGCTGCCAGACTCCTTTGACAAAAACAGTAATTTTACTTTGCAGGACGCGGGAGTTGCTGGTCTACCGCTGCCTCAATCTGTTACTTTGCTCGTGTTATTGTGTGACTGGTGTTTTTAAAAAAGGTTAGAAACTAACAAAAGTAACAAATAAACTAACCGATCGAGTTAGCGGTAGATAAGCAACTCCCATGTTCTGTGAGGTAAAATTACTGTTTTGTTTAATAAGTCTGGTGGCTTTCAATCGAGCGATATAAAGGCTGCAGTTCCCCATTGGAAAGGTCAGTCTGACTGCAAGGTAAGGCACTGAAAATATTCTAAATATAGCGTACACTTGAACTGACATTGATATTTTTGATATTGATATTTTTTTTGCAGCTGACCCTGTCCACAGCAGGGACTCCTGTCTGGACCGGGGACGCGCTGACCGCCATCTACTGCAGGTGATAAAACACTCACTGACTTTAATATTGGAACAACATTATATTGAAAATGTAAAAACAGTCCATTGTTTAAGTGATAACCCCGATATAATCTAGGGTTCCCTTGAATTTTGCTGAATAATCTGCAAAAGATAAAACAAAATTTCATTTATTTTGACAAATATTGTGTTTTAGTGTGACACATAAAACAGACAAACACTCACATCAAATATCCCCAAAGCACCGCAGCCAACACGCTGAAACCCACTCCAACAGTGCAGCACTGACACAATGTGGAAACAGATACCTCCCCACACACACCCGAAATCCTCCACCTGTCACAAACGCCACGCAACACACACGCAAACAACGATGTACACAATGCAGTGTGAACCGTCCACAGGATGCGTGACATTTCTTGAATTACTTCCACCTGTTGTCGCCTTCACTGAGTGTGCACTGGTTTCCACACACGCACACACAAGTGAGGCCAACAACAAGGTGGACCGGGCCGAACATGCATGATAAAACACCCCCAGTTTTTATTTCTTGTATGTCCCACTGAATCAAACGGCTATGTCCAGTTCAGTCTCGGCAAACAAGCTGCCTGCTGGCTGGCGAAGCATTTAGCAGCTAAAGAGCCACATGTTTTCCTCAGGAGACCAAACGCAGGAGCTAAAAGGAGGGTAAATACTGGACTCAACATTCACTAGGTGACACAAACACGACGCCAAATATTAATGTTGCTCTGTGACAAGTGGCCAAAAACAAGAAAAGTCACCAAAAATACTCACAGCTTTATGCTAATGTCATGACTTTTAGCTGTGCAAATCACTATTTCAAGAAGTTTGGTGAATTACACATTTTATAAGAATATTTTTCCGCAGAAAAGTCTTGTCCAGAATATACATCAAGTTTCCATTTATCTTTACAGTTTTTAGAAGTTAGAAAACTAGTGGCTTGTGCTGTGTCTCAATTATGTCTGATATACACACACTTGTTATTTTGAGTGCCTTCTTCGTATCCTTAACGGCCCCCATCTTGGTTACGTAGCGGAAGGGGAGGGACCACCGACCTATTGTCAAACTTGTGAAAAATGGCGGCAGAGGCAGCTGCAGCGGTTGTAAAAGTAAAAGTATGTTCATTTTAAGTAACTTTTAATTAAACTTAATTGAAGTAAAGTGAGCAAACAAGCCGAAGACATGTTGGCGAGTGACAATCGAGGTCGAATGATGGCGATAATGATCCACTCTGTAACAATTTGCCATTAAAAAGAAGAAAAGAAGAAGAAGCGGTCAGATATTGCAATCGTCATTTTAAGTAAGTGCACCAAATCCGTCTGAGACACAGCTTGAGTATCACTCAAAGCAGTATGCTAACCTTTTAGCACATAGCCAACTAGCATTGTGACAATACTGAAATTTCTAACTTTGATCAATATCTTGAAAAATATCGATATTAAGACGTCTCGAGGTGTTTTGCTCTTTAGCACTGCTTCTGTACCATCGCGGCGCTAGCTTGTCTCCCTTGCCATCAACCAATCACAAGTGACGTGTACTAACCAATCACAGCACAGCAGGGCGGGACTTGTCGAATAGGCAGGGGAAAAAATAACACAAATCAACCAGAACGCATGAGACAAGAAGATGGTGAGTGAGAGGAGGCGGGGCTATGTGGACTCGCTGACCATGAGAACATGAGAGAAACCATTTAAAATATTCAGAATCGATAATATAATAACAAGACCGGGCGGTCAGCTGCAGCGGAGCGCTGTCTGCGTGTCTGTGTGTCTGGGCCAAACTAAAACATTCAGCGTCGAGGGGGGGATATGAGCGGCCCCTCCTAACCTGGATTGATCCTTGTTTTTGCTGTAATCTGATTGGATCAAAGGAGTTTGCTTTCCATCCGGTTTGTTTAAAAAATGAACAGAGATGGTAAATATGCCGATAAATTTGAATTCAGAAGAAAAAGTGCTGGCATACTGTGACTTAAGTTTTAACCAGTGCTGACCTGCTCTTGTTCAGTACAGTGGTGACTCGCTTACACAAACTGAGGAGGCAAGTTTCTTGAAGCTCTTCGATATCACAAAAACGCTATTTAGAATATTTTAAATGCTTATAGCAAATATTAATATATTAATATTATGATATTAACATATGTTATTCATTTTGAATAATTTGATTTTACAAAACTACAAACAAGTTACAACACTTGTACTTAATTTTTTAATCGCTTGACAGCCCTATTTATTATGTTTTTATTATTAAAGAGGTCAAACATCAATTAAAATCTGACTAGCTATCAGTGCACAAATTACCCCAGCTCTACTTAATTAGAGCAAGAGCACTGATTAATGGAACAATCTCTTTGTACATGTACGACTTTAGAGTTTAGGTTGAAAAGGAAGGAGCACCTGAAGAGAACCTGCAAGAGTCAGACTGTGTGTGAGAGAGAGGAAATGGGAGAAAAGTGACGCCACATTTCCATCATCACTGCATATCCCCTCAAACTCTGCTAATAAAAATAGATGCAAGGGGGACTTTAGTAATAATACCAACCAGGCTGTCCTTGTGTGTGTGTGTTCGTGTGTGTTTGTGTGTGACATTGAAGCTGCTGGCTGCTTTAAAATCCCGGCGATCTGAAGCTTTGTCTGCTGTTGCTCTCCGTGTGAGTCGCTGTGGGTGAGAGCCGCTAACGCCTCTGATGTCAATGTTAACGTAAATGTGTGTGTGCGTTTTCCATGGCAGCAGCTATCAGGACTGAGTGAGCGGCGTGCCATTCCAAACAACCCCATTGCCAGCCTCCCCCCAACGTCCCCCCCAACGTCCCCACAAGCCTGTTATGCAATCAAATTAACAGGCCGGATGGACATACACACACACACATGCTTGGGATTTGTCAGGTTAGAGGTATAAAGTGCCTTTCCGCTAGCTTTGCCCGAGGCTCAAATAACACACACACCGCCGTCACAGATTGGGTCAGCTAGGGATGTCACAATACCAAATATGTAGTAGTAGATACCAATTCCAGTAATATTCCACGATTCTCGATACCATGGTAAAAAAACCAAAAACAAATCCGATGTACTTCAACACACACTCTTTTATGAAGACATTTAATATCACAAAACATTTAATATCACAAAAGCAACTCACAGCTGTAAAAGCTGTGACAGGATGTCAGGGACAAACCTTACACTGTGCATTTTTAATCATTACATTAATTACTTAATTTAGCTTTTCTTTACAAACTCACAGGTGTAAAATGCTTAAGGGTGGTCACTTTCTATACTGGCTGTGGTTGAGATTCTCATGTTAAAAAACAAATCAGTTATTGACGATTGAAATGCATCGTATTGCACTTTTAAGATGGTCCCTAACTCCTCCTACAGTAACAGGTGCGTTGGACAGACATTCAGTTCTTAGCGCTGCAAACTTCTTCTTCATCTTTGGTGATTTTCAGCAGATCAAACTGTGAAACGTCTGCCTAAATTAGCTCTCCAACATATCCCAAAACTGTGAGAAACCGAGGCTTTGACACGGAGCCGCTGAAGGTAACAAGTGCGAAATAACTTCACCAAGTTTTCATGCGACTCTACTGTCTTCAGGATTTTGGTATTGACTTGGTACCGAAGTATCGGTTCTCGTGACATCCCTAGGTTCAGCAATAAAATGTTTTTATTAAAATATTTACAATCGTCAATAAATTAATCACTAACTATTACAATAAAAAAGGAAACATTTTCAGATCCCAGCTTCTTAAAAGGGAATATTTTCTGGTTTCTTTCCTCCTTTGCGACAGTAAACTGAATATCTGTGGGCTGTTTACAAAACAGCACATTTGAGGACGTCATCTTGGGCTTTGGGAAACACTGATCGACATGTTTAACCTTTTTATAGACTAAGAGATTGACTGAAAATTAGTTCTAAATCTGACAGTCCTAAAACTTTAAACTCTTCACCCTACAGTGAAATATTAAGAATTTATGCGTCCACACACACAAACACCTGTTTGTCCCTCAGTCTCTGTGGGAACATCTCATTAACATAATGCATTCACTAGCCCCTTACCCAAACCTGATCCATCACAGCTGCATGTTTAACCTTAACCTAAACTCTAAAAACAAGTTTTAACCCTCCAAAAGTGTCTCTTCCTGCGGGTAACTCTATTTTTGTACTCATGGTGACACGAGTCCCCATCGGTTAGTGTGCATTCAGGTTAAAGTCCCCACCGGGATATAAAAAGCGAGACACACACACACACACAGACCGAGATGGTTTCTTATGAACAGTGACTGAACGGAAGAGAAGAGCTCCATCTACAGTAACTCAAACCGCATCAACAGAAAGTCCAGAGGAAGACGACGTCCCCGACTCCCACACTGTTTGACTGACAGCTGATCTCTGGGAAGTGTAGTGCCGATTACCACTGACTCAGAAACAATCACGCTGCAGGACGCTGCAGAAATGTGAATAACTCAAATGATATTTTCAAGAATGAGCAGACGTGTTTGCCACACGTGTCTTTCATTTTCTACTATTTATTTGTTACTTATTATGTGGTTTGGACACCTGTGTATGCACAGTAAGTGCAGCAAACATGTACCGTAATTTCTACATTATGTGGTGTAGTTTATTTAAATATAAAAAATATAAACATTAAAATAATTCTTAGGATATTTTAGCAATCATTTCTTTTAGAAAAGGAAACTAAATTTAGATCCAAAAGGATCAACACGAGGCTACTCATGTCTGTAATGCACAATGATGAGCCTTTATCAATATCACATTCATATTTTTTACTATTTAAATTGATGTTTAATTAGTATCACAGGCTTTTTTTATCTTGCCTTATCGACATTTATCATTATATTGTACATTTTCAAGAAAATGTTTATAGATAAAATAACCAGAGTTAAGCTAAACAAGCAAATTAATTACCTGATAAATACACCGTAGCATAAACACAAAATATCTTCTTACTATGTACTTTCGTTTATTTCAAAACTTATAATTTTTTTATATAATGTATTTTCAATTTAAAATTCATGGATCGATCTTTATTTTGAAAGGTGTACGGTGGGTGGAAATCTGCAAACAAAGGAGAATAAAATATTGAAAAAAACATTTGATCTGAGCAAAAGAGAAAATAGAGACGAAACAGAAGGAGGAGGATAAGTGATGGAGGAGAGAGGCGGATGTGATTTACAGCAAAGGCTGAACTTTATAGTCCAGAGAGAAAGGGAGAGCATTAAGTATAGATGAGGAGGAGCAGAGGGAGGACATCATCATTTATTCAGGAGCTGGCAAGACAAGATCCTCAATCACAGCTCTGCACACAGCAGATGAAGGTGTGTGTGTGTCCTCCTCTTCATTCTGCTGTCGAATGATCTACCAACGAAGCCCGCTGTAGGTAACACTCACTGAAGTGATTTTTCTTTCTTATCGACAATGTGATGTGGCTTCAAGACTCATGAAACTCTCCCGGTTCAACAGTCAGAACAAAAAGACGCACACCCGATCCGTGGTTTACATATATTACATATTGCTTGGGTGGGATTTCGTAAGGCAGATGTTGGATTGTTTTATACTTAATGCTGAAATGTGAGAGAAAAAAATAAAATGAGCAGGAATAAAATTTAATATTATCAACCAGAAATACATCAGGTCATGTTTTTGTCTGTTTGGGCCTTGTATCTTCCTGTTTTATTTTGGTAATTGTCTGTGCCGGGTGTTTGTCTCGTGCTCGCTTCCTGTTAGTCTGGACTGTCTGCCCTGATTACCTAACGCGTCTCCCTGCCTCGCTATATGTTGTCCCAGTTGTCCATCAGTGTGTGCTGGTCCGTTGTTTGCATCAGCTTATCAGCAGCTTGTCTTCACGCTCCATACGTAGTGGAATCAATGTTATAACCTGCTTGGCTTCCTGGATTATTGATGGATTTGTTGTGTCATTAAATTTTTATCTTTGTTTAACCTAGTTGTGTGCCCTTTGTTTTAGTTGAATAAATATTTTTTTAAAAACCATCCTGTTTTAGTGCTACTGGGTCCTTACCTGCCTGAGCACACGCTTCATGTCACTGCAAACATATAGAGAAAGCTTTTGAACAACGCCCATCATTAATGGAGAAAATAAATAACTAGTATGTGATTTTTGTTGGTTTAGAAAAACAACATAAACCTACTGACTATTGGTGGGTGGTGTTAAATAGAGACTCATGGTAAAATGAGAGAAATGTTGCTATAGTGTTTACACTGATCTAACAATCTCTGTTATTTTAGATGCATTGTGTGCAATTAGGGATGGCGGCGGAAAATACTCGAGAGGGCGAGAGACATCAACTGACAGTGAGAAAGAGACAGAGAGAGAGACAAGATTGAGGACAACCAGTGGAATTTCTTTTATTGATGTGTATTGGAGCACTAGTGTTTTATTGTGCAGTCGGATACACAGTGGTGTATATTCTTTGTTCTTTTGATCGTTTATACTTGTATTTGTGTGTATTGTTGTTCTTGGAAAGCACTTTGGGTCAACTCCTGTTGTTTTTAAATGTGCTATATAAATAAAGATGACTTAACTTCTGTAATATTATGACATTATTATTATTTTTATTGTTTGTTATTTTAAAAAATGTTCCTTGGAAAAATGCTACCATTGACCTATTTTCAATATTATTATGTAATTGTTTTATTGTTTAAAATGTGAATTTGTGCAACGGCAGCATTGTTAACCTGAACATTCATGCCAAAGAAGCTTCGGGAAATGAAAATGAAGACAGAGAGACAGAGCGAGAGGGGGGGAGGGTACAGTTCGGGTTGGAAAACTTTTGTCAACATGCCAACAAGGTTACCATGATGATCTGCCCATAACAGAGACACACATCGCACTGAGATCTGTCGAACAGTGGAGCTACTGTCCGTGTGCTCGTCCATCTCTCTCTCTCCACTTTCCTGTCATTCTCTACCTCTCTCTGTCTTCACTCCTTCCTCTCTCTCCCCCCCCTCTCTCTGTACAGCCCCTCTCTCCTCCTCCCCTCATTAGAGGAAATCAAAGAGCTTCATCTGGTGCCAATCGGGCCTCTCTGATCAGGACGAGGGAGCCCCTTAATCACATCTCACACTCGCACACACACATATAAATATGCAACAAACATGTGAGCGTGAGAGCCAGCGCTGCACTACAGGGGGGAAATTAATGAATGATCACTCACTCGAGTTTTTTTTTTTTTAAATCATCAGAGAGTCTGACGGCTGCAGAAATCGCTACACTTCACAAGTGGCAAAAAATATATGTAAGTGTGAGAGTTCAAAAGGGCTGCTGCAAAAGCAAAGCTACATGTCTGCTCACAACATCCTGCTAGACTTGAAACACACATACACGCATATGTACACACACAAAAAATATCAACAAACTGAGACTATGAGGACGCCAAATCGTCCGCGTGAATCACAACCAAGAAAACAAAACCCAGCAAAAGGCAATCTGTAATAACAGCCTGTATCTCTGCATGTGTGTGTGTGTTGTACCTGTAACTGCCTGTTCCTAACGAGAAATAAAAGAGTCTTCATCGCGCTCCTCTCCTGTCACAGCGGCGCTCAAACTGATTAAGTGATGAACTTGTTAGAGGCACACAGCGCAGAGGGAAACACACACACACACACACACACAGGAAGGCCCTCCAGCTGTTCATCGTGGCGATTAAAGTACGTCCTGTGATTGTTTCCCTTGCAACAACATCTGCACAGGAAGGCACACATCTGTCCTTGGAGCCCACCCCCCTCGCAGCCCGTGACGGCGTGAGGACAGGCAGGAATGCAGCTGACATGACAGACCTTAAATCAACTTCTTCTTCTCCTCCGATGTTTGTGTTTGTGCGAAGCATCGTGTTATTAAAAAGCACACCGTTGTTTTGTGAGGAGGGAGGATTTGATTTCCCACAGGTCTGCCAATGAAAACAATTAAACAAGTAGATCCAAGAAAAGAGGAAAGGACAGGAGTGAGGAGAGGAAAGGAAACTAAAAGGAGAGGTAAGGAAGGGAATGAGGAGAGGAGAGGAAACTAAAAGGAGAGGTAAGGAAGGGAATGAGGAGAGGAGAGGAAACTGAAAGGAGAGGTAAGGAAGGGAATGAGGAGAGGAGAGGAAACTAAAAGGAGAGGTAAGGAAAGGAATGAGGAGAGGAGAGGAAAGGAAGGGAATGAGGAGAGGAGAGGAAACTAAAAGGAGAGGTAAGGAAAGGAATGAGGAGAGGAGAGGAAACTAAAAGGAGAGGTAAGGAAAGGAATGAGGAGAGGAGAGGAAACTAAAAGGAGAGGTAAGAAAAGGAATGAGGAGAGGAGAGGAAAGGAAGGGAATGAGGAGAGGAGAGGAAACTAAAAGGAGAGGTAAGGAAAGGAATGAGGAGAGGAGAGGAAACTAAAAGGAGAGGTAAGGAAAGGAATGAGGAGAGGAGAGGAAACTAAAAGGAGAGGTAAGGAAGGGAATGAGGAGAGGAGAGGAAACTAAAGAGAGAGGTAAGGAAAAGAATGAGGAGAGGAGAGGAAACTAAAAGGAGAGGTAAGGAAAGGAATGAGGAGAGGAGGGGAGGATAAAGAGAAAGGTAAGGAAAGGAATGAGGAGAGGAGAGGAAACTAAAAGGAGAGGTAAGGAAGGGAATGAGGAGAGGAGAGGAAACTAAAAGGAAAGGTAAGGAAGGGAATGAGGAGAGGAGAGGAAACTAAAAGGAGAGGTAAGAAAAGCAATGAGGAGAGGAGAGGAAAGGAAGGGAATGAGGAGAGGAGAGGAAACTAAAGAGAGAGGTAAGGAAAAGAATGAGGAGAGGAGAGGAAACTAAAAGGAGAGGTAAGGAAAGGAATGAGGAGAGGAGGGGAGGATAAAGAGAAAGGTAAGGAAAGCAATGAGGAGAGAAGAGAAGAGGATAACAAAATAAAGGACAGCAAAGGAAAGAGGAAACAGGAGAGGGGATAGGACAAAAGGAAATTATAAAGGAGAGGAAAAGGCCAAAAAGGTCAGGATAAAGGAAATGAGAGGAGGAAAGAGGAGGCGAGGAAATGAGAGGAGAGGAACAAACGGAGAAGGGAGGAGTAAAGCAAAGGAAATAGAGGAGAGGAGAAGAAAAGAAGTGGGCTGGATACTTTGAGTCAGGGAGAAGGCTGGAGTTAAAAATATCGACGTCTAAATGTCGAAGAAGGTCAACTAAATGGACAAAATGTGTAATCGAATGACGACGAGTGTATATTTTTCTGTATGCAACCGTTTTCAAATTTAAGTGTTTTCCCCTTTTCTTTTACTTAAATGAAAAAACTTACATGAAACGAAATAAAACGGAGAGGAGGAGAAAAAGAAGGAGGATGAGAGGAAACTAGAGGACAGGAAAGGAAACAAAAGGTCATGTCAAAGGGAGGGAGGACACATAAACCAATTATCCTGAGACAGAGAGGGAAGACCAGGGAGCGACGGACATGGAGGAGGAGGAGGAGGGGGGGTGGAAATGAGAGTTTCGAGTCTCCATGTTAAATTCCACTTCGGGTCAGGTGGGTATTCGAGTGGGCGAGGGTCTCTCTCTCCACTTCTTCCTCCTCTCCTTCACTCATCTCATGCAGGGAAACTCCCTCCTCCTCCTCCCTGATGGTCCAGTGGAAACTCCCCGACACTCACTCTCTCCTCCTGCGCACGCACTTTAAAACGCCTGTGTGTGTTTCTCTGCATACTGTGAGGCGTAAAACAGCCACAGCAGGTAGCGTTTCAGGTGTATTTATATCGGTGTAGGTGTTGTTTTACTTCTCATATCACACCAGATGTTAGTGAATTAACCTTAGAGTATAGTGATTTTACTCTGTGTCAAGCTTCAAACAACAGGATGTTGATTTAAAATTAAATCTCACCGATCCCTCAACACTGCAATCAGAGTGTGTTCCTATTTTTGTAAAGTAAAAAACACAAAAAGGCATCTGAGAGTCTGTTTGGAGGATGTTGCAGAGGATAACACGCCTATCCTATATTTTGTTTTGGTCGTGTTTTCTGAATTAGTTGATTTACCGTTCAGTCCATGAAATGTCAAAAGAGCTAATGGTGGTTATACAGTGAGCGCTCAATACAAAACCCACAGGTCAACCAGGCGCCGACCGCCACAATACGCCTACCTTACCCACGCGCTTCTTTCTGTGGTGCATTTTTCCTGTCCATCAAAGCGGCGGATGGCTCGACGATTTCACCCACCACCGCCACCAAGTTACCCGCGGGGGGCGGTTGCTATTTTCATACCCTGTGTGACACTAAAGTTTCTGTCGTGTCAGCTTCTGTCAAGTGTAAGGCTACTGTACAACAAGTCAAGGTACAGCGTAAGGCGCGAAGTTGATGCTTCGTCTGCACGCTGCTTTAGTCTTGGGTGTCATGTGATCAGAGCGTAATCGCAGACTTTGTGATTACAAAATCTCGTTTTATCACATTAATGTCGCAAAAGCAGTTAATCGTTCAGCCCTAGTAAAAAGTGTTTTGAGAGAAAAAGCCTGCTCTCATTGGCTGCATGTGGATGTCGAGTCTTGGTTTGACCGAGCAACATTTTCAGTTTACAGAACAAAAGCTAGAGAAGCTGTAACCGCTGAATGTTTCTGTCACTTTTGCAGCGAAGACAGAAAGACAGAAATGATCTATTATTAAAACAGTTGCTGATTAATTAATTCATCTGTTACTGGTTTAACTGTTTCAGCTCTATTTCTCTTAAAACCTAAAGGCTGATAAATTTGTTTCTGCAGTCTGAAAGAAACTGTCTGCTTTATCATCATAGTAAATGTTTTTAACTGCAGGTTTGGGATTTACAGTAGATCTGTAGGAAGCAGTCGGCTGGTAGAACCTCGACTCTGAACCAAACAGGGTGAAGCTGCTCAAAAGATCATGGAACCAACTTCCTGTTGAACCACTTTCACATCTGAATTAAATACTCTGCTTTGCACTTTTATTTCCTGCGTTCCATTTTGGGGAAAGTAAAACTCGTCTTTGCATCTTTTACCGTTTTGTCAAATTTAGAAATTTGATTTCATCCCATCTTAACTGCTCGTTCTGATTTTCATTGTTCTAAAGTAAAGCACTTTGCCTCTGTGATAAATAAAGCCTTGCCTGTTTTTTTTTACCAAATTAATATAATTCATAATGGACATAGTTTAGCTGAGGTTGAGAGTCAGGGGTCAGATAATAAGTGTCGACCATCCGTGAGGGTCCTCACAAGTATAACAATGCTTATGTGTATCTGTGTGTGTGTGTTGTTGTTGTTGTTGTTGCTCTGTGATTGGTCTGTTCCCAGAGAGAGAGAGAGAGAGATGCGTTCAGGAAAAGCGGCGCCGGGTTACACGGATTACATCATCACCCCATGACCTCACAATGGCAATACCCACAATGCCTCGTTCACAACACAGACACAGAGGCCCAGGGCTGTCACACACACACACACACACATTGACCCTGCCCATTACCACAGAGGAATGTACCAACTGATCTGACAGAAACTAAATTGGGTGGACATGAAACTCTTTCTTCTTTCTATTGCTCGCTTAATATCTGCCTCCTCGCTCTCTCTCTCTCTCTCTCGCTCTCTAACACACACACACACTTTCCCGCCCTCACTTTGTGCCTCTTCCTATCGATCAATATTTCCTCTCTCTCTCTGTATCCATCAATATCCACTCTAGCCAGCGTGGGTGGGGCGGAGGTTTCCATTTTAGGTGTTTAGGCCTGAGAGCACACACACTTCCTCCCTCCCTCTCAAACACACACACACACACACACACACAAAAGATGGCCACAGATGCAGACAAATAACCGCTAAGTGCCGAACCCGAACACTAAAATAGCCCCTTCTAAAAAGAGAACTAACAAAATGTCCCAAAATGAGGACGACTCTGTTTTTCTGACCTTGTGTGGACATGAACACACACACACACACACACACAGACGCACACACAAACAAACAGAATAACAGAGCCTACTGTCTCTTGGTCCAAGTTCAGAGGTAGTGACCGTTTAAATCTTAAGTATATGTCTTGTTTTCAAAGAATGTCTCATCTGTCTGATCCCTTATGCACACGCACGCACGCACACTCACACACACACACACGCACACACACCTGAGCATGTTGAATAGGAGAGTAGAGTGCCATGTGTTTGTGTGTGTGTGGGCGTTTAAAAGACGCCAGTGAAAGTCAGTCCAGATGGCCGGAGAAGATTAAACACCATCTGCCAGCGAGCACCATGTACACACACACACACACGCGCACACACAGACGCACACACGGGAGGTCGTGCAATGATTTATGAAATCTGAAAAATGACTTCTCTAATAAGAAAATTCATTACGTTTCCAATTTGTGTTAGAATTCTTTTTTTCTTGGGGAATAATGAATAATTTAGTCTTCCCGCAGTAATCTGTCAGGAAAAATAGGCCGAAAACGGGGAAATGAGGGTCCAGCATGTTAAGTCAGACTTCATTAATCCGTGTGTGTGAGTATTCACCACTGACTTTATAATATTGCCTTATTTATTAGCCTACTTGGTGCACAGACAGACCAAACGTCCTGGTTCACTGCATGTTGGGTTTTAAGCAGAAAGGTTGTATCTGTTTTTACTGAACTTGACCTCCTGCAAATACGAAATACACCTGTACTGAACTTCTGATCCCATTAGCTCATTAACTGATTCATTGTTAACGAGTTTGATAATGGATTTAAGTCATTAAAGCGAGCAAACAAACACTCGCTGATTCCAGCTGATCATTTCATATCACTGCCAGTTAAATATCTTTGTGTTTTGCTTGGGAGCGCTGGGAAACTACACACAAAAAATAAAATCCAAATGTGTAAACATTTTAGCTGCATCTGTATTTTACAAGTTTAGAAAACACAACTCAGATTAGCTGCTAATCCTGACGAAGTAAGTCAGTCTGGGCCAAAACCTTCAGGAACAGCTGAGCTACAGACACAAACACATTTTATTGTCACCAAATCTATCATCAGACCCAAGACCTCTTTTAAGGCGGAGCTTCCTCTTAATAATGTGGAAAATATCATGCTGACGATCTGTGACTAAAGCATGTTCATCTTCTGTGTCTATAAACATCACATCTCAGGTTTATGTTCATGCAGCAGATGCGGCTTAAAGGTTAGCGAGGTGAATAAAGGTTGCAAAGCATCTAACTGCACCGTTGGAGGTACCGGTGGCCAACAGATCTCAAGATCTCAACAGAATCAAGGTCCTGAGAAACAGCATTCAGGCTTAGCAACCAGAGTTAATTAAACTGAAAAAAAGCTCCACTTGTAATTTTTAATATTCTGTCAAGCACATGAAGGCAGCATAATATTAAACATGACTCATTCATTTCTGTCAGAGAGGCAGAGGCCAACTCAGACTGGTCAGATGAATTTACAATATGGACTCTTTGTAATTCAGGATCACGTGTTGGCTTTTCTTGCTGCCTCACTTTCTCAGGTCGACCAGAAAACTCGACCGCCGCTTCCTCCAGATGTTCAGTTCAGCCTGCTGTTGTACAAACTGCAGCTTCACCCACCGAGCTGAAGCCGAAGAGACATCTCCGTCATCTGTGGCTCGGCTCACAGAACAGGAACGGTAAAGAGTTGTGACGTTTAACGGGTCTGATGTCAGCTAATCTGGTTATACACTGTACGACGTATGAGAACTGTTTTTGTTTGAATCCCAGGTCCAATCCCAAACTCCATCCTAAAGCCTAAACCTTCACAGACTTATTGGAGTCACCTGGTAAGTGTTTAGTGCGATAGGCTGAAAGGGCCGTAAATAGTTTAATAGGACAACACTAACACTAAGCAAAATGTTACGTTACCATGACAACAGCTGAGACACCGAAGGGACCGACCGTATATATTTCAGGCTCTTGCCGGTTAAATTGATTATATAAAAATTGCCTGTGTACGATAGGCTATTTTCAAATAATTTATTAATTTTTTATCAAAACAGCATCAGGCACTTCCATGTAAACTTTTTTCTTGAGGTTGCTCCTTCCATGTTTGTTTGCTTTTATGTAACGGCAGCTATGAACTGTGGGTAAGTCCCTCAGGCAAAGTGTGCAGAGATGTAGTCTTATAGAAAGTCTATGGAGAGCCCTCATTCACTGACCATTTGACAGTGGGACAGCCCTGAAGCCCTCACAGACTCACGAACGAGCTTTAAAGAGGTGGTATTATGCTTTTTGGCTTTCCCTCTCCTTTTATTGAGTTTATATGCTTTTTTGTGCATGTAATAGGTTTGCATAGTGAAAAGCCCAAGTCCATCCCAAAGGGAGTTCCCATCTCCCACAGAAAGCTCTGCTCTGAACTGCCTGAAAACAGCTCTTTTGTAGTCCAGCCTTTTCTTCCTTTTTATGCTGATGTTACAAAAAACATGAGTCATAATGCTCGCCTAGCGGCTAGTCCGACATGCCCTCAAAAACACAGCTGCAGCACACACCTAGCTACCCTCCAGGCAATCAATGGACATAAAGTTGTTACTGTGATGTAGAGACAGAGCTCAGTTAAAACTTTCTGGATGAAAGATAGTTTTGTTACAGATTAACAACTCACCACTCTGAAACTCTTGCTCCAGTCCATGTTGCCAAGCTGGTAAGGGGATATACAGCTGAACCGAATCCGTGTTTACTGGCTTCTCATGACCCGCCCTACTCTGCTTCTGATTGGCTAGTAGTCCTTAACTAGGAACTGCGCATGTGCAACTTCCAACAAAGATAATGTAGAGGTAAGATGTATCACTCCTTAGCTAAAACAAAGCATTCAACACACAGGGTGAAAAGAGGAGCTGCAGCAATGTGCAGTTATGACAAAAAATAGGGTGTTTTTTTGAAAATAAGATTTTGAACCTGAGCATAATACCACCTCTTTAAAGTCTGTGAGTGTGAAGAGTGGGATCCAGCCTAACTACTTCTGTCCTTCGGTAAATCCTCTGCGGTGTAAAGCCAAAGCTCACGATTTATGTCCTCACACTGTACAGTATATGATCGTCAAGCCTCCACGTAAAATAAAACATCTCGCCTGCCCCTGCAGACTTTTCTGGCTATTGACAATTGTCAATAAAGATTTGTTTCAAAGATCTGAGGCAAGTTTGTTTGCTAACAATAATGGCAATAAAGGCAGAGATTCATCCGAACAGGAGCAATTGACGGGTCCTTGCTCCCCCCTGTACACTGCAGGGCAAACGACACCTGGCAGAGCTGAAATTCGACCTGCCTCTAAAATGAGTTGTGCGGCTAAAAAATTCAGGTCAGAATGGGCTCAAATCATTTAAAGAATATGCTTTAGGCTGCATAACAGATGACTGACGGCTCTCTCCTCACTCATACTACAGCTTGAACATGACTCTCCGTTTACTGCACTGAGCGATGATCTTTAGATGATTTGTTTTAAACCTGGGAAATCGCTGTTCAATGCAGCTTGTAATGCTGAAAAATAATTAGTAAACAACTGCAGGATTTTAAGCATCTTGTTAGTTACAAGACGATGTTTTAAACTGTCGCCTTGCTCATTAAATATGAGGCCTTTTCTGTTTGAATCAGGGCCACAGCTGGTTTTCCCTGAAGCAGAACGAGGCTAATATTAGATTTCATGAAATGTTCTGCTCTTTATTTCAGGCGAGGCAGCGCGTCCTTAAGTCATTTATCAACTCAAAATGCCAAACAGGCTCCGGCTCCAGCGTCCCAAAGGTCTGTTTTGTATGATTGTAAGTTCAATATCTTTAAGTTTTGAGCTGTGATGGCTCCACATTTGTAAAACACGATCAAACCATCTAAAGCCACAACGGAGAGCCAATTAATCAATTAAGTTTAAAGATAGATTAAACAGAAATGGTAACTATGAATCAAAATCTTGGTGTGGACGTTTGTTCGTTTGAGTAGAGCTTAGAGACGGTGGTCGGTGTCGGTCTCTCCCACAGCGAATCAGTGACCTCATCCTGGGTCCAAACATGATACTGTGTCTCACATACAACACACACACACACACACACACACACACACACACACTCACACTGATGCCCCCAGTGAGGCAGAAAATGGTTTCCAGACAGCGTTATGAACATCGCTGCTCTCTGAGGGACCAACTAACATCTGCTGCTGCTCAGCTGTGTGTGTGTGTTTCTGACTCAACAATGAGCAGTGCAGTCAGTACATGAAGTGAATGTGTGAGTGTGAATGAGTGCTGAGTGTGTGTGTGTGTGTGAGTGTGAATGAGTGCTGATGTGTGTGTGTGAATGAGTGCTGAGGCGTGTGTGTGTATGTCTTGTACTTCTACCTTTGTGAGGACCATAAAGACAGTGAGGACTTTGACTTGCTTTTAAGGTGAAGGCTAGAGGGAGACGGTTGAGTTTAGTGTAGGGCTGCAATCATCGATTGTTTTCATTATCGATTAATCTGCCCATTATTTTCAATTAATCGCTTGAATCAAAATCAAAAGTCAATCAAGTATGTGTACTTATTATTATAATGTTTTGACTTACACAAGCACAACATGCTGAACAAAGAATGATATAAGCTAGGTGAGTTTATAAACAGGCTTGGGGAGTAACAGAATCAGATTACCAATATATTTATATTGGTTTATTTATTATTAATATACAGTATATAAACAATAAATTTAAACTACATAAATTATCCCACAATACCTCTACACTAAAATTTTCCGCAGCAGAAACCAACAAACCACAGCAACAAAAATAAAAATGGAAATTTTGAAACATTTTTGTTTTGAAATCAGAAAACGGGAACAACATAACCGTGAAATACAGACTTTGCTTGCCAGCTGTAAAATTCCTTTCACAATCTAGTGACTCGACGTCTAATTTAAAGAAACACTCACAGTTGAGACAAACTTGGATCGTTGCCATTGAGGAAATCTAAAAGTAACGTATATAAAAGCAACACAATGTCTTTGTACAGGTCAAGTGTTGTGCTCTAGTATATAAATAGTGCTAAATGCTTATTATAATATTCTACAGAGGGGAAGTCAATTGTCTTTTTGTCTGACCAACTAAAAAATCTGAAGATATCCAGTTTACTAACACATAAGACAAAGACAAGCATCAAATCCTCACATCCGAGCAACAGGAACTAGCAAATGTTTGACGCGTTCGACTAATCACTGCAGCTCTAGTTTAGTGAATGTATCCCGTCCTCACAAGTATACACGAGTATAGTTTCACGCTGAAGACTTTCGGCAGTGTGACACTGAGAGAAAGCTGCCTCATTACCTCCATTAAACCTGAGACAACACACACACACGTTTCACACTCAGTTAAACCAGTGGAACGGTCCAACTCACTCATTAACAGCTTTATAACATATTCATCCTCACACACATAAACACATGATGTGACGTTCATACCGTTTTCACATCTCGCTTTTTGCCTCAGAGCTTGTGTGTGTGTGCGCTGCAGACTCTGGAGAGTGAGGTAATGAGTGCTCAGCTACTCTCAGACAGTGGATCTATAAGCCATCTCCTCTGCATTTAAAAATCAATACGTGCAGCTGCCCTGCCTGCCTGCCTGCCGCCGACACGCAGTTTGCGAGTAGGAAGACCCTCTAAGTGAGATAGAAAACAAATTCTGAGTTATTCAAGTGGAGACATCAGGCTGTCAGATCCTGAACTGAAGTGAAGAAATATCTGGTCACCACCCTTTGGTCCAACATGTGTCCATGAGCGGCCAATGAGAGCGGTGCAGTGTATCACAATACACAATAGTCTGCAGCCATGCTGGTGGCTCTGTGAGGCTGCTCTTAACTTGGACTTTGAGCTACATGATAAAACCATCACGCTGACAAGCTCACTATTACAATGCTAACATGCTACTATTTAGCAGGGTATCTTAGTTTAGCGTGTTAGCATGCTAACTTTTGTAGTCATACAGAGTGTGAACAGGTAGCTGAAGAGGAGACTGTTGCTGAAGGTGCCCTTGAGCTGGGGCTGGGCAATAAAACAAAAATGCTAATAATTGCAATATAATTTTCAATATATTATAATATCTCAATATGAATATAAATGAAATGTCCAATAAATGTTTCATTTAATTTATCTGAATCACAAACAAATTAGTACTTTTTTTTCCTATTAAGACATTTGTTTTGTTGAGGAAAAGCAAGTGAAAAAATATTTTACTTAATTTTGTTCTGTATATTTGTTGTAAAAAGATTTTATCCTAATTGTTTTAAAAGTTCTACATCAGATTTAAGTGATCCAGTGTTTGTTCTGACCATAAAGAAAAGTTTAAAAAAACACAATTGACTATCCTCATATTGAAAGAATGTTTCTTCAACATTAGCTCAGGAGCAAAAATCAGCCTTTAAACTTGAAAGATTGATGAAGATAATTTGACATTTATCGTGATAATTATTGATTTCGAATGATATAGAATTTATTTATCATGATAACATTTTTGGCCATATCACCCAGCCCTACTTTCCCAGCCTATTTTGTTGAAGCTGAAGTTGCCCAACAAGCAGGAAAGTTAAACTGACAGAATAAAACACTTTCAAAAGCAATCTGTCAATGTTAAAACCCCTCATCTTCCTCAAGAAAAACAGGCTCTGATTAGCCTGTAAACTTGAAAGAATGATTTGACATTTATCCTGATAATTCTTGATATCGATATTTGTATTGCGTGTTTATAAGTCCTGTTTTTGGATGTATGTTTATTTCAGGAATACTTTGTTTTTTTTAATAATCAGCTCATGAGCCATGAGCCTCTTGGGAGGCCCGACCCCCAGGTTGGGAAAAACTGCCCTTCCTCTGTGTCATCCTCATCTGCCTGTGCCTTGTTGTGAATATAATGTAAATGTCATGGTGTCAAAGCACATTTTAGCATTACAATTTAAAATTCTAATTCAAGTTATTCGACTGAATCTCATCAGGATACTGAATAACAGGAAAACAGCACAAGCACACTGCGTAGCATCCGAGTTTTCTGTGTCAATTTGATGCAAATGTTACCATTAATATTCAAATATTAAGCAACTTTGCCCCGAGTCAGTCACACTCCAATAAAGCGAGGAATGAAGGAGTCAGCCCTGAGATAAGCTGGTGCAGAGAAAGCCTCATGTTACATCAAAATAAAACCCAAAACACCTCCTGAGGTTCTGGTTTTAATACACGGGAGGTGACAAATCCATCGGTCCGGATCAAAATTTAATTTGGCTCAGATTTCTGTCTGTGTGGGAAGAGTCGAATCTGACAGAGATATCAGATTAAATCAGACAAATGACTGAAACTGAATTTGAAAATTACAGACGTGCTGAACAGATCAGTGCGGACGTGACGCTGAATAATCGTATGCTCGCCTCTGACTGACAGCGACAACTTATTCTATCTGAAGGCTGCTGTGAAGGCATTCTGGGAGATGTAGGACTGTGTCAGAGCTGCAGAATACATCGTCTGTGAAGCTTCCCAGTGATCCAGGTCATGGTTATACAAGAAAGGTTAAAATCAAGGATCAACTGGACTCGGTTGAAAATATGTTTCGTCCCTCATCCGAGAGACTTCTTCAGAGACTTCTTTGCTTAAGATGCAGAATACATTTTATTTCTAAGCAGGTTTTAAGCTGAGTCCCATTTGAATTGTGCCCTGGATTACACACACATGATGTTCCCTAATTTAAAATATAATTTTTCAGCTTGTCGTAAAACTGTCAAAAGACTGAAAATATGTAATTAGAAAACACACAAACCCAAAAGTTCAGTGTGTGACGTCATAACGTTTTCTCTCAAAGCCGTCACGCCTGTTTGCGCCATAATGTAAACATACTCGTTCTGGAAGAAAAATGCAACGGCCACGATGGTGAGGTACACGGTGCGAGACGAGTGATGTAGTTCACTGAAAGGTTTTCACGCAAAAATAAATCTTACTTTTCTGGGGAGTTTTCTTGACTTACAATATTTTCTTTTTAATGTGTAATACAGAGCCCAGCAGCGGCATCGTCCCACAATGCAATGCGCAGAGAAAATAGAGGAGCTAAACACAGCTCTTAGAAACAATGTGGAAAATAAAAAGCATTAAATCTTATGTAGCCATAAAATATGTAGCCATCTCATGGTTTGTTTGACGCATATTGCCTCATTTGTACACGTTTCTTGTTACAAACTTCAAAAACAGTAAAATGTGAAAACTAGTATATATATAACAAAAAGTATAAAATGAGTACTTTTACGCATTTTTCATTTTTATTTTAGGCTTTTTGTCTGATGTTGGACTGAATTTGTGTCTTTTGCTGTGTTTTTTCTTTCTTTTTATCTTTATGTTTTGTGAATATTTGGACAAGTGTGTTATCTGTTGGTCAGAAAAGAAAACAATCCAACTCAAGAGCGTAGTATAATATTAGGACACCCCACATGGGACGCTTCAACAGCCTGACAAACACTATTTTGGCAGGTAAAATGTAGGAAAAAAACAGATGCTGACAGTAACAGGAAAGTATGCACAGTGTGTTGTTATAGATGAGATGTCAAGTTGCCCCTTCAGAGTGCAGGTTATTTTGACATGTGACTGTGACTCTATTCCAAAATCAAACTAAAGTTTGTGTGTTAAGTGTGAAACTGGGACACAGGAAGAAGACGTGCAGGCGGAGGGAAAGTGGGTTTACATAAAGAGTAAATAACAACATCTAATCCGAAAATAACTCCTGGAATCTGATGAACATCACAAATGAATGATGATATCGAGCATAAACAGAGTAGCTTTTTTTGTGCTTTAAGATGACTCATGGCTTTAATAGTGAGCACAGCTTCACTTTCATACCAGCAATTATCCCGCAGGAGTAGGCGGCAGTTTTCTCAAACAGTGGATGTATCATGAAAGAGCAATACTGAGCTTTGTGCCGACTGAAACACACACAAGGTTGCACATGTGTGAATGCAGAAATGACCGGAAGGGCCGTTTACTCGTCAATAGCAGCCAGTCCAACTCATGGGTGCATAACTGTAGCTGACACACACACACACACACACACAGAAACAGCTGCCATCACAGAGTTCAGGGTGTTACGCTGTCACCAGTACAAACAGTGCTCGCTGTGTTTACAACTAAAGCCCACTAAATGTCAGGAGAGACTAACAGAAACCTCCAAACACAATCTGGACCTTCCTCTGCGACTGACGCGGACATAAAAGAGACGGCGGGCAGACTTACGGTGCAGGCGGGCATCGAGTCGTCCTCGCCCACTGAGTCCTCCTGATCGTGATGTGCATCCTGTAATCAAAACACACAGAGACACATCACGAATTAACACACACCTGAGACACAGCAGTGACATGGTAATTATCCCCTGCTCCCTGTGTGATCCTGCCAGGCGGCTGCAACGTCACTGCTTCACGTTGAAACTTGTTCACCTGAACAACAGCCTGCTGCAAAAATCACCATGACATCACTGTAAACACTTACTGCACAGACTCATTTTCAGACGGGACATTCGTCAGTGAAGACTTCTCCTTGTTGTGAAGTGTTTCTTATAGTTGTGTAATTGTTCGATTAGGAGCATTTTGAACAGTGACACAAAATGTTTAAAATGATGTTTATGTTGAGATTTTTGATGCCTCTTCAACAGCAACAACGCAGAAGCGTTTCTAAACAGGCACTGCTTGCAAACTATAACTTATAATTATAATTAAAATAATAAAAAAATAAGATGACTGACTTAAGATTACGTACAGTATAATCACAAACGCTTCTGGTCTCTGCATGTGGAATAATAGTACTACAGCATTATATTTGGGGTCATACGCTCATTGGCTATCTTGCAAAGATGCAATCAATATCACTTTATGCTTAATTTGAAGCTACGACCAAGAAGAAATGTGACAAAACATTTCAACGTAAGCTAAGCTAACCTAATCTCCTCTAGCTTCATATACAGACATGCGGGAAACCATATTTCCCAAAATGTCAAACTATTTCTTTAAACTTAAAAGTACAAGTATTTTAGACATGACACAAATAAAAAGGAGAATCAATAAAAACTTTATAAATGAGTAGAGAAACTTATCGACTGCAGAGTGTGACAACATGTAAAGATGCTGAGCAGTCACCAGAGTTTGGATCGACGCCTGCTTCTCTAAATTTTAAAGATTATAATCTCTGTGTGAACTATTTAAACTTGCTTTTTTTCTGCAAACAATTTAATTTAAAGTTACTGAGATGTTGTAATATAAATAAACAAATACAGTGCAAGGTATTATACTGGTATGAGGAAGCTTCATTCCCATCAAATCAAATCAATCAGCCGTGTCTTAAACGAGACAGTCCAGTTCTGCCGGTGTAAAGCAAACAGCCACTCTACACTGTGTGACTACATTCACATGGCGGTAAAGACGAGATCTTTTGTCACATCAAGGACTTCAACCTCACATTGATTACATCACAAAAAGAATATATCAGTTCACTGTTTCACATTTGAAGTCAGGAAAAGGTTCATTTGATATTGTTAATTTGATAGGTGTCCTTGTAAAAGTCATCATTGTGTAACGTATGCATCACTAAATCGGCTTCAGCTTAATTCAATAAGAGACTTCCACTGGTTCCTATTTATTTTCAAATGTGCATATTTCAATTGTCCTCCATATCTGAAAGAATATAGCTTTTCATTATAAAACTACTTGGAACAATCTCCCTCTTTCCTTGAGACATGTTTTCACAGATTTCGGTTATCTATATTTCAATATCTTAACAACATGTGTGCTTGTTACTGATGCTGGACTAAACAGTATTGCTTGTAATTGTAATTTTCTTCATGTAATCGTCTAACTGATTTACCTTATGTGGCTTGAACCTCTATCTTTCTTATGCGATACCTTTTTTCTCATTGAATCTCTTATGTATTATGAGTACCGACTGTGTAATGATGTAAATGAGATGTACGCACTGAGCTAGCTGTAATGTGTCTGAGCCTTACGGTGAGGGTGTAAGCTGCCTAGTAACTCAATTGATTTGAGCATTTGTTTTTTTTGTTTTCCTGTTGTATTATGTATGTGTGTCTTAGGACCCTTTAGAAAAAAAAGATGCTGCATCTCAAGAGGCTATCCATCAACAAATTAATATTGAAATTGCTGCCTACAGGCATGGTTTGTTTTCACCAATCATTTAGAGGTGAAGTGCTCAATAAGTAGGCGTCTTTAATTTTAAATAAAATCAACTCCCTCCTTTTTTAATTTAAACTCCCGAGTTTAAATTTTAAAAAAAAGGAAAAAGTCCCCAGACGGTGACAGCGTGAGATTTATCAGCAGGGCCACCAAACTCCGACCGCTTCTACCTCGTCTGCTCAGCCAAAAGGAAAAACACAAACAACAGATATGAATTAGCATTACGTAAGGCAGATTAGCAGCCTGTCTGCTTCCCTGCTGGAACAACAGCTGCGATTCAGACACTGATAGCACTGATACTACTGCCAGACAAAAACACTAATAACAATAAAAAGAGATTATGGTGATTATTTACTTTTTCCTGGTAAGTGCAGCATTGGGAGGATAAGCCTGAAATCTGCTCAGCAGGGTGAAGAGATGAGCGCCAGACAGGATGAGTGACGGATAATGATGAGAAGAGAAGAAGGAGGATGCAGAGATGGAAGGTGAGAGAGAGAAACCATCCTGATGACATTGTAGGACCCCTCTTAAAACAGAGATAACTGAGCCGCCCCAACAACCCCACGTATAATCACGCTCTAAGGTTTGAAAGTACCGAGAGTAAACGGGAAAAATAATGTTACACTCTCACAGGTGTGAAATGTTTAAGGGCCGTCACTTTCTATTCTTGCAGCTTTCTGGGATTTCTATATTGAAAAACTAAAAAGTTATTGATGATTGAAATGGATCGTACTGCACTTTTAAGACGGTCCCTAACTCCGCCTACAGTGACAGGCGCGTTGGACAGACAGTCAGTCCTTAGCGCTGCAGCTATCTTTCATGTGTTGGACCTTCAGTACCTTCAGTACCTAGCAAAACGAGTACCGACATGTATTCAGATCTTCAGTATGTACCTGATACCGAAGTATAGGTTCTTGTGACATCGCTACGGACAACTATCACTGGATTAATTTGATACTGAAGAAAACTTAAAAATAAGTTCTGGAGCTATAAGACGAGTCTTTCTTTCTCTCTATGAATTCTAATAAGGGACATTCACTTGTGACATCAGAGACAATGATCAGCGCCCTACCGACAAATCAGTGTATCTGACTTTCCAGCTCTATTTTGTTTCTCAAATGTAACTGTCCTTATTAGATGGACAACAGTTAGACTGATAAAGTTGAGTCTGAAGAATGTTTAGAAGAACTTAACTGACTCCATAGTGAATGAGTAAAACTCATGTCAATGTGACCCAGAATTGGAGTCTAAACATTAGACAGATTTGTTGTTCTAGGTTAAGGCCAGTTAAAGATGACCTAAGAGGGAAATTTACAGGAACCAGTGGGAGGAGAGACACATAAAAGGGACCAAAAGATGTCAACCCTCAGATTTGGTGTTGGCGTTCGATGTGTTCACATGTTGTATGCTGGCACTGTATCTCCTTGGCTGGGCTCAATAAACCACATGATGTTAACTTCTTCATACCTGAAAGCGAAAGTCTGCCGCAGTCGCACCTTTTATCAGCTATACTTTTGTTCAAAGTACCATTTATAACAATAACAAAAGTTTACTTTTAAACTGCATGTTATCTTGGTGAGGTCTTATAACTACACATAACAAATGTTAGAGATAATAATAAATTTGTTGATCTTATGCATTTCCCAAAAAAAAAAGGAATATCAGCAGATATATCCAATTTTAAAATCCTCAAACATCAAAATCGTTCTTAAAAATCCCCAGTCAGGCTCTAATAATGATATTCCCAGAAAGTTTAACTCGCGCTGACTCTAAAAATATGCTTCATGTGTGAGTCATGATGCAGATCGGGGGCTAAGGGTTTTAAAGTGCCTTAATTGCCTCCATGAGCTGTGTATCACAGCCACTGCTGCTGCTCCAAGTGCTGGCTGTGTGAATAAGCGGGACAAATCAGTGGACCAAACTACAATAACTAACTTCCTGTTGTTTCATTCATCAGTATGCACCTGTCACTTTCACTTCAAGCAGTATCTCTGCCTCACGTCTCGTCCTCTGGGCCTCAACTTTATCAAAAGTACCTTGAAGTTGGAAAACCCCTGCTTTGAAGTATGGACTGGATTGTGTCTGTAGCAGCGACATCAAACGACTTGTCAGACTCTTTCCCCCCCATTTACACCAGGTATTAACATGCGATTTAGATCTGGATACGTTACCTGCATTAGGACATCTGATCAAGCACCTGTGCATTCACAGCTGGTATTAAAAAGCAATATTGTTATCTCAAATCTGCCAGCGCTGGAATCGGATATCAATGTGCAGCAGAGTTGGTGAACTTGGCAACAAACACAGTGCATCCAAGGTCAAGAGAGTACATGCTGCTGCAGGGCTCATCTGTGGCTTTTTCAGTCTATATTAAGACAACACTCACGTGCCATGTACTTTAAAAGAGTTATCAATCACTGTAACTCTTCTTTCAGACGTAAAGCAACCCCTTCATAACACAATCTCTATGTAAGAGATCCACAGTCCTCATTCTGTGCAAGAAAAAAAGAGGTTTAGATAGTCAAATCAAATAATTTAACTACAAAACTTCCTCTTTCTATACCACAGCTCATCAGAGAAACTCTGTCCAGGGAAGCACAAAGAGAGGATTTCACACTGAAACGACAGTAACACTGAAGAACACTCAGTTGATTTGACTACATCTGTGTTGAAGCCGAATATTAGCTTCAGCTGGACTTTTGAAGAGGATTTTGAGCCCTCACGACGTTATGTTAGCACTTCAGGGCGAGCATGGACAATTACAGCCACCAAAAACTCTTTCAATAGGGCCATATGTCTAAAAAATGAGACCCTATCTTTTAAAAGGACAGTAAGCGATTGTAATCCGATGCACTCTTTTTTAAGTCAGTGAATATTTCCCTACACTAGCCCTCCGTTTTGTGTGTGCCTTGGAAAAAAAATCAGTTTTCCTACACAGCCCTGGCTCTGTAAATAAAAAACAAGCCGTGTGAACCCTGCCACACAACATTGTTCCAGCCAATCAGCAGCAATTAGAGCTCACGCACAGGACTGATGGGAGAGAGAGTTCTATACACTGGCACATTGTCAGACTCCAAGCACTGTGAAGAAGGAGAGATGGCCGAGAAACAGCCAAAGAGGAAAAGAGTTTAAACAGAGAAGAAGTTATATGTGTTCCCAGATCTCGGCGAGCGCGCGTGTGCACGGTATACGCGCACGAGGACCCGCAAATTTGCTGTTATCAGCTGCAGAATAGCGACAAACAGTTTTGTTCAGTCCAGCAGGGACAATTAAGCTTTTAAAACGTCTCCTTCGCCGAAATCATTTCATCCATAGTTGTCAGACCCAAACCATTTTTTCCCCGAGGTCCCCTTCCTCACAACCAGGCAAGGGTGAAGGCGTTTCAGAGATTTGAAGTTTGGGGGGCGGAGCTTCTGAGGGAGCGCTGAAGGTACGGGTGAAATTATTTTACGGTTGAGTTGAAATGTCAACAATCCCTCTGTCGAATCAGTTACTCTCTCTTTAAGAATGTGGCCAAACTGTACAGGTTGCCTTAACAGCTGACTGTACAATAAACGTCTTTTTCCTGGTTTTAGTCTTGTCAACTTGTTTAAAAAGAAATTTAAAAAAGCCTTTAAATGCTAAATTTGTTTTAAGAGCAAAGTTCTTAAATGTCTGCGTGAGAGCTGAATTATGTAACAAAAAAAGTTGAGAGTTTGTAGGTGTGGTACTTGCATCAGTATCAAACATGAAACAAAACCTAGCTCAACTCACTACTTGTGTCTTTAGCCAGTCGTCAGGCAAACCATGCTGTGTGTGAAATACCGGTTCTTGTCTGCTTATTCTTAGATCGGACAGTTCCTGAATTAGGTCAAACTTTTACCAGTTTAATACTCAAAAGAAAATAGAGTTAAATAATTAAAAAAAACTTAACACAATAAGAAAAAAATGGCACTTCCAAAGAAGGAGCTATTTTAATGTGTCATTATCTAGAAATGTCAGTGAGTCATGCTTTCTGATACACCTTGACATACCTGAGATTTCTGCCACCATCCAAAAACAATGGAAGTTAATGGTGTTCCGCCTGTTATTCTGAATAACAAGTCAGGCATGATGATCCACAGACGTGACTGTGATCAGGGTTAATTAGACGCTATGTATTACTAAACAGGACTTAGTAAAAAAAACACTTTCCAATTAATCTAAATTGTCATTGTTTTTATTGTATTCACTTTGAAATCGATCTTTGCAAAATGATTGCTGCATATTGAGAGAATAACGATAACTTCTACCTCGAACTTTGGAAATAATAGATGCCACTTCCCTCTTTCATATTTATGTAATATTGGTATTTACCTGATGTAACTTGATCTTTAAGAGTAAAACTGGAGATTTTCAGAATCAAAACAAAGTTAATTCATACCAATATCAAGATTAAACTGAAAACACTGACCACAGCACAGCCTGTGGATAATCCAGTGGAACCACACTTATTCTCAACTAGAGCTGCGACTTACAGCTTACAGGTCACATGATATTAAAACCTTGTGGGAGCAAGGAGGCTAAAAAATTCAACAAATTCTTGTGAATTTAGCACAACGTGCAATGTTGACACTTGATCTATCATTGCAGTTTACCACAAAGCGTTGTCTTACATCAGCAAACTCGCCTCCTTGTTGACAAGTTGCAGCAGGCGTGTGTGAAAAACAGTAAAAAAAAAAAACTTTCCCAAAGCGGAGTAAACTGTGTGGCAAAACATGCAATATTGTGGTTGAACATAAAAGGAAATCTTTGCCCCCACAAAGCATACTTGGAAAATAGCAGAAACACATGAAGGACGTCAGATGAGACAAATCACCGTGACACAGGCTGCTGCATCCCGGTCAGCTGCAAGCGCTGAAAAGAATCAAGGTCAGCTGGGTTAAATATGCCGGGTTAGGATTAGGCCCGCAAAGTCTGGAGGGACTGTTTAATGATTCAACTATAAGTTTAAAATAAAATCACATCTACCTTTGCAGTTTTCATTTATTCCGCCCTAAAACATCGCAACTTTCATCGCAAAGAAGAATCTGCCGCAAATGCAGCCACGTTAGGCCGCTACAATCCCAACAAAGGCCTGTAAAATCATGGAGGGACTGAATGGGGATATTGTAAATGATGAAATGAAAATAATTAATATATTAGTCAACAAAAAAATTGATTACGCAACTATGTTGATACTTATTATTATTGTTTTTTGATGCAGTTTCGGTTACTTTTCAAGCAAAAACAGCAGAAATGTGCTGATTTTCTTTGCCATGTATGATATTAAAGTAAATATCTTAAGGTTTTGGGCTGCTGCTTGGATGAAACAAGCAACTTGGACACATGACAACAGTTGTTATTAGCTGTAACCCTAAAACATATTTTATAAAACGTTTGCCTTTTCCTTGCAGATTTTCTAAAGCACCTGTTCTTCGTTTTGTAATTAGAAAACATCCTGAAGAGTGCTTTGCAGTTACTCTATTAATCGACGTTTGGGGCTGTTACACACATCAGCTTGTGCTCTGGAAAATTTTAATGAGCTTTATTTTATGACATTTTATACACAAAACAATTAACTGATAATGACATTTATTATAGCTGCAACTCTAAAAGACATTTTATAATGTTTTGCCACTTGTAATGCACTTTTTCTTTGTCGCCTGCAGAGTGCAGATTCATTCCTGCAGCCATCTTGATCTACACTGTTTCCTCATTTCTGCAGGCAAGCCTCACACTGCTCTTTGTGTGTGCGTGTGGTGAAAGATCTTGTCTTTAGGGCAAAAAGCATCTCGACTTCACTCAACCTCACTCTTTTGTGTGTGAGTGTTTTTTTGTGTGGTGGCCTAAAAAAAAAAAAAAGGAAAGAAAGAGAAGCCGGTACGAGAGCATACACTCTGCTATCAGACGCATCTCTGTACGCTGAAAGGCTTAGAGGTGTAACGCGGGGGGGGCAAAGGTCAAGCTGAGCAGATAGTGAGGTGAGGCTGTGAGGGGGGAAATCTGCGAGCAGGTATGAGCTTGTCAGGAGGCGGGACAGACAGAGGAGGAGCTGGCTGTGACTCAGTGCATTTTTGCGTTTTAGCCAATCATGAATCAGGTTTGAATATTCACAATCTGCCTACGGAGTGACACAGCACACCCCCACAGCCATTTCTCAACGCGAGCCCTTGTGACACTTCATACAGGAAGTGGACACACACAGACGTAAGCTCTTCCTGAATCATGAGACCGCCTCCTGCTCTTTATCAAGATGCAAAAACTGGAAGAAGAAAAACTCTCTCTCACGCAGGAGCCCTTTTTTTTCTCCCCCTGTTTCTATCTTGTTTGTAAATCAGTTTTGAAGACAAGGCTCCTTCTGCACACTTTTCCTGTTTGCATCTATTTATTTTAGTTTTTCACCAAAAAATACACAAATCAAAACCATCACTAACACACATGCCTGCTTTATTCTGTACCGAAAATTCCTACAACATACTCAAAGCGACTTAGTGACCCGACTGCTGCCTCACGCCATCATGTTCTGAGAAAGCATGTTTCACCCAACGATAAACTTATCGTCACCTTATTGCAGATAATGTCAATAAATGGTTTCAGTCTTGTTCCAGGTAAAAATATCAACATTCTCCAGCTCCTAAATAAATCCTTTTTTGTCTTGTATGAAAGGAAAGTTTGACATTTTTTACTATTTCCTGATATTTTTACAATTAACTGATCAGATAAATTATCAGCAAAGTGAATTGATCATGAAATTAAAGATGGTTGCTCTACATTAGTGTCCTTCAACTTCACAGTTTGGCACTGTAACATGGCTAAAGCCCATCTGTAGAGCTCTGTAGCACATACTGGGTACATTTTCCTAACGTTGTACAGTGACATGGTACTTTATGGTACTTTTAAAGACTATTATAGTATGTAGATGTACTGTGTTTTTTGTTTAGGTGTTTTAAAATCTACTGTGTCCTACAGGAGCTTAAAGGGTAGCAGCTGACACTCAGCAGTGAGTTGACTGGCAACTTAAGGTGCTTCTGATCACATACATGCATCTTTGTGCTTTTACAGATCGTTTGTTGTATCCAATAATGACCTTATTGTCATATTATTGCATTTTACTTTTTATGTGTGTACAAACTTTTAATGTTTAAGGCATATTTTTGCAAAATGCAATAAGTGCAAATCTAAATGTACAAAATTAAAAACCTAACTAAATACTACACTTAAGTACAAGTATGTGTATACTTATACTTAAGTATGTGTGTGCGCCCTGTAACAGAGAGGGAATTGCAGTATGTTTTCAGCTAGCTGCTGCTGACAGCGGTGATCTAATGGGAATAGTTTATATCTTGGGGGTGGCGATGGGGAAGTGGATAAGACACGTCTTTTGTGTGGAAGACCCAGGTGTGATTCCTACTGCGACACATATATAGCAACCACCTCTTACATATATAGCAATTGTAAGTTGTTTGTATAAAAGCATCTGCTAAATAACAAATTATTATTAATATTATCTCCTGTAATACTTCTGTTTAGATTATTACAGCATCTTTGGGCATTCAGAGTGATCTTAAGATACTTTATGGTGTTTTGTAATCAAATTTTGTTTTCATATAGGAGCTTTAAGAGCAGCTGCAGCAGTTAATAATTATCTAACAGTGACTTTAAGGTATTTATATAGAGTCTCTAACAGTCAGTGGTGACCTGAGTCGACTATAGTTTATCGATTAATCTACTTATGAGGTCAGCTCTGAACTTGAGAGTAAAGTTAAAGGCTTCTAATCATTTTTACAGAGCATTTATTGCACAAAATGTCATTTTAATGTACCATTTTTGTGCTTTATATAGATTATTACAGCATGTTTGGGCGCTCAGAATGATCTTTTTTATGGCGTATTATAATCAAATTTTGTTTCCATATAAAAGCTTTAAGAGTAGCTGCAGCTGGAAGTAAAAGTCAAAGCCATTTCACAACTTTTTTCTTTTATGGAGCATTTTTTTGTACAAAATTAGATTTTAATGTCATATTTTTGTGCTTTATGACCATTCAACAGATTACTCAGCACTGGGACATTCCTAACGAGATTTTTAACACATATGTGGTAAATTATTCCGACACTTTGGTAGTTTATCTCATTTAACACTTCTATATTGATTATTACAGCATGTTTAGAGCTCAGAGTGATCTTGTGAAACTGTATGTTGTATTTTAATCAAATATGTTCTTTTACGGACCATGTTTTGTACAAAATGTGATTTTTATGTCACATGTTTGTACTTTATGACCATTTCAAACAGATAACACAGCACTGTAACATTACTAAAAGACATTTTTAGCGCATATCATCTCCAGTAACACTACTCTAACACTTCTACACTGATTATTACAGCATGTTTGCGCTCTCAGAGTGATCTTAAGATAGTTGATGGTGTATCTTCATCACATTCGGTTGCCATAAAGGAGTTTATAGAGTAGCTGCAGCTGTTAATAATTACCTGGTAGTGACTTTAAGGTGTTGCATGGTGCTGCTCAGCTTCCACCTGTGTTTCTATAATACCTGCAGGCTACATACTACGTGACTGTGGCTGTCAGTCAGTTTGACAAGAGGAGAAAGTCTCGGTATGTTCATGTGGATGTCTCACCTCTCCAGTTGTCCCCCCCAGAGGCATCTTCTGCCAGGGATCTGCCAGCTGAGCCAGGGGCATGTTGTCCTCCTTCTTCCCCCTCTACTTTTTATTTCTTCTTTTTTTATTCCTCTTTTCTGCTGCAGTTTAGTCGTCCCTCCCCTGTCTCTCTCTCTCTGTCGGACGGCACTTTCAGTCCACCTGGCTCCTTCCTTTTTCCTCTTTCTTCCTTTTAAAAATGTTTTTTTTTAAAGCTAGTTCCGCTTCTGGTTTCCTCCACCTCTTCTTCTTCGCGTTGAACCGCCGCGGAGGAGCCCACCTACCGACCGACCGACCGAGCACAGCCGAGCGAGCGCCTTCTAATTCCGGATCTGCTGCGGCGCTGAGACCGCCCCTTCCACCGGAGAGACAAACATGCGAGAGAAGCAGCGGGGAGGAGGGGACGCCCTTTTTCGGAAACTGATTGACTCAACACACACCCACAGTTATCTCTCCATCTGTTTCTCTCGCTCTCTCTCACTTCCGTTGTTTCCCAATATGGCGGCCGGTGTCGGCTTACCTGTCCGTCAGACCGCTGCGTCACAGCTGCGTCACGTCAGGAGGTGGCGTCCTTAGGTAACAACGACAGGAAAGTAAACTTTATTCTCCATTTGTACGGATAAATATTTATTTATAACATTACACGTGAGTAATTCATAATTCTTACAAACTTAATGTTTAAGGCATATTTTTTGCAAAATGAATTATGAATTTTACTATTTCCAGATATTTTTACCATTAACTGATAAGAAAAATTATCAGAAGAGTGAATTGATCATGAAAATAACGATAGTTGCTCTGCATTAGTGTCCTTCAACTTCACAGTTTGGCAGTGTAACATGGCTAAAGCCCATCTGTAGAGCTCTGTAGCACATACTGGGTACATTTTCCTAACATTGTACAGTGACATGGTACGTTTAAAGACTATTATAGTATGTAGATGTACTTTGTTTAGGTGTTTTAAAATCTCATTTAGTGTTACTGTGTCCTACAGGAGCTTAAAGGGTAGCAGCTGACACTCAGCAGTGAGTTGACTGGCAACTTAAGGTGCCTCTGATCACATACAGTGGTGTGAAAAAGTGTTTGCCCCCTTCCTCATTTCCTGTTCCTTTGCATGTTTGTCACACTTAAGTGTTTCGGAACATCAAACCAATTTAAACAATAGTCAAGGACAACACAAGTAAACACAAAATGCAATTTGTAAATGAAGGTGTTTATTATTAAAGGTGAAAAAAAAATCCAAACCATCATGGCCCTGTGTGAAAAAGTGATTGCCCCTAAACCTAATAACTGGTTGGGCCACCCTTAGCAGCAACAACTGCAACCAAGCGTTTGCGATAGCGTGCAATGAGGCTTTACAGCGTCCTGGAGGAATTTTGGCCCACTCATCTTTGCAGAATTGTCCTAATTCAGTTGCATTAGAGGGTTTTCGAGCATGAGCGGCCTTTTAAGGTCATACCACAACATCTCAATAGGATTCAGGTCAGGACTTTGGCTAGAGCCACTCCAAAGTCTTCATTTTGTTTTTCTTCAGCCATTCGGTGGTGGACTTGCTGGTGTGTTTAGGATCATTGTCCTGCTGCAGAACCCAAGTTCGTTTCAGCTTGAGTACCACGAACAGATGGTCGGACATTCTCCTTCAGGATCTCTTGGTAGACAGCAGAATTCATAGTTCCTTTTATCACGGCAAGTCTTCCAGGTCCTGAAGCAGCAAAACAGCCCCAGACCATCACACCACCACCACCATATTTTACTGTTGGTATAATGTTCTTTTATGAAATGCAGTGTTCCTTCATGCCAGATATACTTGGACACACACCTTCCAAAGAGTTCCACTTTTGTCTCATCGGTCCACAGAATGTTGTCCCAAAAGTCTTGGGGATCATCAAGATGTGTTGTGGAGAAATTGAGACGAGCTTTGATGTTCTTTTGCTCAGCAGTGGTTTTCTCCTTGGAACTCTGCCATGCAGGCCATTTTGCCCAGTCTTTTCCTGGTGGTGGAGGCATGAACGCTGACCTTAACTGAGGCAAGTGAGGCCTGCAGTTCTTTGGGCGTTGTTGTGGGGTCTTTGTGACTTCTTGGATGAGTCGTCGCTACGCTCTTGGGGTAATTTTAGGTGACCGGCCACTCCTGGGAAGGTTCACCACTGTTCCATGTCTTCGCCATTTGTGGATAATGGCGCTCACTGTGGTTCGCTGGATTCCCAAAGCTTTGGAAATGGCTTTATAACCCTTTCCAGACTGATAGATCTCAATTACTTTCTTTCTCAATTGTTCCTGAATTTCTTTGGGTCTCGGCATGATGTGTAGCTTTTAAGGATCTTCTGGTGGACCTTAAGCCTCGTTTCCACTGAGTGGTGCGGTACGGTTCAGTTCGGTACGGTACGCAATTATTTGCGTTTCCACTGTCAAAAGTTGTGAATGGTACCAAAAAGCCGAACCGTACCGTACCACTTCTTGGGTACCCTTTCGTTGGGGTACCTAGCACAGTGGTACGGTACTAAAAGGTGGAGCTAGACTCACTGCAGAACGGTGATTGGTTGACAGAGAATCGTCACTTCGCGCGTGCTACAAGGGAACTTCGACAACACAAGAGGCTCATTTTTAAAACACCATTGACAAATAATGTCGGCATACACCACGCCTATCAAGTAGGGTACTGTTGGCAGTGGAAACGCGAGCCCCGATCATGGTTTAGCGACCCGACCCGAACCGTAGCGTACTGAACCGTACCGCACCACTCAGTGGAAACGAGGCTTTACTGTGTCAAGCAGCTCCTATTTAAGTGATGCCTTGGTTGTGAACAGGTGTGGCAATAATCAGGCCTGGGTGTGGCTAGAGAAATTGAACTCAGGTGTGGACAACCACAGTTATAGTATGTTTTAACAAGGGGGGCAATCACTTTTTCACACAGGGCCAAGATGGTTTGGATTTTTTTTCACCTTTAATAATAAACACCTTCATTTACAAATTGCATTTTGTGTTTACTTGTGTTGTCCTTGACTATTGTTTAAATTGGTTTGATGTTCCGAAACACTTAAGTGTGACAAACATGCAAAGGAACAGGAAATGAGGAAGGGGGCAAACACTTTTTCACACCACTGTACAT
This sequence comes from Lepomis macrochirus, assembly GCA_024633595.2. Taxonomy (NCBI): domain Eukaryota; kingdom Metazoa; phylum Chordata; class Actinopteri; order Centrarchiformes; family Centrarchidae; genus Lepomis; species Lepomis macrochirus. The sequence goes on along the minus strand of JALXJV020000031.1, from coordinate 212,943 downwards.
GCATCTTTGTGCTTTTACAGATCGTTTGTTGTATCCAATAATGACCATATTGTGATATTGTTGCACTTTATGTGTGTACATTAATGTTCAAGGCATATTTTTGCAAAATGCAATATGTGCAAATCTAAATGTACTAAATAAAAAAACTAACTAAATACTACACTTAAGTTCAAATTTGAGGTACTTCTACCTTTGTGTTTTCTTTTTATGCCACTTTACACTCAGCTACATCTCAGAGGGAAAAATTATGATGCTTGCATTATATACTTTTTACTTTATTTACCAGCTTTAGTTAGTTTACAAATTGAGATTGTTTTTACAGTAAAAAAAAAGTCAGAAAGGTTTATAAAATATTTTTGCTATATTAAACAACACAACAGTTTATCACTCTTTATACTTTAAGTACAGCTGAAATGATTTGTCGACTGATAAAGTAGTCGACTGACTAGTTTGATGATTTAAGTATTTTTTTCATGTAAAAACATAATTAATAATTAATAATGATTTAATTTCAATAATATTGAAGTTTGGACTGTTGGTTGGACAAAACAAGTATTGTGTCTATATAAATAACAGTACAACAGGCACAGGGACATTTTACTGCTTTAATACTTTATGTAAATTTTCCTGTTCATACTTACATACTTTTAGTTGTATTTTTACTGTGTGGGCTAAGTACTATTACTGCAGTAAAGGATCTAAATACTTCCTCTAGCACTGCCAAACACTACAATGACTCAGTCTTGTCCTCAAACAATAGTGTCGTTGTTAAAATGATTTAGATTTGCTCTCTCTTTTTTGGACTTTGACTTTATTTAATGGCACTTTAAATTATTTAGACACTTTCATCAAGGGCTGAAACAATAAAATCAATAATATTTTGATAATTGTAGTAATTGAAGTGTAATAAGAACGATTGATAAAAAGATCCATTGATTTATCAAGAAAATAAACAGTAATCTACAGTGTTTACCTGCCTGAGCCTGCTCGTGCCTTCAGACTCAACAGGTCACACAATGCCCTTTATCGCCTGTTTGCATTGGCTTCCAGTTGAGATTGTACTTTTAAAAGTACTTCATACTCTGGCTCCAGTAAATATCTGATGTATGAACTTCATACACTCCAGCTCAGATCCTGCAACAAAACTCTGCAGTCCTTCAGTGTTACCCTAAAAATGTATGAAGAGCATTCACTGTGAAAATCAGGGAAAGTATATATATTCTACTTTATACTTCAAGTTTGAGAATGTACTTTTTACTTCACTACATTTATTTTAAAACGTAGTTACATAAAAAACATATTACACTTATATATGATGCAGTATTGTACTACTACACTACCCAGTAGTATACAAAGTACCTAAAACTTGCTCCACATTGATGAAGTACAGCTTTAAAATACTCTTACATGTTTTCATTTGTGATAAAAATGTATTTGAAAGGAGCATTTTGCGAGTATAATACTATAAGTACGTTTAGCTGATAATACTTCTATAATGTAAGAAGTACTCTGAATACAGGACTGTGGTGTATGTCTGTCCTGTACTTGTTACAGTTTATTTGTGAATGGCAGGATGTTTTATTAACTGCCAATAAATTAATTTACCATTTGATTAACATGCTGTTCAGATGTGATGTTTGGTTGCCATGACAGTCAATAAAGGTTTATTTTACAGCCCGGTAGTGACCTCTAGTGGTGGATAAAGTACTCAGAGACTTGAAGGAAAAATATTAATACCACAGTAAAAAAATCTGTTTGGAAATGTTCCTTCATTAAAAGTTTGTCAGCATAATGTACTTTAATAAAAGCAGTAAAATGTCTCCTGTATTTTCTGTTTCAATAAACGTTTAGACAGCTGTACTTTATCTCTTCAGTAGCAGAGTTGCTGCACAAGTCTGTAAAAAGTGTAAAGAAACACACAGTTTTTATCTTCCCACTTTCTTTACGCATTTATTTTACAGCCGAACAGTCTTTCAGCTCAACACACAGTCAAGTAAAGCTTCATATCTGTACAAGCTCAGGTCCAGTAACAGTAAACTTTACTTTAAAAAGAAACAAAGAGGAACTGAAAATCCTGCTGCTGTTTGCCCCTCACATTTTCCCATAGTACTGAATTTGATGACACTAGTTCCACATTGTAATTGTGTGTCTTTACACGTAGCGGTCACAAACTCTCCACCACACAGAAACAAAAGTGCATTGATCTACCAAACTTGATTTTCTCCCGTTTTATCAACCAACTAGTGTCAGATTTTTAAATGTAGTGTGAGCGTGCTCAGTCAGGTAGGTAGAGATTATCTGGGAAGTTCAAGTACTCCAGTGCTGTAGGACAGAAAAGTGAAGCAGCTGGTGAATGTCAGGATTTGCTGGTCTGTAGTTTCCTGTAACCGCTGGATTTAAAAAAAAAAAATGCTGCTTAATGTAAAATAATATTTAAGTTTACGGATTTAGTTCACTGTTAATATATTTTCTGACAGCACTGATCAGCAGCCATCTTTCCTTACGTGGTCCTAAACCTCAAATACAAATACATACCGTCTACCCAGTGGTGGTACTCTCACGAGTACTCAAAAGTAACTATCACAGTGCAGAAATAATAATATATATATTTTTTTTTTAACAAAAGTCCTGCATTCAAAGTTTTATTCAAGTACTCATTACACAGAATGGCCCATTTTAAAATAGATATTATCAGAATATTATTTATGTACAAATAACTTTAACGTTGCAGCTGATACAGGGGGTCATTTTACTATATCATTTTATTTGTTGATCATCCAAAAAATGTAGTGCAGTAAAAAGTACATTGTACTTTATACTGTACTTCAGTGTACGTAGCTGCTTTCCACCACTGCTTCAGCCTCACTTTGCTCGCCGTGCCCTGTAGTGTTTGTCTAAAACATACTGAATCCTATTCTGCCGTCTCTTAAAATACAAGAAATAAAAAAATTGAAAAAAGTTCAAACTAAACAAAGGGAGGTCTGATCTGAACGCTTTAAAGGAAGACTGGCACTACAATATTATATCCTGTATTACAATATTCATGATTCCTTTTTCAATGTTGTCACTCGTTTCTTCGAGGGAAAAGAGATTCAGACCGTTTCTTAAAAGAGGAATCACATTTTCTAAAAACATTTTAAGCTGGAAAACAGCAAAAAAATGCCACTAAAGTGAACAGACACGTCATGTTGGGGGGGGGGCTAAAGGTTTGTGCGTATACATGGCAGCCCTGCAGTATTTTAAAACCTGTAAATTCACACAATCGTCACTCGCACAACAAACCACTCGTTTTCAAACATCTCGGGTAACAGCACACAGTGGCCTGATGACAGGAACACTGACAGAAAGCTCAGATGAACGACACAACAGACATACAGACAAAGAAAACATCTTAAATACTCCTATATAAAACTATAAATAAATAACACTGGCAGGTTTCGGGTCAAAGCGGAGTCCCATTAAGGTGCGGAATGATCGGATAACCGAGGAAGGAGGTGCTGAACGCTGTGTCTTTTAGAGGTCAGGTGAAGGGACCTCGTTTACTGCTGGGTGGTGTTGGTGTGTTTATGTGTGTGTGTGTATTTTGGAGAGAGTGTGTGTGTGCGTGTTGGGTGGCAGTCTAGCTGACGGACTTGAGGTTGGACCAGGGGTGCGTCCCGCGGATCTCCAGCGGTGCGCTGTTGCTGAAGATGTGGTTGCACAGCTCCTCCAGCGGCGGCTCCGGATCTGATGTTGCAAACTGAGCCGCCTCCTCCACCTCCTTACGGATCGCAACATCGATTTCCTGACAGGGCAGAGAGGACTCGCGTTAGTACCTACAGCTCCACAAAACCCATTTACACAGCGCTTTACAGGAGGAAGAAGCTTCTTATCCAAGTGAAGGTTGTAAGGATAGAAGATGTCAAGAGGAATCTCTTATTCCAGGCTATACAAATACTAGACTGATTATCATAAGATTAAAATTAAAAAGATAATATACAGTATATTATCTGTATATCCTGGAGATATACAGAGGGGTCCTGGAGAATTTTATTTAACATGAAAGTTAAATACATTAATTTGGTGCACTTGAGAGCCAAATTAAGAGGCTAGGTCTATGAAGAACGTTGCACTCTTGTAAACAATTTAGTCATAAACACATTTCACACATCAATGGTGGTGACAGCAAAAAAAAAAGTCAAAATTATTCATTTTTCCAGCAGCCCCAAAGCAAAGAATAAAGTCAGTTTCATAACATTTTAGTGTTTATTACTTTAAATGGACACACGTAACATGTTTTATTCTTCCTGTGACTATAATCCAGTTAACCTTATTTTAATACTGAAAAACAGACATTGTCACATGTGCATCCTCACGCTAAGTTTAAGGCCGCCATAGTCTCGCTAAGTAAATGGGAAACACTGCAAACTCATTCACAGACTGTTGATCACCATATTTAAAAAAAAAAAAAAAAAAAAAAGAGAAGTGGGTAAACTCTGGGTTTTGGGTTTTCAGCTGCTGAGCTTGTCACGGAATCTGGCAACATTTATGTTCTCACGGTTTTGATACTCAAACAAACACTAGATATTTCATCCAGAGTGACTTTCTGTTTTAAGAGAGTCTACAGATAATAAAACTCAGCTGGCTGAAATAGTTTAATAACCCTTCAGGTAAACCTAAAACTCTTTAATGACTTTAAAGTCAGTGATCACCGTCATACTACTGGATTTCTGAACCTGCTAAGTCAGGGCAACTTTGTTAACTTCCATAAACCAGAAAAGAAATAATACGGACATCAGAGTACAAACAAATGTGTAGGTGCCTCTGCGGTTCAGCGTTTCTATATAGGTCAGGCCCGACTTTCTTCTTAAGAATACCTCCTCCACCTTTACTGAAGAACACAACTATTTCTAAACAACCTCCACTCAGATTTTCTTTAGAAATTCTGATGTGGCTTTCAGACCAGAAAGTTTCCACGAGCGTGAGCTGAAACTCAATATACACTGTTGGTAGCAGTGACCTGGACAATGTTCTTGAAGGTAATGCTTTCATTTAAGAATGTGAAACGTAAACAAACCACATTTTTATCATGTAATTTCAGCCTCTCAGATCTCAGCTTGTGACTTTAGTTAAGTCCTACCGAGACGGTAGTGTTACAGGGTCAATTTTGAGCTTGAGGCAGATAATCAAGGCTCAGCTGGCTAACGGAGCTCGGCCACGTTCATCACCGAGAAGAGCAGCTGATGCCGGGTCTGCCGTCATTTTAGCCAGTGACGATGTGTCTTTTGAAACACTGTTACATGGACTGTAGAGAGTCTGTAAATGTTGCGTGCACCCACCTTCAACTCCTCTACCGACGCCATGTTGTTGCTGAGCATGCGATCTTTCAGCATGGTGATGGGGTCACTCTTGCTGCGCACTTCCTGAATCTCGTCACGAGTGCGGTAGCTACAGGAAGTTACGCCACAGTTAGAACAAATTTTCTAAACACATTTAAACATTTTTTTTTTATTGTTTACTGAATTTTCAGACTTTTAAGAATCAAGAGAAAATCATCTCCTCTCCTTTTGAACCAGAGACTGGTATTAACTTCAGAACCAGGTCCAGAAGAAAAAAGAGGGACAGTGGAGAAGAAATTCAACAGGATAAAGTCATTTAGCAGTTAAAGTGTTAAAAGGTTACTCGCCTTACACCTGGGTCACTCATGCTGTGTCCGTGGTAACGGTAGGTCTGCAGCTCCATTATAATCGGACCCTGAAATAAACATAAAATCTTCTGAGTTCATATAAACTGTTTGAACCCCCCAGCTGTCTGCCATCGTTACACGCTGGATAAAATCTTGGATCCACATTTCAAGCTTCCGCCTCTCACTGTTATTCTAACTTCTCCAAGAGTTTGAGGGGAAACAAACATGGTGGGAAATAAATCCACTGGTTCCTGATTTCATCTCTCCTCAAACAGAGCTCACCTTTCCAGATCTGCAGTGGTCTGCGGCAAACTTTGTGGCCTCCCTGACACACAGGACGTCCATCCCGTCCACCTACGAGACAAGAAAACAAGATTAAAAAAAATTAATAATAATCAAAAAAGGTCATAACAAACAAAGCAGGGACATTAATACTGTTGACATAAGCTTCACAAAAAATGAACAGCCTTTCAGTTCAGAAGCAGCTGCTTCCCTTAAGAACATCTGAGAGCAGAAGTTGAGGTAGATTAGTGCGAATAATTCAGACTACTTCTGTTTATTCTCGCCCCAGTATGCAGTAAAACGTTCAACAGGGCAGGTTTTATTTTGTTGTTTGTGTGCAGTATCATACATGAGCATCAGACAGCTGCGTGCATGCTCACACCTGCAACTGCCAGGAAGGGCCCTCAAGCCTCCTCCTGTTATAGTCTAGGTCCATTCAGGCCAGCTGCAGCGTACGGCCATCAGACACGCTGCAGCTACCGCCCATGACCCCTACGCGTAATTTACATCGGAGGTTAGCGGCGACGTCACGGACAGATAAAGGCGGCGATAGTTTAGAGTTACCATCTGTATGGTTTCGTTCCTGCAGTGTTATGTTTCTGCTGTGGTGCGTTTGTGTCTCACTCTGATTCCTGGTATGAAGTCTCCTCTCTTGTAGTAGTCGGTGCTGGCTGAAGCTCTCTCCACCGACGTCCCCATGCCGTACTTGTTGTTCTCGCAGATGAAGATGCATGGCAGCTTCCACAGGGCGGCCATGTTGAATGACTCAAACAGCTGACCCTGATCGGACACGAGAGGACAGAGTAGGTTGGGTTCAGCAAGTGTATCGATATACACTGTAAAAAGTGTTTAGTTGGCAGGATATTTACCTGATTGGCTGCCCCGTCTCCGTAGAGCGCGACACACACCTGGTTGTTGCCTTTGTACTGGCAGGCCAGAGCGATGCCAGCTCCCAGAGGAACCTGGACAATTCACAGAGATACATATAGTTTCATCGTTAACAGCACTGGGGGAAAAATATTTTATTCAAGTCTTAAAATGAGGGTTTTATAATGGCAGGGTTCGTACAGCTTTTCTAACTAAAATGCCCAGACATGAAGCCTTTATAGTCGCATTAAAGCTGCGTTTCGCACAGAAGTAACTTTACCCTGGAACAAGGAACCTTTGGAGGAACTCACGCCGACGGGACCAGGGTGGAAATGTAGTTCTAGGCTCTTTATTTTACCCCCAGAAAGTGAATTTCTGAATGGGTGAGTAGAGGCGACTGGCTTTAAATTGAGCATGTCGGCTGTTTTTCCTAGAACAGCTCCTCTCTTGTCCACTGTTGTTTGCAAACCAATCACAAAAACCAAATCACAATCAACAGTCAGATAGCCACCCAAGTCTCCGCCTGAGGTCATAGCGTCAGCATTAAATCTATTTCTCAGAAACAGCAGCCAGCATGCAGCGGTGTGTTTACGGCAAACAGCTGATGGAGTTACGTTAAATACTGGGTCCTGAGTTGTTGTTTTAGGTTTTCATCAGTCAGGAGCTGAAGTCCGTCTCCTCTCCAAAACAAATGAAACAGCTGATTACAGCAGGTAATAAAAGGTCACGTTCCTCCGACGCTCAGGCGACACAGACGCGAGTCCTGCAGCTGATCTGCACTGGAAATGTTTTTATGACCTTGCAAATTGTCGCGTTTTTATTTTTGTGTTTCTTTTAGACCACGGTGGAAACACACAGTGGGCTGAAGGAACCTTTTTTCCCTCACCAGAAGTGGTCAGATCAACACTTTTTTCACTTCTGCACCCATGCGCTGGTCAGCATCTGGTGTGAGACACCAGGAGACGAATATGACAGAATTTCAAATATTAAAAGATTGTAAGCGAGTGTGTAGAAGAAAGCAGATTGTCAGGCAAGATCGAGCATTTTTCGAGGAGCATATTTAAATATAAAAAATTTTACCTAACCTTTAAAACGCTTCAAATTAAAGCTTACAACTCAGAATCTACCAAGAGGCAGTTATATTTTGAAATAAATCCCACCTCCTACCTTCAGAACATCCTTCAAAGTCACTCTCACTATATTAATTTTCATGTGTAGTGACTGCACGGGCAGAGTGCGCGCAGGTAGGCCAGCCAATCATTTCATTCAGACCCTTATTACACTCCCGACGGCCACAGATGTTGAATTTCTCTCATTTGTGTGTGAGAGCATCTGATTTATATATTGCTGTTGGGATTTAAAAGCTTCTGAAATAAAAAGCATTTTCCAAACCTTCAACACTTCGTACAAACCCTTTCATGACTTTTATTTTGTGCAATCTGTAAACAGCCATATTTACAGTTGATAACCCGCAGCTGGTGCAGCTTCACGTTGCGTTTACCTGAGCTCCCACGATGCCGTTCCCTCCGTAGAAATTCGGAGCGTACATGTGCATCGAGCCTCCTTTGCCTTTGGCCACACCCCTTTACGACCTGAGGAGCAAAAGGTGAGGAGGAGGAGGAGTGGTGGCACTGCTGGGATGCGAGAATGTACAACTCATTTGAAACCTCTCTCTCACCCGTGAGCTCGGCCAGGATCTCTTTGACTGGCACGCCGCGGGTGTACGTGTATCCGTGGGCGCGGTAGGCGGTGATCAGATGATCGGAGGGGTTGATGGCGGCTTCGATGCCTGCTGCACATGCTTCCTGTGGGAGAAGACAAACTTTAGAGAGGGCAGGTAAAGATGGCTATGAAGATTCTCAGTCATCCAGGTCACAGTTATCCAACGAAGGTTAAAGTCAAGGGCAAGTGGACTTGGTTGAAGATACTGGAAGACGTTTCGTCCCCCATCCAAGGAGCTTCTTCAGTTCAGAACTGAAGAAGTTAATAAACCGAGAAAACAAATCCTAGATTTAAGTGTCAAATTTGCAAGAACAAAAATCATAAATTACCTGAAATTAATGTAAAAAAATCAAAATCACTCTGTTTTCTTCTGAACACGCCCAACTCACGGCAAAGTCTCTAAGGTGCATGAAAGTGGTTGGGGGCCAAACTCACAAGTATTTCCTCACTGCTAAATCTGATTCAAAAGTTTGATATAACCTTCCACTGCATGCATAATACACGACAGACATGTGTGTGATGTTGCAGCCTTGCAAAGTGAAGTTTCTCTCATAAATGTGACTATAATGTCTTAATTAATCTTAGAAAAATTCAATTTTCTCTCAGATTATTCGCCCTCTCTACTGGCTCCTTTTTTCCCCTCTATTACAATGGACCTTATGTGCAGTTGTACCTTTACGTCTTAATCATATTACACATAAAAGAAGAGCCCATAAAATACATAATAGAGATTTGAACTACAATGAGAACACTGAAGATAATTAGGCTACAAATTTACTCCATGTGATGCCACCACGATGTTAGACTGAGCCGTTAAACTCCTCATATCCTGACACTATCAACGTGCATTCTTCTGCTGAAAAATATGGAGCATGCGCCGTTGTGAAAAAACTCTTGCGTGCACGGCCGATCACGCCCCTTTTATGCAAATGCGCACCAACTCCAATTAAGTTAACACCGACTCAACTAACCTACATCTTATTCGCCGGCAAATAAAAGGTAAAAACGAATCATTCGTCAGTAGAGACATCTGAAACACAGATGGCCACCGTCTTCTTCGATCTCACCTGTCCATCGTACAGGTGACAGAAGCCTCTGATGATCTTCTGTTTGTAGAGCTGATCGGCTTTCAGCTCCATGCGCCGCACAGTCTGCATGATGCGGTAATACTGCAGGCCCTGCTCCCGGGTCAGCTCCGCCTTCAACGGAGGACCCTCCTCCAGACGGTGCAGGTCGCATTTCTATTGGCCAGGACAGTGAGGAGGAAAAAAAGAAAACACTATTTAATAGTTTAGAAAATGGCTGCCGACCTCTTGTGTCATCAGAACGAGCGTAGATGGCTTCAAATTAAAAAAAAAGTAGGGGGATGCGGCGTTTACACCTCAGCTGAATTTGTAGCTTTTCTGTTTTCTTTTGCACAAATTAAAAAATCTGCACCTTCCTCTACTTTGTTTTTTGTGTCGACCCACCTTGATGTCAAAGGTCGCCTGAGGGGTGAAGTCAGCAAAGGAGCGTGAAACCACAACTCTGGCACCCTGGTGGAGAAAAAAAAAGAAGAGGCGTTCAAAACACACAAACAACCACAGACACATAATGAACAAAGAAAGCACACCGGTCTTCCACACAGACGTGAGACGGCTGCCCTCCTCCTCACAGCAGGTGGAGGTAAGCGGGCTGCAGGTGCTGGGGGATCAGGTCTGGGTCTGAGGACCCTGGATAACTGCCAGGGTCTGTGATGTGGGGAGGTCACTAACAGGTTGGGAAGGAATAACAGCCGACCAATCTTAAACCAAACAGTGTTTACATCCCCAACAGCTGCGTGTTTTGTCTTTGCTGTAGAATAAACTATTAAAATAGAAACTTCAGGTATCGGATACTTTTAGATTTGTTAACTGTAATCAATTTAAGGAACACTTTTCTTAATTGTGAGTGATATTGTACCAAGATTAATAAATTAATAATAGATTAATAAAGTAGATTAATATTATAAATAGAATTAATAAATTAATTCTAATGTCCTTTGATTCTGAGCAAATTTTTCTTAAACAGAAGTTCATTCCTTGGAAATTCGAGCTCAATATGAACAACGTCTCTCATTCTTGAGGTTAAAAAAAGTGAATTCTTAAAATTGCCTTTGCTGAAATAACAGCTGCTGAGCTCAAATAGTTAGTGAGCAAACTCGGCAACAATATGATATCGCCAAGACAAAAAGCTAGTGAGCAGACCTTGAGTTGGGATTGTTTTGCCAAAGACAGTGAAACACAGTTTATTAGAAAACTAGTAAAATCTGATAAGCGATCAATTGTTATTAGTTATTAAGTTATATTATGTTATTTTCAAACAAAAAGGCCAAACATTCTGATTATAGCTGTGAGGTTTTTCTGCTTTATCTTTATAAACTTGAATATGTTGGGATTTTAGTCAGACAAAACACACATTTGAAAATGTTACCTCAATTTTCTAACATTTTCTGTCTTTCAAAGACTAAAACATTTGATGACTTAATCAGAACAAATAAAACATTTCATGAAAGCATGAAATAAATAAATGTTAGTTTTTCAGAAAGTCCTTGAAATGATAAACATGAGTTTCACCCTCAACCTCTATTTGACATCTTCAGTTAGTGATTTCACACATTTCCGAAGCAGGACAGAGGACCAATAAAAACATTACAACTAGCTGTTTCTGAAAACTTTAAGTCCTCTAATTCTGGATTTAAACCTCCAGACACACCCGTTTTCAGTTTCCCGCCCCTGTTAGTGATCAGGCAGACGTGCTGGATGCTGCTTCTTACTGGTCTGTCTAGCTGGTCGGTCTGGGCGCTAACTAACTCTGCAGCAGACGCTCTAGTACTGACTGGTGGTGGTTTGGGTGGTTGCCGCTGGGTCTGGGCCAAGGCCGGCGCCGCTGGTGAAGTTAGACTGACGTATTCTGACAGGTCAATCAGCAACTAGGTGGGGGACACAGGAGCCAACCAATCAGACCAGAGCACGGCCAGAGGAGCTCTACAGAGTCTACAGGTGAAAAACAGCAGAGGCTAAATAGAGACTGGACACAAACATGACGACTTCTAGAGGCTAAAAGGAGAAACACGGCGAGGGAAGACGGGTACCAGCCCAACAGCGTCTACGCTTCACCTGATATTTTACAACTGGCACAACATTTTAAATACATTTAATTAGAGTTTGGTGACGTGAATTTAAACTGAGAGGCAATGAAAAGAGATTTTGACAAACCACAATATATGTTTTTCCTCTCTTCTTCTGCCCTGCCTGGTGTCTGTCTGCCATCATAATTAATACCAACACAATTACCTGATTAACAAACCTAAATGTAGTTGAACAAAAACAATCCTACTGTTGTTAAAAGTTAAGTGTCACACCTTCATAGAAATGTTGTCGACACCTGGAAAAGTAGTGGCTGTTTAACGCAAATAAAAATTTTAAAAAGGTGTTTATTTAGCAAAAATAAGAATATTCTTTTCGAGTTTTCATTAATGAGATTTAGTCCTGGTGTTGGACTGTTGGAAGGACAAAGCCACGGGCGCTGATGAACAGTGTTGGTTACATTTCTTTAAAATTAAATTACTAAAATTAGGTTAATTATAAAATGATTACTTGCAGCCATAGTCATGTTGCACATCTTATTTTTGCATATAGTTGCCTCTTTTTAGAGCCGTTAGGAAATGTTTGCACATTTTGACAGACAATGTGGTCTGATCTCATTAACTAGAAATTATTACTGTTTTTAAAATACTGATCCTGATCCTGAGAGGGTTTATTTATTTCCTGCCGTGAGGAGCTCAGACAGACGGCTCATGTTGTGCCAATGTTAAATATCGCTGGGGCGATTTGTCACCCAGGTAACAGGGTTTAATGTGCTAACACAGAGTCGTAGATTAATTTACTGATAACATTATTGTGTAAAGAAAATTAAAAACACACACAAAGACTGAATGGGAAATGAAATCAAAATAATTTTTAACAAAAAAAGGCCAATTCAACTGTATCACAGTAAAACTGTTTGTTCCTCTTACAGAAATTGATCAATGTGATCCAAACTGTGTAGATTGATTGGTGTCGTTCAAAGTAAGAGGAACAATCATGTACAATCTATCGTGTCTTATCTTAAATGAACACACGTTGTTCCTAGTGTACAAGCACTTTAGAGGAGCTCCTTGGGAAACATCGCTGCGGAGGGAAGGAAGCGAAGGACCGGGCTCGACAGACAAACTCACCTCGGACACTGTTTGGGCTCCCTAGGGTTCAGGCGAAGGGGAGAGGAGGGAGAAAAGCGAGAAATAAATAGGGATTGTTTGTGTTTGTGTGACAGAGAGTGTGAGCGAAGGAGGAAAGGAAGCAGGAAGGAGAGAGAAAACGAAAGCCGTAAGACAGCTGGGATCCTACAGTCGCTTGGAGTTTCGTGAATCAACAAGGTCGTTTTACAATGTTTGGTTTTAGAATCAATAAGTGAGGTGGAATCTTTTTTCAGTGTTACGAGTTATAAAAAACATAATTAAAGCTGTGTTTGCCAAAAAGGCCTGTAGGATCCCTGCTGCTGCTGCTGAAGCACCACAACACAGACGCAACATGCTGCTCGCAGCTGTAGAAATAAATGCACTGATGTAATTTACATCTAAACCAATATTATCTGTTCACAGGGACCAGTCGATTGATAATCACATGAATGTGTGTTAAAGGTTTCAGTGCAAATGCCAAACACGTGACAGATTTCTGTTTCCAAAACAAAGACTTTGAGCTCGCTGTGATTAAAAAGCAATTTAAAAGGTTACTGTTCTGCAAATAAGGAATGAAAAATTGTTCTTTGCTTTGATAATAAACTTGATAATTCTGTTTTTATGATTTTGCATAAGTTTGTCATCTACACTGTGGATATCCTGATAAATAAATAAATTATTTTAACCATATTGCCCAGTTTTGTTATAAAGCAAAATGATGCCTCTATTTAGTCACATTTGAGGTGAGAGATTCACTACACAAAGAAAACAATCTTTGAAAGGGGTGACTGTTATTCTGATGTTTTCTGCATGCATATTAAAAATTATACAGGATAATGCTCAAGTTAGATCCTGTATTGGTTAAACACATCTAACCTAGATTTCACTGGTCCTACGTGATCTGGAGAACATTTAACTTGTGTCCACAAATTATGTTACACAAGACTCGTGGAGTAGAAATATTATCTTTCAGGACTTCTGAGGCTTCACACTGTTTTCACAAATTTATTAAAAAGGTTTTTACATATTTAAAATAGAGTCCTGGTTCGATGAGTCTAAACATCAGTTTTTAATGTGTCTCATGAGCGTCTGAACTGGATTGTCATTCGCTCTTTCCTGTTTACTAATGCAGAACAAGAGATAGAGATAGTCTTTTCACTCTTATATTTCCATATTATGACAATTAATACAGTAGATAATTGCTTTGGACATACAAATTATATGTGCATAAATAAAGCAGCACTACTTAAAATGCTCTTAACTTGTAATCATTAGTGATTATTGTATTTTTTGGAAGGAGCCATTCTGTGCATTGAGTAAAATACAAACTTCAAAAACACTTTTACATCACATTTTAAATTCAGAGCTTTTACTTGTGATAAATAGTATTTTTAGAGGAAGGTATTTAGTCACTGTTCTATTTTTAAAGTTATGTAACAAGTGGAGGCATTGTAAAAGAAAAGTTATTGGTACCTGGGTAGCTTTTTAAACTCGATATTGGCCAGTATCGATCACATCAGTGCATCTCCATCAGTAAAAAGCTGGTCGAGGAGGACAAACCAGCACAATCACGGACCCACATTCAACACCAACTAATTAAATAGTAACTAATTAAAAGACAGAGACAGTGTGTTCGGCTGCAGCTCCCGAGTTAAGACCAAGTTTTTCAGTGCCCATGTTTCATTCCCCGTTTTGTCAGTCAACAATAAACAAGCACACATTCACATATCGGAGCAGGACATGCAGAGAGTCAAAGCTGCTGCCCGCTCACAAGGTCAGCCCCATGCGAACACAACCAGGCGAGCTAACTGTTAGCATCGGCTCACAAACGGGCCCCAGCTCGACGTTAGGCCCCGGGCCACTCACCACATTCCGGCCGGTGATCCTACAAAGTGCGTTAGAGATAATGGTTAACATAGTTTTCATGCTAGTGAACGACGACCCGGATCCGAAGAGATTAAAACAGCGGTTCGGTGTTAGTCGCTGCTGCCCGTTAATTCCGTGTTAGTGTTCGTCTGAGAAAAGAGTCCGGGTGAAAACTAGCTGCGCCGAACTTTGGTTCCTCACAGCTTTTATCGCTGCGCGAAACGCGCCTTTTATAATATACCAGTACCAGTCTATGTAATATACTAACTAATTATTATATAACATAGTATAATATTTTACTTTTATATATATATTTTTTTTCATTTTCATACTTTTCATAATTTAAATGTTTGTTTTTTTTCATTTTTAATTGTGAATGTTCAATAACGTTTAATACATTTTAACTTAAGGTTTATAACTATTGTATCATTTAATAATATAACTATAATATAATTAATAATTATTAAACAAAGTACAGAGAGAGAGATGAAATACTAAAGTAAAGCATTAAATACACTGGGGCCCGATAAAATACAAATAATTAAAAAGAAAATAAAACATAAAATAAACAAAATAAGCAGGATTAAAAATTAGAAAAACAACAATAAAAACAATAACGTAAGCAGGTGGATAAGATGAAATCAGGATATGCTTTCCAATAAAAATAAATTTTTTAGAATAGAATTAACAGAAGACAGCCTGATCGCCTGATTTACAGTTTTTATTAAACTCAGAAATGCATCAATTATATATAAAAAATAAGAAAATTTTAAAATAAAGTAAAAATGTCCATGGCAGTTAAACAGTAATGCAGATAAAAAGAAGAAGAAACACCAAGGGATTGTTAATTTAGACAAATTAAAAGAGCAAGGATTACAGACAGATTAGAGAACACAGGCACATTTTGAAAGCCATGTTATTAACAGAAGATTCAATAGTTTGAATTAATTTAACAAAGCAGGAATTTCATGACGATGTGAGACTCTCACTCCTTTCACGTCTCTCTAGTATAAACTTCAGGGGTTATTTAAATCCACAGAAGACTTTAGAGAAGTGATTATTCCCCCTACAATAATCACTTGTGTCGAACATAACAGAAGCAAAGACAGAAGGACAAAGTCAAGATAAATAAAGATTCTTTTATTGCATTTGAGTAAATACACGACTTAAACACAGCCTCCCTCCTCTCGCATCAGTCTGACACATCAGAATAAAGTTTCTCATTCAACATAAGGAGTGTTTGTGCGTATAAGCGACAATGGAATATAAAAATGTAATTTAACCGTAAAGCCATGCATACATACATTTGATCAGGACTATATATGTTTATGATGAGGCAAAGGAAACAGACTGTTCGCTTCATTTTCACCAGTCAAACACGACTGGTTCTGTAAATGCTTACTAGTTATCAAATCAACCGTCAAAGAGTGGATAAAATATGAACGAGTAAAAAAAAACACTGCACTGTGGTTCTCATCTCTGCACCAACATGTAAACCGACAGAACAAATACAGCCGAACACAGTGACCGCGAGTAAAGTTAACAAGGCGTGATATAAAAATGATGCATTCATTCTTCTCGACTGACCTCTAACACACACACACATTTGTTCCTCTGTTCCCGTGGGGACCCGTCATGGACAAAATGCATCCCCTAGCCCCTTACCTAAACCTTAACCATCACAACTGCACGCTTAACCTAACCTGAACCCTAAAACCAAGTCTTAACCCCTTAAAGAGCGTCTCTACCCATGGGGACCAACTGTGACACAACTCCCCATCATTAAGTGTGAATTCAGGTCAAAGTCCCCACCGGGATGCATAAACATGAAACACACACACACACAGAGAAGTGGTTGGTCAGACGCTGAAAGGCTTTGGCGTGCAGCAGGCGTGTCGCTCTCAGCTCTCCGCAGTCTGATTAAAGTGTCTCTTGCCGTCCAGGTACAACATCGACTCTGTCAGACAAACACACAACACATCGAGAGGTAAACGTCAATACTCAACCTGCAAGAGCCAGAAACTTTAACCAGTTTTTATTTTCAAAGTCTTCTCAGAATCAGAAGAATGAGAAAGAGCTTTTTTGCCAAGTAGTTTTTTTTACACGTACGAAGAATTTGCTTCGGTGATAAGGAGCTACTAAATAAATCTAGAAACATATAAATATGGAATAAACAGATGCAAGTTATGTAAGAGTAGAGAAAACGTGGCAGATATTCACAGGTGCATTATTCCGGGTTTGTGTTCTGCCACAGGAGAGGATATGGTGTTCATAAATATATAAATTGACAAAATATAAACAAACACACAGGTACAGTTTGTTATTTTGTTTTGAAAAACAAAAGGCATTAATCAGTGTCTGTCAGTGGAAAATGTAACTAAGTACATTTATTTAAGTGCTGTACTTAAGTACAAATTGAAAGTACTTGTACTTTCCTTGAGTATTTCCAGTTTATGCAACTTTGTACTTGTACTCCACTTTATCTCAGAGGAAGCTGTTGTACTTTTTACTCCGCTACATTTGTCTGACAGCTTTAGTTACTTTACTATGTACAATTATTCATCCCCATCCTGTCCAGTGATTTTGAGGATGGATGAAGAGTTCCTTTATGTGTTGAGAAAATCCTCCTCCGTCAGCTAAATAAACTATTTAAAGTTGGACCAGCCGGAAAATACATGGTCACATTTTCTGATTGTTTAGAGGTATGTGGTTCTCACAGGACAGCGACGCTACAAACGCATCATGATCTTATAGACCATGATGCATTGCTGTAGATTAAACCCAACAGGATATAAAAGGAGTTAAAATAACCTCAAACTTCAGCATCTACAGCAGTAAAATGCAACACACACATTAATGCCGCAGGAATATTAATCCAGAATCATCAGATAAGATAGAGAAACACTGACGGAGGAACATTACTGCACTGTGAGTACTTTGACTACTCAAATCAGCTTTATTGGCATCAGTGTATAACAACAATACCTCCAAAGCTATAAATAAATTACATAAGAGTAATTAATTCAATTAATAACAATTCATTAATTCCATACATTTCATAAAATAATTAAATAAAACACTACAAGTTGTGTTTGTATGGGTTAATAAAAAATAAAATATATAAAAAAATAGAAAATAGAAATATATAAAATAAAAAATTACTTTAAAATAAATATTAAATATAATATTAAAAAATATAAAAAAATATAAAATATAATATTAAAAAGTAAATAAATAAAACAGTAAGCATGTGTGTGTGTTAGAAAATGAAAATAATATATTAACATTAAAATAAATAAATAAAACAAATAAGACTATGACTACTTTCATACTTTCAGTACATTTGGCTGATAATCTTTGCATAACTTACTTAAGTCAGGGTTTGAATGCAGGACTTTTACTTGCAGTGAGTAACAGTATTTTCAGAGTGTTGTCTATTGACGTAACGGTATGTAATTGTTTTCCGTGGAGTGTAAAAAGTAAACACCGTGCACGAAATGTCCCATTCTGGGAGGATGTCTTTAAGGCTTTTTTTTAAGCTGCAGCCGTAAGGATCTTCAGGAGGTAGGTTTTTTACACAAACACAGAGAACAGGGCGCTCACCTCCGTATGATTTTGGAATGACGTTGGGGACGTCGCGGTCAGAGAAGAAGGTGAAGTGGAAGACGTTGGTCGTGTTGTGCTGGCGGGTCAGCGGGTCGAACACCTCGGTGTGAACTCTGACCTGGATGTACTTCCCCTGTGTGTAACACACCTGAAACGCACAGACAGACACAAGCTGCTGGTGGAACAAACGCTGCTGAGGCCCAAATAAAAACCAGCCAGGAGGTCAAAAACACACCCTTAAACCCTCAGGGTGCCTCACACTATCTAATCTGACTCTGTCCAGCCAAAGTGCATTAAACTGCTTCTGTTCCTAATTACAGATTTAAAGTTTGTAATGTTAAATCAACCAGTCTTTATAACTTTAAGAATAAATAAGTTCAACTTGACTTTTAACTGAAGATTTACAATGTTTTCACATCCAGCAGTTAGATGATCTTTCATTTAGAGTTGTTTCTGTGTCACCTGATGAAGGTTAGTCCAAAATTAGATCTGATTGTGGTCTCCTAAACTTAAATTGATTATTGCCATTGGAAGTTTTCCTCAAACATCCTGATCAGATCTAAATGGACACAGAGTCTCTGACCTGCGATGAGAGCAGCAGCAGCGAGCCGATCTCCACAGGTTTCTGGAAGAGGATATCGTCAACAGCCAGCAGACGTGCTCGACATCCTCTGCAGCGCACCAGGGGAAGGACACGAGACACTTTAACATCACGCAGCAAAAATCAAGATGTTCTTTCTCTCTTTATCGTCCTCCTTTCTTAAAAAGCTCTCACCCGAAGGCGCAGGCGTTGGCCCAGCCCAGCTCGTAAGCTTTCCTCATCAGAAAACCTCCAAATATCCTGTTGAAGATGTTCCTCTCCTGGTCAACACACACGCAGAAAAACTGGTTTGAACTTATTTGAATCTATTGGAGCTATTTTCAGATCAAGGGAATAAACTAAAGACAAACAATTGAGAAACGATCTCGTTTAGAAATCTACTTTCCCCATTTAAATGCTGTGAAAAACTAAACCCAACTGTGAGCACTGTTAAACAAAAAAATGTAAAGCGCATAATTTATATATTTTTCTATTAGGGAAGTCTTAAAAAGCCTCGAACACCCTCCGTTGGTGTATTTTGTCCGTGCAGCCGCGCCTTCCTCTCACCTGAGGGTGGCAGATCTCCAGTCCTTTCAGTTTGGCATCTTCCATCCACACTGAGTTTGGAGGCAGAAGTCTGCTGCGGAAACTGACCGTCCTGCAGCAGCACAAGACAGAAAAGATCTTTAATTCAATGTATCTTCAAAATAAACTCACAAAACCACCATCACCTTTTCTAATTGTACTAAAGCCTGAACAAACAAAACAAAACTCTTCCACGGTGATGTTACTGAAGTGAAAGGTCTTCTTTTAAATGTCTGATTGACACGGAGATGAAAATTTGGAAGCTATTTGACTGTGACAAACCTCTAAACAGACCACACTCACCAGATTTTCATTTAGATAAACAAGGATAATTATTATTGATCCCATTTCTGAGGATGATTTTTCTCAAGTCTTGTGCAGTGCAGACTCCACTTTTAAAGCCTCGCTTGGTCTTACTTTGTGTCCAGGGTGTTGAGAAACAGATTGTGTACGATCTTCCTCTCCTCGTTTGTGGGAGCCACCTTCAGCAGCGACGCAGTACTCAGCTCCACACGGCGGGATTTGTTCGCTGGGAACCACACAATACAAAGACGTTGGCATACAAAGGACAGCATTGTCTTAACTTGACCGAGGTTACGTCAGGATCTCATACCTTCTCCTTCCTGGAAAAGTTTCTCCTCCTCTGGGCCTTCCGGGCTCAGTGGATTTACAAAAGCTGCCCTGCAGACAGAAACAAGCAGCAACACAACTCAAAAGAAGAACAAAGAAGAGAGTCGACACACTCAAAGACTGAATCTCACTGGCTGTGATGATCGTTTCCTCTTCGCTCTGTCCTGTAAATCCCCTGCAGACTGCAGAAGTCTTAATATCTGTGTATCTGTGCATCAAATACGTGAAAACGTCTACAAGACAAAATCTTTGTTCACGTTCACATTCCCTCTGTGTGACTGTGCCTCAGACTGAGAGTCCTACCTCTTGTTTTCTGGATCCCGGGCCACCATGACGAAAGTAGCATCCAGAACTGGTGCGTAAGCTCCGTCAAGGAACTGAAAGAAGAGTCACATTATTAAAAGATTTCATTCCACCTGTGTTTAGGTCTTGGTAGCCTTATTTGTGGTGTGTTCCTGTAACGCACTTACAGGCGATCACGTGTCAATCAAACAATCTGGGCCGGGACAACGACCGCTTTATTCTTGGGTGTGGGTTTTGGTGAACTTTTGGATACCGTAGGTGGTTTTATTTCTTTGTCTGTGCCGATGTTACACAAGTCGAATACACGTTTGTTTTTTAATTTGCATTCGTCTTATGTTTGACCTTGGTTTTCTGCTGATATGCCTTCACATTTGGGTGCATTTCGGTTGTTTAATCTCAAGAGCACAATCCCTTTTTTCCTTTAAGTATTTCTATTGCTTGTCCTAACAAATACACACATATGCGGTTTGTGTGTGTGTGTTGGTGTGAGTAGACAGGGAAGTGTGTTTACCTGTGACATGTGCATCTTGGCTTCAATGGAGGTTTTTCCCACCCACGTCACATGTCCGGTGAACTTGATGTCGCAGTCGGGATAGATGACGTGCTGCCTCATGTCTGTCCATCAGACATGAAAAAGTCTTTAATGTGGAACTACAGATCTCAAAATTATGACATCTAACAACTGAGATTGTGAGCTGCATTCAAAACAAGTATATCTGTGGAGTTGGTTTATTAGGTCAACCTCATTTGAATTGTGATGGTGCCAAATTAAACAGCCACATATTGGACAATAAGAGAACTGTAAAGCCGTGCGTTGTGATTATTTATTAATTACAGTCTCTCACAACCTCACATTTTTGTTGAAATTTGATTTTATCTTTTCGCGTGACAACACTGAAGAAATGACCCTTTGCTACAGTGTGAAGTAGAGAGTGTACAGCTTGTATAACAGTGTAAATTTGCTGTCCCCTCAAAATAACACATCGCACAGCCATTAATGTCTAAACCGCTGGCAACAAAAGTGAGAACCGTCTCTACTTTACACTGTAGCAAAGTGTCAGCATTTCTTCAGTGTTGTCACGTGAAAAGATATAATCAAATATTCACAAAAATGTGAGGGGTGTACTCACTTTTGTACGATACTTTATAGTGACTATGAATGCTGGCGTCTTTAAATAGCTCGTTTTATCTGACTAAAAATATTTAATTTACAGTGATTCAAAACAGGAACGGCATCTTTTCACGCATAAGATGATGGAACTAGCAAATATTTAACACTGATGCTGAATAAATAAGTTAAAAATTAACAAAATTTAAAAAAAATAACAAGAGTTTATAGGTAGCTGGATGTGGAAGCTGATAATCTGATCCAAACAAACAACCTGAAACTGTTTCTCAGTTCAGACCAAACAAAACTCTAAACATAAGAGATTCTTACCGATCTTATCCACCAGGGCGGTGACAATGGACAGAGGAGACCTCTTCAGTGCCGCGTTATAGGTGTGAGAGTAAGAGATGAGGACTGAGGAGGGAGACGAGGAATCAGTGTTTGATTGTGTTTAACTTCCTGTCCAGTTATTATCATGATGTGTTACAGTGATACCTGCTAAACTGTCCAAGTCCTCCAGGATCCTGCCAAACCTGAACAGAGGCAGAAGACGAGTTTGAGGTGAGTTCAGGTTTATGTTAACCTTCACATGGTGTGTGTGTGTGTGTGTGTGTTGTGTGTGTACCTGACAGTGTTGTGGAAGGTCAGATATTTCTCTCTGAGCTGTGGCTCGGAGCCCAGAGGCAGGTGGACCTCCAGGTAGCTGTCCTTCATCCTCTTGGCTGGAAGGTCGCTTTGAGACTTTGCCAACATGGACGACAGCGACAAGCGGTCCGCCATGGCCTGCTGGTGGTCGCTGCAGACAAGATCAATCAACGAATTACAAAATATAAAACTTAAGACCAAAAGATGTGTTGATGGACTGGAAAATTTTCTTCTTAATGTCTGCTGTTGTAATTTGTCTTCCAGCTAGGCCTCGGCGATACGTCCAGAAATGTTATCACGATAAAAGATTTCATATCACTTCATTCAATAATTATCAGGTTTAATGAAGGCTGATTTTTGCTCCTGAGTGAAAGTTAAAGAAACCAAACAGAAGATCACTTAACAGATCTGAAGTAGACCATTCAAAACTATTATGAAATAATAACAATATAAATTATTAATAAAATTATTTTTTTAACAATCTCTTTTCCTCAACAAAATAAATATCTTAATAGAAAAATTAAGTGCTAATTTGTCTGTGATACAGAATTACAACCAAACATTTATTGAACTTTTATTACATTTTCATTAAGGAAAATATATCGTGATAATTATTGTTATTGTTTTATTGTCCAGCCCTACTTCCAACAATTGAGTGCGACTGTGTCAGATTCATAATCTTGTTTCATAAACTTGTCCTTTAATCAGACAGTTCCTCATTTAAATCATTTTTTTTTACAATATATATTTTTTTGTATTTTTACATCAGCGTGTGAAATAGCTGTGTATGTCCAGTATTTAAATGATATAACATATATAAAGGGAAAAAGACAAAAACTCAACAAACGGGGTACACAAAGACTTTTTTTTTGTAAATTACAGGACCCTGAATGAAAAAACTTAAATCTGTTTATAATCTATTTAGATGTTTTTGTCCTGCTGCTGTTTGTGTTTTGCTCAAAATAAGGATTTCATCATTTCGAGTTATCATCCTGACACTTTGACCTGCCCAAACCAAAAGAAACAAAACGGCACGGACACGGCGATGTTTCCTTGGAGCTCTGACACAGATGGCTCAGTACCTCCAGTTAGTGGAAGCTCCCACGATTTCTCTCAGCCTGTTCCGCACTGAAAAACACAGAAGAAACAATCAGGTCTTCTGTGAGTGAGAGTGTGTGTGTGTGTGTGTGTGCGGTGAAAGCACCAGAAGTTCAAGGCTATATGTTTCATACTGTTTCACTAAAGACTGTTATTTTTACAGCTGGAGCCTTCTGGGAAACCAGCTCAGGCATTTTAAGCTGTGTTTGCCTTACCGCAGCACGGTCAATAAACTTCTTTCAGACCTTGATTATGTGCTGGAATGTTATCAATTTCGTCCTGAGCAGGGAACGACGTCACACTCCCTCTGTGTGTGTTGTCGTCTGAGCTTCTTTGTGCTTTGTTTATACAGCTGGTCCGGCCTCACGTGCATGTTAGTGCATGTGCGTCTCTCGTAAAAGTGTTTCGAGGGGAGCGCTACAACGTCTGGTTCTTTTTCTCGTCTGAGGTGTTGAATGAAGGATATACAGTATTTTGACCAAACCAGAGTTTGTGATTGTTGGAGCGGTGCAAAGAATTACGAAGCCGGTTCTGGTGAATTTCATTTTTTTCCTGTTGAGTTTAACTTAAGTTTGTTTAATGATGATCTGCGAGGTAAACTGTTTTTTCTCTGGTGGAAAGTGATATAATGGCTGTTTCTGTTTAAAAAAGAAGGCCTTTATTGGTAATGATTATTTCCACAATGTTGTGGGCAGAATTTGACATGCGCATTTGTCTCCAAGGATTACGCCTCAGCCATCAAAGCCAGTACTGATGCAGTTGGAACGAAGTGTGTTTTATGATAATTTGCACGGTAAAATTACTGTTTTCTCAATGGAGTCTGGTGAGCTGTGCTGCCCACCAGACTGCAGTCAGTGCTGCATAAAAGTGAAGAGATCTGATAATGAAGTAAACTGTAAAATGTTAACACTGCCATTAAAGCTGCAGTTTCCTGAGGCTCAAACAGTGAGACAATATGAAACACCACAGCGGAAAGAAGCAGCCAAATTGAGACAAATATCACGTGGGAACCAGCTGCAACAAAATCCTGAAGCTCAGTGCCACATAGGGAAGAAGAAGAAGAAGAATGTTAATAGACTAACGAATGCTGCAGGGAAGGTTCAGCTCTACTGTGGAGGAGCCGCTGTAAACATTAAATCCAGATCTCCCAAAAGGCAGAAGAGGTGCACAGTAAGCTGTGCTTCAGGTGAAAAGAAAACGGATGTTCAATCAGTCAGTGCGGAAACATGCAGGAGGAATTAACATGCAATCATAGCAAATTACAAGAGAATGACTGCAGGTAGGAGTAGAGTGGTTCAGATAGTTAGGACTTGTCTCGGTTTACCAACACACACCATTAGACACGTGTAAAAGCGGATTTCCTGTGGAGAAACAAACATGATTAAAAAAACAGGTGCAGGGTAAAAGATCAGGGGATGAGGGTGGATCAATTAGGAGACCAACGGATTTGGCACCGTATGTCACCATGTTACATTTCATTACATTCAATGAACAAGTGCCTTTGTCCGGAGTGCTTATACCTTCCACAGGAGCTGCCAGAGCTGGATCATTACTAATGAAAAGTACATCAATGCAGTGAAGCAACATGAGGCTGGAAATGAGACGTTAGCATGTGCTAGTTTGGCAAATGTAGGTGTGTTTTCAGCCAGTGACTCTGCTGTCCTGACTTTAGCACGGAGGTCATTTAACTAGAGATGCAAATAATGCTAATTTGCAAATTATTTTCTTGAATTTATCAATTAAAGTCTAAAATGCCTGCCTCATAATCTTAAAGTCCAACATGATGGCTTCACAATGCTTGTTTGGTCCAACAGACAGTTCAAAACTCAAAGAGATTCGGTTAAGAAGCTGGAAGTAGGGGGTGTTTGGCTTTGGAGAGGCCAGTCACCCAAAGGAAGACAAATGTGCAGAGTACCTACAGCTAGGAGTTAAGAAGGAGGACTTCCCTTCCCGGCGCTGTGTGACTTACGTCAAACATTTATTGAACACTTGTGATATTTATGTTGAGGAAAATTATAATGCAGTAATTATCATTGTTGTTTTATTTCCCAGACCAAATAACAAAGTGGCAATACACCTCAAACATTTCAGAGACAAACATTTCACTTATTACTTAACATTTACTTATTTTTACAACACGTTCTGTCGAAACTGTTAAAGTTCTTAATTGTTTTTATTGATTTTAGCAGTTGGCTGAAAAACCTAATTCATTATCAAACTGATTCTCCTTTTCCAGTAAATTATGCTTGTTATATTTCAGTGAAAACGTTTTTACTTGTTACTTCAGTGCACGTGTTTTGCATGTATTACACATGAGTTCATGAAACATGACGCATATTTCAGACTTTATTTACTAAAGCATAGTTCAACATGCTCGGATACCTTCACAGTAGTGTCAGACTGAATGAGAAGTAAAGAGTAAAACACTTCTGCTGTCTGGGTTTTGGTCTAGCTGTGGTGAACTTGACACACTCTTTATGTAAACAATGAACCTCCACCCTGTTTTGGGCCTGATTAACTTTCCCCCGCAGGACCTGATCTCTTCAAAAAGATATAAAACAGCTGCACAAAGTACCAGAACAAATCACTGACTGGGTGCTTCATTAGGAAGCTTAGCATTAATTAGCAGGCTTGTGAATATGCTAACTTAGCAGTTAGCGTTGCTTCTGTAATTAGCATAGAGGCAGCATTTAGCATCAGCAGAGCTTTGAACCACGTTTTTAATCACCCTGACCTCTGGGAGAGCATTGTGGGGTCCGGGTTGTCAGCGGTAAAGGTTCAGGGGTCCACACAGAGCCGGAGGGCTGAGCAACAAGGAGAGGTTTTCCTGTACAGGACACCGCCTGGATGCCAGGCTGTCAGGACCACAGGGCGGTTTCCGTGTTGGCAAGAGGCCCCGCCCACGTGCCGATGACGCAACACGCTCCTTTTTCTTCTTCTACTTCTTTTCAATGGCGAATTTGGAACCGTGCGGAGCATTACTGCCTCCCCCTGTGGTGTCACGTTACTTTTATGTCCTTGTTGTTGCAGTCCTGTGTTCATAGGTGAAGAGATAAACAGCCACGGGGGACTTTATGCCCTGAGTACATCCTGGCAGGCACTTAATGCCTTCATTGGCAGACTGGTTGAACCTTCTGGGTCAGATCTGGCCTTTGGTGGAAGACGTACCCAGATCCTTGACTTCAAACTGGGATATGCAATTTATTTCAGAAGCATTTTGTTATGTATTTTTTTCAAATTCTCATTACATCCCCACAGTAATCAATACATCAAAGGCTGTGACACAAAACTGAAAAAAAGGACTGTAACATGCACAACTAATTATTTCATTCAGCCCATTGGACAGCCTACACCTGTCTGTCTACTTGCGTACACTTGGTGCACTCACCGTACATGAAAATATGTTTTGGAGGGAAGCCTGGAGGAGGGGGTGGGAGTTCTCCAACGTTGCCTATCATATCTTTAAGTAAAAGAACTAAAAGCATGCTTTGTAAATAATCCACTACAAATAAAAGCCCTGCATTCAAGTAACCTAAGTAAAAGTAGTCTATGTTAGTAAAACCAGCAAAAGTAGGCTACCTAAAGTAAAAGTAGTGAAGTAAAACTGTACCCTGTCAGTGTTTCACTATTAAATCTGATTAATATTCCTGCCTCATTAGTGTGAATGTTGCATTTTACTGCTGTAGTGTAACTGTGTTTAACTCCTTTAGGAAAGGATATACAAAAGTTTAAAGTCTGAAGTTAATGAGGTAGTAAACCAAAAGATGTGCACATTGAATTTGGTTTGTAGCCTTTACGTTAGTGTAACATGTAGGGGGAGCATCAGTCAGCGGGGGTCCTGGGCATCGTTAACAAAGCCGGCTGCAGATGGGAAGGAACTTCTCTTGCGGCGGGAGGTTTTGGTCCTTGATGAATCGCAGCCTCCTGCCTGAGTGGAGTGTCCCAAATAGTTTCTTTCCAAGACGCAAGTGCTCAGCCACAATCTTACTAACTTAATCTATTGTCATTTAAACATTTAACAATGTGTTTATACCTTTTCTGTGTGCGTAGCATGGAGAGGAGCTATAACTGCTTTTCATTGTGCAATCACGTGTTGCATAATGACAACAAAGCTGGAGCACTGATCAGGCAGACACCCTCCAATCATTGGACAACTTCACTTCTGGAAAAGAGCATTGATGGATTTTTGTAATAAGCCTTTTAATATGGACTTAACATTTAAAATTGCAAGTGACTCAACATTTATGCACTCAGGGGTATTTTTTGGTAAAGAATGTGGATGTACTACTTATTAGAAAGTGAGAAACCTTTGATTTAAAACTTATTCAGCTGTTTCTTTTACTAAAGTGGCACAACAACATATGTCTTATAACACCTTTAACCTTTAACTTGCACTTTGTGTGCAAAGATTGTATGTGCTATAGCTGTTCCACGTATTCATTGCTGTTTTTACCAGTATCTATTGTCACTTGTAGATCTGTTACTTTGTTGATTACCTGTATGTTGTTCCTCAAATGTAAGTCGCTTTGGTTAAAAGCATCTACCAAGCGAGTAAATGTACATGTACAGGTTTGGGTTTAGAGACTACACGTGTTTTTAAATTTAAGTTCTGCGTTGCGAACTTGCATTATGGGAAATGTAGGAACCAGTGTCTTGGGAGACAAAGAGTTAGAATACCTCAACCTTCTGCTAAATCAATTTAGAAAATTATATTTCAACACTAGTCTCTCACAAGTCTCCTAACTTTTTGGCGCTGACCTACGTTACTGCCTGTGAGAGGTGGAAAATTCCCGCTATTAGTAGCCTATGGAGGAATGTATCAAACGACGTATGTACTGTTAACACACCTTAAATTAACAAGTCTTTCTAGTTATGGCTGCACATATAACCCTCTATAATTGTTGTTAAAGGGACCACAGATAAAGATCGTCTTTACACTTTCTATTTGAGAACATGTTCATTATTACATATATACATTTTTACAACTAGATTGCTTTAAAAAAATAAACATTTTTCTTTAAGTGGAGCGACTTTACAACGTGGATCTGCTGGAAAACACTTTCTGCCTGCCTCAAAAACAAAGATCTTGTGACATTTTCCAAACGGACTCCTTACCTCCGCTCCGATTGGATAAACAACGACCACAGGGTGTCGCTGATTCGTCGGAAACCTGAGCGCTGCGTGGGGCTGGCCAATCGCGTTGCAGCACGAGCCGGGTATATAACCCTGCATGTAAACAAAGGAGGGTACAGTTGAACGGCAGCGACCCAGCCGAGGGTGATACTTACTGAATGTTCTTGTGTCGACGAACGCGTCCGGACCAGAGGCTGACTGTGGGGAACAAGCCACTCTGAAGCGAATGAAGAAGCATACACTCTTTCACTTCACATACAGAGGATTAACGAGAGGAAAAAAGAGTAAAAGAAGAAAATGGAGTATAAATTACGAAAAGCTGAACCCAGGGACGTGTCTGATATATTACGACTGGTGAAGGTAACGTTAGGCCCGATTAAACCAGAACAGACCAGATACGCGGTCTGAAACTCTGTTAAAATTTTAATATTCGATGTGTATGAAACATAGCGGCTCCTCCGGCCGGTAAGGAGTAAAACCAGCAAGCTAACTGTTCGTTAAACACGTTAGTTAGCTGCGATATTTTATTATATGAAGAGAAAGTTCACAGTAACGCTAATCCCGGCGGCATTGTTGAAGTCAGACGATGTTTTAGGCCGTGTGATTGTGACAAAGTGGCAGGCGGAAAATGTCGGGAGGATGTCCGAGTGTGAGATTAGTGTCGGCGGCCTTTTGTTTATAGCCAGACGACTCACATCCGGTTTGACTGCCGGTTCCCCAAATATGGGTCGGTCTCACGTCCAGCTTATGTTCTTACATCAAGGTTGACCCAGCTGAAACGTTGGGTAACTACTCACCTTACATAAACAACGCAGCTAGGGCTGCAAATAATTAGTATTTTCATAGTTATTTCAACGTGTATTAGGGCTATTCAAAGGTTTAAAGTCATACATTTACAAGAAATGTTGATGTTCTCTGAGATTAAAGTTGTAAATTTGCGAGAAAAAACGTGGATATTTTCTGGGATTAAAGTGCTAAATGTATGGGGGGGGGGGCATGGATATTTTTTGAGATTAAAATGGTAAATTTATGAGGAAAAAAACATGGATAGTATCTGAGATTAAAGTATATGTGTGTGTGTGTGTGGGGGGGGGCACAAATTTATGAGAAAAAACATGGATATTCGAGATTAAAGTGGTAAATATACAAGAAAAAAATGGCAAATTTATAAGGAAAAAACATGGAAATTATCTGAGATTAAAGTGGTAAATGTTTGAGAAAAAAACTCACAAATTTACAAGATAAATCATGGCTAGTATCAGAGATTATAAAGTCACACATTTATGAAAAAGAAGAAAACTGCAGGCTCTGTACTCTTATCAAAAGCAGGGTATGTAGATGTTAATAAAGACAGCTACATTCACAAACCAGCATTATGAGATACTGCCTTCTGTTCAAATGCCAAACTCATCAAAATGAAATGGGGAAGATCTACAGATGTTAATAAATGACTACTGAGTGACATGTTTTATGTGGATGTTGCAGTTCCTCATAATTAACGGTCTGAAAGCTGCGCCTCCTCCCACGTCTGCACTGACTCTTGTCTTATTATAAATGACTGGGCGAAAAAACTCAAAAAAAAAATCAGTTTTTTCCGTTGTGAATATTTACTCTCATCGGCCTTAATACGCCTACTAAGTTACTAATTACTCATTGAGTCTATAAAATCTGTTTTGTTTGATCAACAGTCGAAAACATATTAATTTATAAAATATGATATCAAGTAAAGAAAAGCAGGCAACTGGAGAAGCAATTGGAGCTGATGAGTCTTTGTCATTTTGAATTGATAAGTTACATTTGCTGCTGATTACATTTTTGGCAGTTAGAGTCCCATTGAATACATTTTTCAGGCTAAAATATTGACCAATATTATCTTACCACACACCTGTATAAGCCAGCTGATGAGCAATTGAATGCAGATATAAGAACACTTTATGACATTATATACTTTAGTTATAAGAACTGTTAACAAATACTAATAGGGAGTTAAAATAACCGTGTGTAATCTTCTCAGTACACATTTTGGTCAGAAACGTATGTCGTGTGTTTATGAATTAGGTTTGGTTAATGTCAAACATGTTTTCTTCTTTCTTGTCTCAGGAACTTGCAAAGTATGAAGACATGGAGCACCAGGTGACGCTGACTGAGAAAGGTGAGCTCCGTCGCTGTCCATAAACAGAAGTGATCGGCATTCTTCTTCATCTTGTGCTTAATTATTTTATGCCTTTGCAGAACTCCTTGAGGACGGTTTCGGTGACACCCCGTTTTATCATTGCATCATCGCGGAAATCCAAGGAGAGAGCAGCAATGACGGTATGTACCATCACACATCCTCTTTAAACAAAGAAAAAATGGCTAACATATGCAGCATCCTGAAGCCCAAACCAGTTCAAACCGGCTTAAACCGGTTAGCCGATTCCCCGGTTGAAATGCTGTGCGTATGAATTCTTACAATTACAGCTTTAAGTGTTTGCAGATGATCAGCGGTGTGGATGTGTGTTTTATGTGTCCTCTGTGTGCAGCCGAGGGGTTTTGGATCTTCACGTCTTTACTGTTGAACACTTCAGTTTCAGCCCAAACTGCGTCTCTCTTGATCTCGTCTCACAGCATAATGTTTCTGTGTTGATCAGAATAAATTAGATTAGATTAAACTTGATGGTCATTATGCAGAACAGCATCATCTAACAAGATGTACTGTGAAATATCTGTGCATCTGTATACAGATGTACAGATATTACACAGTATAAGTGACTATATTAAAAACCTTTACGAGAGGTGGACAGAGTTATGTCGGCACATGTTTACGCAGTGACAGTGTTGACCTAAAGCCTGTACATTACTCGCTTCCTGTTTTTGTTTAAACTATATGCATCATCGTAACTAAAGCCTGCAGTGTTGACCTAAAGCCTGTACATTACTCGCTTCCTGTTTTTGTTTAAACTATATGCATCATCGTAACTAAAGCCTGCTGCAGCTGCTTGGCCGCAGATGTCTTCTCCTCTGTGTTTACAAGCTCAGACACAAATGTATACATGCGGTATAAATTAGTAACTGCTTATTAAACATATTAAAAGTCTTAATATGTCACTTCACAGCTCAGCTCTTCGTGTTGACAGTCAGGTGTTGTTGACAAAACATGGTGCAAGAAGGAAAAGTAATTTGATTCCAGACCTGTTGGATGTCATTTTTTAAGTAAATTTCAGCAGCACCTGCATGTACAATGTCAAATACGTGTGAAAACACATAACTGCAGAAGTAACGAGTCCAGTAGTGCAGCTCTGAAACTGAGGTAGAGACCCTTTAAGAGTAATTCTAAGGCAAACACAGGGTAGCTTTACATACCAACATAAATATAGGTGTGTAGGTGCAATAATAAAAAGGTTACTCAGGATACTCAACCAGCTTGTGTCTCTGCAGATCCGAAGGTGGTGGGTTTTGCGATGTACTACTTCACTTATGACCCCTGGATTGGCAAACAGCTCTATCTGGAGGATTTCTACGTGATGAATGAACACAGGGGTAAAAACAACGACTTATGTAGTCCACGTTCAGGTGCTTCTAACTGGCTGCTTTTTATTAATGAGCTCCTTATTTCCTTTCTAATTTCTTTTTCCAGGGTTGGGCATCGGTTCGGCGCTCCTGCGGCACCTCAGTGATGTGAGTATGTTTACGGAGCCGACGCTCTTAGGACAGCACAGAGTCTGAAGAAAGAGTCAGAACAGAGTGAATAATAAAACAGGGCCCTCGGTAGCGGGTTCCAGACCTCTGAATCATCGCCCACACCTTAGATTTGTTAAGCAATTCGAACAGGCCTGGTGTTGTGTCATGAGTTCGCCCTGTAACACCCAGTAACAGTTGAACAATCAGAGCGGAGTAGGTGAGGGGAGGGGGGGGGGTAATGGGGACATCAGCTTCCTGCATAGTTGGGCAGCTACGACGCTACAAACACGACAGCGAACGCGGATGAGATTGGACATGTTGTCGTAAGCTGACAGAAAGAAGTCTTACATCAACACGTCAACATGGTGAAAATGTCTTTGCTTCCAGCTATGGCAAATCGCTCAACACAAAACCTTAGGAGAAACAGAACTTTCAAAACCAACAGGGGAAGTAAGTAGTAAAATAGTAATATGGTTAAAAGCTTAACATAAAATAATTCAATCAATAAAATGTCTTATTGTCACGTTACTGTGAAAAAGACATTTTAAATACAAATGGGAAACCAGGGGGGAATGAATCGCTTGTAAAATCTAACATGGTTAAAAGCTTAAATTAAAGAAAATAAAAATGAGAAAAGAAGATTAACATTAAAGAAGGTCTGACAAAGCGAGAGGCTGAGAGTATGGAGTGATTAAAAGATTTAAAGCACTTTAAAATAAAAGTTATAGGGTGCGATTTGAAGGCAAAACACATTTCAACACAGTTCAGCAGTGAGATAAATGTAAATGTTTAACCAAAACTGAAGTAAAGTTTTGTGTTCTCACTTGCTTTCGGGTCTCAGCAACTCATCCAGGTCATTGGATTGAATGAGGAGGTCATTGATTTGATGAAACTGTAAATCATCTGTTCTACGTCAGTGAAAAAGAACGCACGGTGAAATGAGAACATCTTTAGCCAAGTAAACTCCTGTTTGTAGAGTTTGTGTTTTTAACAGGAAACAGTCTTTGTTACCTAGCTTTAAAGGTTTAGGGCAGGCAGTAAAGGTCTAATAATCCTGTTGTGTTGCATTATGGGAAATGTAGGACCCATATGAGAGACTGAAAATTTTGTCAAAACTTTAAAATCTATCTTTAGTAACTTTCCTCGTCCCTCTTCCAGCTGGCGATGAAGACGCGCTGCAACGGCATGATGTTCATCGTCGCTGAGAACAACGAGCCGTCCGTCCAGTTCTACAAGCGGCGTGGTGCCGAGGACCTGTCTCAGGAGGAAGGCTGGAGGCTCTTCAGGTTCAACAAGAACAGCCTCGTCAAGATGGCCACTCCGGACGAGGAATGATCGAGGTCCGGCGGCGACCAAGAGACGGGCGGGAGACGAGGAAACGCGAGGGTCTGACCAGAGACGGGGAGAGAGAGAGTTTGGCTGCTTTTTCTTGACGAGTCATTTTATTGTATCTCCGATGTTGTCGCCGCTGTAGCTGTCAGTCGTGTGTGAGACGTGAGAGCACGCAGCGGTGGCGTCGCAGCAGCCTGCTCGGGAATCAGTCAGCCTCTCTGAGTCCGGCTCCTCAGATTTTTTTTCTCCATGCAGACAATAGTTCAGCTTTTTAAAAAGGGGAATCCTGTTTCAGTAATATGATTCTGCATGTAGCTCATAGTCTTAGTAAGCCTTTAGTTTATTGCTAATATATCTAAATCATTTATGTTTGTGTTAACCTTTGTTCACAATCCTTTGTTAGTGTTTGATGTGCAGGAATATTTAATCACTTAAGTTTGCAATAAAATAATTAATGATCACGCATGTTACAGTGGGCTCCTCCTTTATACACGCTTGGTACTCCGGGGTAACGATGTAAACCCACACGGGCTGCATCACTAATGTACTTACACGGATAAAAACCTAAAATGAAAAAACTGACTGAAAGAAATTTTGCTAAATTTCTGAGTTATGACCAAACATAGATTCAGTTTCACATGATTTAGATAAATAATTTGTAAACTTTAATTAAACACAGAGACCCAATTAGATGCCAGTCGCTTCTACTGGCCTGATGTGGCCACAGGTTTTGACAAATAAACATAGGTCTCAATTAGAAGCCAGTATTTATCAAGTTTCTCAGAATTACTCATAAGAACGCTGCTAAGAACTGACTTAAGAGTAAAAAAATTTTGGCTCACAGCTGCGCTTAGAAGTTAGTTATCAAGCATCTCCGTCCTAATTTGATCGAAGTGTAGGAATAAATCTTAAGTGGCAGTCTTGCTGTAGTTGAGCCACAAACGGGATTTTAAATGACGACGTAGCCAAGGACCAATCACTGAAGAGTTTCCTCATTTAAGGATATTCTCCGATAAATTCACATTGAATGGTGAAAATCCTAAGAGGAGTTTATGTTCAACACATTTGACTATAAGGAATATTTAAGAGAATCATTTATGATCTACACATCGGAAATGAAAGATTAAAAAGAGTTGATCTTTGTAAGAGTGCCAGTAATTGTGCCTACTTCTCCTGGGAAGCCGGTTATTTGCATGAATGGTGTTTGCTCCTGTCGGATTACAAGGGCTGTTGTTGGGAAGTTGATGAAACGTGTAACATAGTGTGGAGCTCTTAAGTGCCATAATTGTTCATGACAATTCGGCTTATTGAAGGTTGTGATGGCCTCAAATTATCAGCATTGCTGCATTTTTCCTGTGGCAAGGAAACAAAGCGTCATCACCACTGTCAATTCAGCTGAAAACGGTTTGCTGTGTAAAGTCAGTGGTGAGATATCACTCACCAACTTGCTGACAAAGATGAAGCCTGCTCTGTCCAAACGATACTGTGTAAGTAACTGCACGTCGTCAAATCATTCAGAAACTATATTCCTCTCCTGAAAGGTCAGCGCTTGTCTCTGTCTCTGCAGTGCCTGCAGACCTCTCGAGCTGTCTTAATATTATAATTAATTAATTAATTAATTAATAGTTAGACTGATTCTTAGCTTTAAGACATTTGATAACCTACTTTTATTCTAAAGTTTAAAAGTAGGAGTAAATTTCATGAATTCTCAGCACATAAGATTAAAACGGCCCTTTGAGAAGCTTGATAAATAACAGGCCTGGTTATTAAGTTATTTAGATGTCACCAGCTTGAGCTTAGCTGCTTTGATTGTGCATACAAAAATAAACGTTTGAAGTTTTGTCAACATGCTAACATCGTTAGATCAGTTAGATTCTCTACAATTCAATCATTCAGTCAACTTAACAGAAACAACGGGTCTAATTCATTCAGATTGACCAGTGGTGACTTAAAAGTGGTGACTTCCGACCTTCGAGGCAGTCATAAAGTCAGAATATGTGTCTGTTCCTCAATTATTTATCTTTACCTTTAGTCCGAAAGTGTCCATCGATGAAAATAATCTAAACGGTTTTCACAAAAATGAATCCAAGTTGAAATAACTATGTTAACTATGTCAGCTTTAACCCTTTCCAATGTAGGATCGCTTGCTCTCTGTGCATGAGGTTGGCCTAGATGATCTGTTTCTCAGTGCTAGATCAAATGTACGATTTATAATTGATATATTTTCCAATAGTCAGATTTTTATAGTAATATTCATACTGGTCGAAATAAACATTTTGGTAGTCCCACCTTTTCTGAGCAAGGGTTAGTGTGAAAAGACTTAAAGGTCTGTCCCAAAGATAGACAGGTGGAGTTCAGTGATTTAAGGTTTGGATATTTTAGTCTCAATATGTGGGTAGATTTTTCCTTTTCATACACTTTATTTTGCTTGTCCAGTCTCCTGTGGAAGGTGTAGCCCAATAAGCCCATGTGCAGTTACACATTTTCTAACCCTAATTAAAAAATGAACAAATAATCAGGGAATATTGTCGATATTGCAGCCTGCAAGAAAACATTATTAATAACAAGAGCAACTTCAGGCAAAATGTTAATTTATAACTTTATGTAAGGTGAACTTGAGTCATTTTTCTTAGGTAGCCCTTATGATACATGATTATTCCAGAAGGGAGCCATAAATCTCGTGCAGTGAAGATGGAAACACTGATGTCTTTTGTGGTAAACAGTGACCGACCTTGCAGTCAGGAAATATTTAACATAACACTGAACTCTCCCTGTACTGCCCGAGGGCCCGAGTGACAACCTCTATCAAGGTTTCAGCAGCTGAATGTCTTCCCTCCGGTGACAACATTAGTGTTGTCCTATCATAATTTAGGCTTCAGTATAACCTTCAAACATCTCTGACCTTTGACCCCCTTGTGGGTCTTGTTGATGTTGAATGGTTAAACTCTGTGTTTAAACAATCAACAGAAGGGGTTTTGAAAACACTGCAGGTCAGTGAGCGTGATCACCAGCAGCATCAAGGGTAAAATTGTGAAAATCAATTAATTGTACACTTAAATTACTTTGTTTCCTTGAATTAATAACTTGTGTGTACTAAATGATCTCAAATAAAATGCATGATTATACAAAGAGGACTGAAATTAGAGGTTAGTTTGATCTACGCAGAGTAGAGCTGTCTTTATTTTACTAAATTAATTTGAACAAATTCATATTAAGTTTAATTAACCTTGTCTTAAAATGTATATATAAAGACACAAACGTCATTTTTTACAGCTTTAAATGTAGTTAATTTGTGTGATCTGATGATGCAGAGCTGGAAAAGGGGCATAGTGAAGGTATTACTGGAGCACAACAAGCTGTCACTAGTCACACACCCGTATCAGTACATCTGAAGTCAGACAGAAATATGTGTCAATAACTACAATTGCTTGAATTTACAGCTGTGAGTCCTGTACAGGCAGTGCTGGTTGCACAGATACACAAATCATCTACGCTCCACATTTCACTGAGATATGTGCTGCACAAGTGAGAGAATGCGCAGAACTTGTCATTTGTGAGCGAAAAAAACCCAGCATTTAAGACTCATAGCAGCAGATTCAAGCTGCTGTAGTGACTGACTTGTGTTTGTCGTAGAAAAAAATGAATTTACATACTGATTTGCGGATGTGCACATTTTGTCCATGACTTTTGTTTTTTGATAGCGGTGTGCGATTCATGTGCACCATATTCACTGGAGCAACTGGAGCATAAATGTAGAAATGTACAGTATTTTTTTTCTGTGACTTTAAATCTACGGTTACACATGTGACATGCGTGTTTCTACAACTAAAAATGATTGTCATCAGTGCTCAGTTGTTCTGCTCTGATAATAACTTCAAGGTAAATTCCACAGCTCCAGGTGCTCAGTTGTTTTGCTCCATAACCTTCATAAACTTAGCCCAGACCTGCCTGTGTCGGCCAGCCAGCTGTTTTCTGTTTCCTGAAGAAGAATGTCACGTGTTTTTGAGTTAAACACAGTGTTGGAGGAAGCATTCAGATCCAATACCACGCTGTAAAAATATTCTGTTACAAGTAAAAGTCCTGGGGTCGGTTTCACCAAGCTATTTTAGACCGGTCTATAGTTTTAGACCGGTCTAAAATTTGCTCAAAAACTGGTCTAATGCAAGTTAGGCTTTTACAAAAGTAAAGTCTGACTAAGTTTGGACCAAAAAAATTAGACACCTTTCTCCCAGGTTACCTTGGTAACCACCAGTAACTATCAGTTACATTACAAACAGCCAAAAAAACTGGAAAATGGTTGATTATTTGTGGTTTGCTGATGTATTATGGAGGGAGCTTTGAGAATGGAAAGCGTTTTTAGGGACCACAGTAACCCACTAGAAATATACAACAAAGTCGGTGTCATCAGTTGGTTCGGTTCACCCAGGGAATCTATCCCGAGTCTGACAGATGAATTAGCTAAAGTACTGAGCTCTGCCTCCTCCATTTTTTGGCCTCTTGTACCATCTTTTCTGTGTATGTCTGACGTTACGCTCAATAGTGGAGTTAACGCTGTTTATGTTGTTGAATTTTTTTTCCAAATCAAGCATTTCTTTCTGTTTCTACACTCTCCGCTAAAGTAAAATGTCCTTATTACTATTACACTGCTTCAACAAACACATTTTTTCCGCTGCACTGAGTGGCTGGATGCGCCCACTCAATCTACCTTTTTTTTTTGAAGTGTCTTATTTCACCCAGAATTTATTTCAGTTTAGTTCAGCTTAAGATAGTCAGGGTCTTCAGTGCTTTGTGCAACGGTCTGATTTAGATATTTATCTGAAGTTTGACTATCTACTATTTCTAAGCCATAGTCAAAGTCTGTCTTTGTGAAACCGGCCCATTGAAAATTACTTTAGTAAAAAAGTATGTAAGTATAATCAGGAAAATGTACTTAAAGTATTAAAAGCAAATATTCATTCTGATAAACGTCCATAAATCTTTGAAAAAAGACCCACCTTATAACTTCAGAAGTTGCCTGAGAATCATCACATTTTCATCACAAGTTTTCTTCCAGTGATTACGAACAAGAACTGCTAGATAATTCGGCTCACCTTTAATTGTGGCAATTTGGCAAATATAAACAAATACAGGCTAAAAAAACAGAGCTCAAGTTGTACCCAACAGCTAACTCACAGACAGGATGTAATTTCAAAACTTAGAGCAGGATTATTCCCCAAATCAAGGTATGACAAAGACTAAAATAAGAGAAGCAAAATCAATTAATACTTTTTATTATATTAGAATGTTAATTTGTCAATGTTGCATTTCCAAGTGATTGTGTTTTGCACTTGACATACTGACCTGCTTCTTTAACATCCCCTTCAAAGTTAAAGTTGAAATATGTGAACCATCTAGTTTCACATCAACTCACTGAGGCTGAAAATAAAAACTGAAAGTCATGTTTTTCTCTTACAGTGGAAAAAGTGAATAACATCTGTAACAGTTCCCCCCGATAGCAACTCACATTGCCCAGTGATTCTGCGCGCACTAACAGAAACAGTACATGTTGTTGTTATCAGAAGCTGTCACAGTCGCTAAGTCTGTCCCTGAACAGGAAAAGCTGAATAGAAACAGTGTTGTGGTGAGTTTTATGTGCTTTTTACAGAATGATGTGAGAAACCTTGAGATATGTTTGCTACTTTAGCAGCATGTAACAGCAAGATGTTCACATAAAGTACTTGACAGGCACAAGTGCATATTCTCACAGCATTAAAGAAGATTTGAGGAACATAAACATGTTTTACACCTTAACAGGAACAAGAGCGCTCACCAAAACTTGTAGTCTCATGTCGTTCCTCTTTTAGCGAGTCAGTGAGTGTTCGAAATGTGTTGTCATGCTTTTAGAGGGTGTTCCCTTTGACATGAATTTATTGTTCTTATTTGGCTTCTTTGAGGTCTGTTAGTCATCTCGTGCTGCTTTAAAAACTGTGTGAAAACTTGACAGATGTTCACCCAGGCCTGAAGTATTTAAGAGTTCAAACCAAAAGCTTAAATGTGGTGTAAATTCACATACACTTAGTTCGACCCTGAAAATGTCAAACAGCAGAGGAGAGTTAACATCGTGTCCTCTGTTCTGTCTGCACAAACATTACGTCAGTGGTCCGAAGATAAATCAAAAGCAGACAGAGTACAGGAAAAGAAAGGAAACGGTGCAAAGACACAGACCCTCTTCAAATACCTTCAGCAGTGTTCACGTCTGTTTTTGGAGAAGTGGTGGAAGAATTACTCAGATGTTTTACTCTGTGAGTAAAAGTAGCAAAACCACAGTGTAGAAGTACTGTGTTGCAAGTAAAATTCAAGATCTTATGAAAAGAGTACAGAAAGTTTCCTTGAATTATTTATTTGTGTCTTCAAAATACTAACTTGCCTCACATAAACAGCATTTCAATACAAAACAAAGTGAAATAAGAGGTTGTTTTTG
Organism: Lepomis macrochirus; assembly: GCA_024633595.2. Taxonomy (NCBI): domain Eukaryota; kingdom Metazoa; phylum Chordata; class Actinopteri; order Centrarchiformes; family Centrarchidae; genus Lepomis; species Lepomis macrochirus. The sequence continues at coordinate 173,164 of JALXJV020000031.1, read as the reverse complement.
AAAGTCTGATGCAGAGCTGACTTTCACTTATGTGATTAATTGCCTTACTGCCATGTGGGCACTTCCCACTTCCCACTTGCATAACGTAGTTTTTAATAGCTTTAGTTGTAATTAATTTGTGTGATCTGATGATGCAGAGCTGGAAAGTCCATCAGGGACCTTCTGGTCTTGCTTAAAGTATAATCAAACTATACTTTAAGTACAAAAAGTAAAATAACTCATGAAGACTGACCCATTTAAGAAAAATGTATGTAATTCAATTATAATTAATGATGCATGTATTGATAAATTACTTAAATGTTGCAGCTTGGAAAGATGGTGTTTATTTATTTTACTATATATCCTGTCAAGTTGCTTGTTGTGTAAAGGATCAATACTTTACTTATCCACTGTTACAGTATGTAACAATAGGTAAGTAATGTATAGTTATCAAATAAAGGAAGTGGAGTACAAAGTACAATATTTCAGTCAGAAAAGTAGAATTATAAGCATAAAATGGAAATGCTCAAGTCAAGTACCTCTTGTGCGTCGCATTCAAACTTTCTGCGGGGTTGTATGAGGAAGTGCTGCAGTTGTTTTCTCACCACAACTGCAGGAAGTGAACTGCCCTAACGTGATGGCTCTATACATTTTCCTTCTGCCTCGACTCAAAGAACAAACGCACCTGTTTCATAAAGTAACTCCAGCTGTCAGACAGAGTACTAGCACAATATTTGCCTCTGAGACGTGGCGGTGTGGCAGTAAGTGGCATAAAATCGAAATACTCAAGTAAAGCACAAAGTTCTTGAATTTGTACTTCAGTAAATGACCTTGTAGTTACTTTCCACCACTGTGAAATCAGTAATCGCCCATAAGACAAACATAAATGTGTGTTTTTGGTTTAAATAACTACACTACACACTGAATGATCTTCCTTGAGACGTGATACTGCTGAAGGCTGCACTTGACAAGATCACATGAGAAGATAAAACTTTGGATTCACACTTTTTGTCTGAATGACACTCTGGTGTCTTTACAGTCACTCCCTCCGCCCACAGAAACCGAGACTCAGCAGCACAAACACGTCACTATATAGGAGGCAGGTGATTCTGAATGTTGCCGGTTGATTTAGTGTTTCTTTACAGTCAAATAAAATTGTCCTTCTGAAGCCAATAAACCAGTTTAAAATGTAAATGCAAGCCTGTTTAGATTTTACAGTCCATGCAACGTTAGCTCTTTTTGAGCATGCATTTTACTGACTAGATGCTTACCAAGACAGCAGAGCATTGATATCGCCTTGTCAGAATGATCTTGGTGTTTTATTATGTGGCTGATAAAAAAACAACATTTCATAATGCTGAGAAAAGATGCTGAGAAGATTTTTTTTCTGAGAATGAGAGGAAAAGAGTGAAGCACTAATATCTTTACATTGAATATGAAGTGACAGGCAGCAGATGGTTAGCTTAGCTTAGCATAAAGTCTGGAAACAGCAGGAAACAGCTATCCTGGCTCTGTACAAAGGTAACAAAAATTCAATTCAATTCAAACAACTTTATTTATCCCCGTAGGGCAATTCAGTTTTAGCCTACCAGTTGTTTCAAACAAGACAAGAGACAACAATCAATCAAGCATTCAGAAACACTGTCAATGGCATCATATTGCATTTGGGCACCAGAACAAAGCAGTGAATACACAGGTCTGGACTAAGCAGCAGCAAAACTCACCTGCCATGATTTTAATCCAGCTGCACATTGAAGAAAAGAGAGAGAAGCGGCACACTCATAACTACGATGTAAACCTTATATTTTAAAGATACTTTTATGGGTATTCTGACTTTAATTGACAGTTCACAGTTGACGTCTTGCATGACATTTTATGCAAATTTAAGCAATTCCTTCAGTCCAAGTCAATGTCGTCCGGCAGGAGCTGAACAGAGGACTTTGCGATTACAGTGTGAAGCTTAGAGGCCAATGCAATCCTATTGTTTCAGATGCTAGATCTTTAGATGTTTTTACAGATCTTACTTTTCTCAGGGTGCATCAATCCAGGTTATCACAACACTGATATGGACAAACACAGCATCTGAAAAGAGAAAATGGGTCGTTTTTGAGGAACAGAGGAAAACTACATGCTGATTCTAGTGAGTTTCTGGCTCGCAGGTAAAAAAAGGGAAAACCATATGTTAATCTACAGAATTTGAATTAAAAATACTGCAACAGGGTTATGAGTTTGTAGCTATCCCCATTTTTCTTACATACTTTAAACCCAAAAAATAAGTTTTATTACACCTCCCTCACAAACGTCTGCGTTTATCTTATCACCTCATATGTTTTCATATCTGCACCCTGCCCTGTTCGTCGGTCTCATCTCTGCATGTGTGCTGAGTGTTGTGTTGAAGTGTGATGGAATCAGGGTGTGACTCTGTGTTTGTGTCTGCGTGTCCTTTATGTGCGATTCTGCGTTGGTGCCCGTCGGCTCTCCGGGCGGAAGTACAGTAAATGAAATGACCCAGACATCAGTGGAAATGAGAAATACAATTCACAGCCAGGAAAGCACGGCCCTTTCCCAAAAGGAAACGGGTCACAGATCAAACACACACAAACACTGATACGACACCAACTAATGCCTGGAAAGTTTGAATCTACGTGATGGCTGGCAGAGCTGCTGGAGAGTTACCATTTATAGGGTGAGGGTGTGATTTTCCTCAGTGGTTTCCTGTTAAAAAACTTCCCTAAACTCTCAGATACCCACCAACCAGGAATAAATTGTACCTAAGAATAAAATAACTCATAAAATAGATGTATGCTCTTGTTTTCACAGCTGTTTCCTCAGTATATTTCAGTACTGGAACATGAAATGAAAGGAAAAAGAGATTAAGGTTTAATCTTTTTGCTGACTTGTTAACTACCCAGACATCAGAAAATCCAGTTTATATACAGAACAAAATTATAAACGCAACACTTTTGTTTTTGCCCCCATTCATCATGAGCTGAACTCAAAGATCTAAGACTTTCTCTTTGTAAACAAAAGGCCTATTTCTTTCAAATATTGTTCCCAAATCTGTCAAAATCTGTGTTAGTGAGCTCTTCTACTTTGCCAAGACAATCCATCTACCTCACAGGTGTGGAATATCAAGATGCTGATCAGACAGCATGGGCATTGCACAGGTGTGCCTTAGGCTGGCCGCAATAAAAGGCCTTAGGCTGGTCACAATAAAAGGGATAATCCACTTGAAAATGTGCAGTTCTATTGTATTGGGGGGGGTTCGGAGGGGTCTGGAAACAAGTCAGTATCAAGTGTCGCTGTCTCCCATCTGACCTGTACAGTGAACACCTCTCCAAAGTGCCAAACGCCACTGAATGAGAGCTTTTGCCCACTCAAGTCGGTTACGACAACAAACTGCAGTCAGGTTGAGACCCCGATGAGGACGACAAGCATGCAGATGAGCTTCACTGAGACGGTTCCTGACAGTTTGTATAGAGATTCTTTGGTTATGCAAACAGATTGTTGCAGCAGCTGTCCGGGTGGCTGGTCTCTGACGATCTTGGAGGTGAAGATGCTGTATGTGGAGGTCCTGGGCTGGTTTGGTTACACGGGGTCTGCGGTTGTGAGGCCGGTTGGATGTACTGCCAAATTCTCTGAAATGCCTTTGGAGACGGCTTATGACAGAAATGAACATTCAATTCACGGGCAACAGCTCTGGTGGACATTCCTGCAGACAGCATGCCATTTTCGAGTGCACTTTTATTGTCCCCCTTAAACCTTGTAATTTTCCCCTTAAGCCTTGTAATTTAGACAAATAAGTGGATCAAAAATTTTGGCAAACCACAAACTAAAAATATCAGTAGACCTGGTTGCCTGGTTATGTTACACAATAAACAACTTTTCAGTTATACCCCATTTATGCCTCATGATAATTTTACTCGATCCAGCGTCTAGCAGGAAGGGATTCAAATACTTTCTAAATGAGACACTTAAAGAGCAGCTTAGCAGAAGCAGCTAATTAAAAATATTCTGTACTGTACAAATAACACTGCCAACATTTCTACTGTGCATGCTGCCGTTTACTTTGCAACAACTCCCAGTCTGTTTTCTGTGCCATACTCGCATGTTACATTCAGTCGTTATTGGTGCATGAAAAAAAAGGAAAAAAAAGGTCTGACTCTTCGTCTGTATTTGTTTATTCTTTCGCCAAATCATACCGAACAGGCTAGACCATGTGTTTCATGTTTCCGCTGGCACGTACATGCCCAGTGTACCTGAACAGCCAATAGATGTGCGTTGTTGTAATGTAGACGGAGATCAACTCCAAAACACAGCTAAAACGCGAGATTGTATTTGTTTCAACTCTCCGTTTGTAACCTAAAACGGAGTAGTGTGGATGGGACCTCAGAGTTCAAAGTGAGGGTTTATTGATTTAATAATGTATCTCAAAGACAGACACAACTTTTAAAGGAAAAATCAACATAAATTAAACAAATATGTGCATAAGAAAGGTTTATTACTTCATTTCCAAAGTCTGACACCATGGGTGTCTAACTAAGAGCCATAAAACTAAACACCTTATACAAAACAAAGTGAGTAAAGTCAACTACAATGGCACATGGACGAGGTTTGCCACCAGGGCTCCCCGTCGGAAAAGCTTTCAGGCTGGAGCCTCTAGGACAGGGGTTTTCAAAGTCTGGGACTGTGGACCTCCCCTCAGACAAAGCTTGGAAAAGGTGCCACCTTACACCCCCATGGTTTACTTGATTAGTTTCACACAAGTCCTGGATACCTCTGGGGTCATAATCATGTTATTTGATTCCAAAAACTGTGCCAAGAGAACCTAATGCAGACAACACCAAATACATAAAAAATGTATTAGTTTCTGACGATGGGAAAATGTTATAGAGGGTAAACTTCCCCCCAAAATACTGTATCTCTGAACTATGTTGTTAACCAGATCACACACATTTAGGCCAGTTTATGTTATATCATTTTTATAACTAATAGCCAAGTAATGTGTTTTCACTTTCATTCACTGAGCTTCCCCTAGGGGACGCCCCTTGGTCCTAGGGGAAACCCCTTCTACCTGCACTAAAGCATAAAACATCAAGGAAATAAACAAAACGCTATTTTTAAAAAATGGGTGTGGATGTTTATTCAATACAATAATATACTCAAGAAGTATAAGTCACCCTGAATTACATGAATGTGTTTCATGTCAGTATGTTAAGATTTGCCTGAGTTATCACTGTGAATGAGAGCACGTGTTGGTGCTGTTTGCTGCAATCTAAGGTTTTAAAGTAACTACTTACCTTCTGTAGTGTGTAATTTTCCTTCTGTGGTCAAAGGGTCAAATGCTGAAGGTACCAGCTGAATTTGTCTTTCCAACATACTTCTTTTCTTCATGTTTTGTTCAGTAACAAAAATAGCCCATGTTTTCCTGCAAGCGTGAATATGATGAAAACCAGAAGGTGTTAAATCCTGCAGGGTCAGAGAAGCTGAACACAGCGCACACTGAAGTCAACCAGATGTGGTACAAGTTTTATGTGACTTTCTCAGTTCAGCAAGGATGCCTTTGTATTAGACAGTCACACCAAACTGCATGCTGAACACATTCTTCAAGAACTATCGTTACCACAAAACAATTAGCACTGCTTGCTAAAGTCTAATATGGTTGAAAACTAAGCTAAGACACCAGCGTCACAAAAACAGGTTGTTGCAAAACTTGGTCCTCCTGTGTGTCTTTTTCCGTCATTTCACCGGAAACAATAGTGATAAATGTGCTTTGCTTCTCCACTCGTGTGATTATATTTTCTTCATTGATGGCTGGGAGTCAGAACACCTGGCAAACACATGACATATTGCACATTAGAAATAAAAACTTAAGGGATGTTGAACTTTGGAATTTTTAAGAACTTGTGAGGAGGAAAGTTTGGGCTTCTGGACGGCTGTTTTTAAGAAGAAGAATGCCTGAAAGTCTTACTTCATTATTTCCCATTATATTTTTAGAATTTGAGTTGTCACCTGCCACCTGGATTTTCTGTTTCCCTTTACATAGATAAAACATTTCCCCTTTGCAGAAAAGGCAGATAGTGGTGCAGAAGAATTCACCAGAGAAATTAGGTGTTTAGTGCTCAAAATCTTCAGGGGGAGGAACTCCAGACCCCTGATTAATAGTGTTATGGTTAATGCTGAGTAAATAATATAGTTTATAATGATTATAATAATAATACATTCATTTATATTATTATATTTAATAAATACAATGTAGCTCAGCTACCATCAGGTGAAAAATGAAAGATTTCCGGGCTGGGCTGAGCTTCCAATGTTTCTAGAGCCTAACAGCCCCTGTTCAGAGGAGAACACAACATTTCCATGAAATCTATGAAAAACATGTGACCGGTGTAAAGTTTCAAAGCAAGCTTTGTCTTGGGCCGACTGGTTAATTTACACTAATCAGAGAATCCCATTAGTCTTAAATCTGACTCAATGTGTTGTTGGTTTTGTTTTGGTTGTTGTTTTGTTTTGAAGTTGCTGTTAAGGTTGGAAATTCCTATGTTTAAGTGTGGCCAGGTAAGTTTAGAGTGTTAAGGTCGCTGCTGGCTGAGGTTTAGAGAGTATTAATTGTGTTGTTCCTATTGGAGATTCTGCCGTTCATGCCAATCCAGCTGTGTGAATCCCCATCAAGGATTGGTCCCTGCAGAGATGAGACCGCCTCCTTCCTGGTTGCTGTTCGCTGACTGACCCTACCAATCAGAAGTCTCCAATCAACTCCAGCTGCTCGTAGTGTTGTCTGTCTGTTGCCTGTCAGAGTGGCTTCAGTCAGTGCTTTTGAACCTTTGTAATTCACCTTGTTCAGTACAGTGTGCCGAGTGTTGGACACTTCCTTAGTGTGAGACCTCCGAGTTTGCAGAATAACTGCTAATTTGTTTTCTTTATTTGTATTTTGTAAGCTTATGGGTGCTGAGCTCTTTTTGTTCCTCAGTGTAGTGTTGTTTGTCAGCACCTGTATAACCCTCTCTCTGTTGTATTTCCTTGTGCAAGCACTTTCTCTTGGTTAAACACTTTACAGTAACCAGAACCATTCCAGTAGTTGTTCCCCTCATTTTCAATCCCAATAAAATGTTACTGCTCTCCTTAATGAGCCGGGTTTTAACATATGTGGGGGCTCGTCCAGGAACCCTGGACCTCTTGCGGAGAGGGAAAGAGTGTTTAGAAACATTGCTGAGATGGTGGCAAGTGAAGTTTTGTAGTTGTAGTCTGCCTGTAGCCTAGACTGAAGCTGAAACAAGTAACAACAAGAGGAAAGTCTGTGCTAATGTAGAATCAGCTGCCTTCCACTGTGTCACAGATCCGACTTGAGCAATAATTAAACCAGGCATTAAATTATTCACCAAAGACTAAACAGTTTGGAAGAATTACGAATAATTTCTCGTTTTGAAACACAAGATGCATCGACAACACTGTTCGACTTTGACCTGCACATTTGCACAGATGGCCAAAAGAAACAAAGTGGTTCTCGCAGATAAGACGAAGGAGAAACACGGTACCAGTAAGTCATAAGTCTACACCACCTTTTGTTTTCTCTGTGGGCTCAGATATTGTACTCTTTACAAAATTTATCTGACAGATTTAGTTACTATTTACTTTTCAAATTAAGATTTTTGAAAACAAGACATATGAAGAATTTATGTTGTGTTTTAAACTACACATAATTTTAATCACTTACAGCTGAAACAATTATTTGATTAATCAATAAGGCAATTGCCAGAAAATATCATCATGCTTCAAGTTTCAAGGCTGTTTAATGGACAAAACAAGCACTAAGGATGTCACTATGAACTCTGGGTAACTGTGAAGACATTTCTCACTATTTTCAGAATTTTTATTATTCAAACTAATCAGTTGATTAATGGAGAAAATAATCAGCAGATTAAAATAGTTTAAAATTAAATCCAACTCAACAGCAAAATCCTGCTTGAATGCATGAATAATAAAAACCTAATGATGTAAAATAGTTTAACAGGGGACATTTTTCTGCATTGAGTACTTTTAATACTTCAATTACATTTTCAATATGTAGTTTTGCTTAAGAAACATTTTTCAGTGTAGGACTTTTACTTGTAAAAGAATATTTTTTTGACCATGTGGTATTCCTTAAGGAAAGGATCTGAATACTTTGTCCACCACTGCCCGACAGTTTATCATCTCAGACTTATAGGCCTACAATCAAAGATATTCTGAGTGGATCAATTATTGTTTTTTCATAACAGATGAAACAGAAGATGCACATGGCATTATCTGATATTTTAAGATTAAAGACAATATTAATGTTAATACTTTAATTACATTGGTGATGTTTGGTTCTTGATTAATATATCATTTTTATATTACATCCTGTTTTTTGATCTAGGTAACTTGGCTGCTTTAAAACACGACTTTCCATCAGGATTAATAAAGTAATCACGTAAACCTGAAAGTAAGTGCTGTCAGTTATTAAATTGACTAACCCACCTCGTCACCCTCAAAGCTGGCTGTGAGCTCTTCTTCCCTTGACTCATGGCACCACCTGCTGCTGTGGAGGGTGAATTACTCAGGAGATTTGTGACAAAATCCCATGGATGTATAATAAAATGTCATCCATGGAAAATCTGCAGCACAATCACTACGGAAAGATTGTGAAAATATTTTTGTAGGACGTTTTTGTTTTTGGCTCCTTTGTTTCTGAAGCATGATGAATTAGAAAGAAATTGTGTTGGCTTATTACTTTGTTGATGGTGTTTTGTGTCACAGTTTGGTTAAAGCTGGACCCAGGAGCAGACACAGAACCCAGTGTTGTTTAAGATAAAAACACACACACACAAGAAAGAAGAAGAAAACACAAAGACACAAAGAAAACCTGCAATCACACCACACTGTGTTTGAATCATAGGGTATTTGTAAAACATGTTTTGTTTGTTACATTTTACTCCGAATGGCAGATTATCTCTCTGTCACAGATAGAAAGTAGACAGAGATGCTATCCACGTTCAGACTCAGTGACACAAACTGGCAATCGAAAAAGAAAGAAAGAAAAAATCAGGGCAACCAAAAGAAAACAAAATATGTGATCACTTCTTGCTCCTACAATGTAAAACATTCAATGGAAAAATAACATTTACTTTAACAAGTTCACCTCTCAGATTAAAAATGAGTGCTGGAAATTTAAAATACTCACAGGAGACAGAGACTTGCTGCCCAATAGCATCATCATGCAACAACCTGTGGGACAGTGACACTGCACACACGCAAATACATGCTCTACTGTATATAATTAATATTTAGCAGTCTTAAAGTCGTTCTTGAAACTTTCAGGCCAATAAAGCTCTTTGAACTGAATTTGACACTATTGAAAAACAGATACTAATTTAAAATGGTATAACAATATCACAGTGTCAAAATACTTCATTACTAATAAAAGTCCCTGCATTCAAAGCTTATTCTGAAAAGTTGAACATTACTAAATACCACATCAGCTGACAACAACCTGAACCATTGTTTAAAGGTGGGTAAACCCAGACAGAGAGAGAGCACAGCATGCATTGACATGAGTGAAGCAGATTTGGGGAGGGCCCATTTCCTGGACCTTTTCAGCGGCCCAGTCATTTCTGTGGGCATGCCTGTGGGAAGGACAGAAAGTTGTGAACATTTGTCACAATTTGGGAGAAATGTCTCTCGTGAAAAATGGGGAGGGTGAGCAAATATGAGCTAACCAGAGCTAACCTCTGTGGCCTCCTTGTTTACTTCTGTACGGCAGCGTGCTGCCTGTGACATTGTTGACAACTGAACATTCCCTCCATATGTGTTACCATGTACATGAATGTGCTGCTGTAACATGCACATTAACAGCTCTGCCTCCATGTCTGTCTAAAACAAAACCATCAACCAGCATCTTCCAGCTGCTAAGGAGAGACCACACGGAAATACAGATACTGCAACAGGAAGGGGACCAGGGTTCAACTGAGAGCTGACGTAAACATCTGTACAACAAATTCACTGGAATTTATTTTGGATGAGAAGAGAAGAGAAAGGGTGGAGAAAACAGGACAAAAGGTCAGCATGTCACAGTCAGAGTGTTGTTCTTTGTTTCAGCCACTAGATGATGGCAGAACTTCACTGATGGACAAAGGCGATATAACTGGAGCAACGGGCAGATGTTAAAATCAAAACAAGTCATACACTTGATACCGAAAGAGAATCTAGAAAATCTGATGGAATGATTATTTAGAAAAATAAGGGGTGAACAAAGAATCCAGGGCCAAAACTGACAGAAATCTGCAGGTAGGGGTGGTCAGGAGAAAAGGTGTGTGTGTATGTGTGTATTAGGGAGAGAGAGTTGTATAATCCTGTCTCATAGTAAATCTCTGTGCACAGCCTTTGGTGTCTGACGAACCTTCAAATTAATGCATCTGTAAATCAGACCAAAGTATGTTAGGACTAACTGACCAAATATACCTAATATAATTGATCAAACTGATTTATCTAAATGATCTATATAGCGTAAGTAAACCCTCTAAAGGTTTCCCTATTATAGAGTGGTCCCTATTCTTTGATGTCTGATACCAGGTTTGAAGTGAGGCAACATTCTTCCCATCAGGTACCAATCACATGTTGACTTTGGCTCACAGTCTTCCTGATGAAAGATCTGTCTCAGGGTTTAACAGTGGAAAAATAAGCAAACAATCCGACAGCTGTCATTCAGACCAATTATTTATTGTTATGTCAATACATACATGATGATGAGGAATTTACCTATTTAAAACATACACACAACACAATGTGAATAATAAATCATGTGTTTTGTTTTGGTTATCTTTCACTATAGAAATGAAATGAAGACCTTTCAGATGGGTTACACATCATTACTACACTGTCTGGCTACTACACCTGCTGGGTACTACACTGTCTCAAGACGACACTGTTACATTTCTGTAGGCCTCAAGTCTTGTTTATTTTTATAAAAATACATTTTTTTCAATTACAAAATAACATTAGTTGTTTGATCAGTTGATACAGTGTAAGTATACAGTATATACATTAAACAAGGATATATTAATATTTGTCTTAATGTGAGGGAGAACAGGATATGTTTCACACATGAAAGAAGGAAGTCTTGGGCAGATATTCTGAATTCATTTCCTCTTCATCTCTCATCTAGTTAATGTTGCCTTTTTTCCAGGTGTTGGGGAGTTATACTGCATGTTTTAAACAGTAATATAAAGCCTTTAGTGTCTACAGATGGAGCTCTGTGAAGTCCGATAAATGTCCTTAAGTGATCTCACTTGAGTCAGCATCGGTTGCGGCTGAAGACAACAAGTTTGAAAATGAAAATCTGTTGGTGTGGAGTTAGAAAGAAGTGAGCTCACCTGAGTGTGCTGCTCAACTCGGCTGTAGGCTACAGGGTCTAAGCAACATTAGCCGTTACTAGCTAATACAGCCCAATCTCCCAACCAACTGTTGGGTAATGTAAGGACCATGTTAAGACTGCTGCCTCGATAACTGTCCATCATGAGTATGAAAGTGTTACAGGAGTGTGATGATAAATCTGTGGTGAGCTCATTAAGTGGTTATGTATGTAACCATGGTGAAGAAAGTCACCTTACCTTGATGAAGAAGTCATTTTAATACAAATCTTGATGTTATCTCTAACCAAAGTTGTTTTTGTGCCTAAACAAAACAAAACCTTTATCATAGTGTTGTCACATTGTAAAACAGATTTCTTTTCCTACCATGATTTGTAATAGTCATCATGTTCAGAAATCAGACACAGAAGCAGACCTGATGAATAAAAAACTAATGTTATTTGGTGAATGTCACTGAAACACGGTATTAAACAGGCCCATGGGCTTAAGACTGTAGCTGCAGCCTGTGCCTGATCTCTGTGTCGGCTCCTACACACACACACACACACACACACACACATACACACATGCGTGCACACAGAAAATAAGATGAACTAATTTGACACAGTTATTAATGAGGCTGCTTCCAGGACAGACGCTGTTACAGCTGAGTCACTATCACAACAGCTTACATAATATAATAATAAACTTTATTTACAGAGCACCTTTCAAAAACCATGTTACAAAGTGCTTTAACAATTGCAAAGACAATAATACACATACATGGGTGCCATGGCGATGTCTCTCTTTCTAATGAGTGAATTTGGGAGTGGCGGGAGGGAAGAAACACTTTTGCCAATCAGGTTCATCAGGCCATGGTCGACACTACACCGTTACATTTCTGCAGGCCGCAAGTCTTATTTAAAAAAATAAATTTATAAAAATAATAATTTTCAAGTACAAAACAGCATTAGTTGGTTGATCAGCTAGTATCAGTGTATGTACACAGTTGATATATGCAGGATTTGTTGTCACGCTATTTATACATGAAAGAAGGAAGTCTTGGGCAGATATTATGAATTCATTTCCTCTTCATCTCTTATCTAAGTTCTCTATCATCTCATCTCTATCTACAGTTGATGACAGTTGAATAGAGACTGTGCGTGACAATTTGCCTCACTGGGATGTACGCTGTCAAACTGGATCAGAAAATAAAAATAAATGTCAGATGAACTCACTTGTCATTGGCATGTCATGGACATCTTGGACATGGTGCCTTTCTGAAAAACAAACTTTGTTGATTTAGTAGCAACAAAATAAACATTATATAAAAGCAGCGCATAACTCTCACTCGCTCATTGTCAACAGCTTATTCTGTATGCAGGGCTGCAGAGGCGCAGGAGCCAATGCCATCGAGTGAAAGGCAAGATACACACTGAACATGTCGCCAGTCCATCGCAGGGCCAACACATAGACAATCAACCACTCACACTTAACAGCAATTTAAAGTCACTAATTTACCGAGCCTGCATGTCTTTGGACATCGGGAGGAAGCTGGAACACCCCCAGAGAGCACCCACACAGACACGGGGAGAATGTGTAAACTCCACACAGGGATGACCAAGGTTCAAACCTAAGATCTTCTTGCTGTGAGGCACCGGTGTTAACCACTGCACCCCCATGACGCCTGCACATGATCACCTATGAACAATCTGGTCTTTGGGCTCAGTTATTACTTAATATGCAGAGTAATACTAATGACTGAACACTGCCTATTGTCGCCAAGTGCTTTCTTAGGAAATAGTAAAATTGTCCATACAATTTAAATAAATATGCTCAAAGATGCCCAGCCCACAAGACACATCTTAAATTACATTACGAGTCAAAACAAAACAAAAGGAGAAAGCACACAGTACTGCATCAATATGTGTCAAACACTGTATGTCATAAAACTTAAAAAATAAACACACTTCTAATAAACCAGACAACAAAAAATATTAGTTATCAAACTCATTAATTGATAAATCTCCTCCTTGTATGTAATCTTGAACTGAAATATATAATATGTCTTTTCAAACAGGTTGTGATATCCAACACAAATTAATTCAAAACTTTGACACAAGCCTTTGTCAAGCTAAAAGCAACAATGGATATTGAAATATATTAAAATATCATCAAACAAAAGCTCCAGAAAACCTGTTGAGTGGATTATAAATTCAGATTATTCACTCACAAAGAATCAGTAGTATCATCCCCAAAAATATTTCTGTAAAGACCACTTAGTTTAAAACACTCTAGTGCTTATTTTCATCATTTAAACCTCTTTTAAGTTGAAACATTTTAACCAAAATACATTTTAATTCAACCTGTTCAGGCCACAAGAGACACTCTTAAACACACACACACACACACACACACACACACACACAGACACAAAAACTTACCTGATGTCCTATAACTGGAGAGGGGAGGAGCAACACAGAGCAGGTGATCCAGGTGAGAACAGGGAGGGAAGCTGTAGATGAAAGTGTTCAGTCAGTTCAGACTCCACTTTGAGTCGACAGAACAGAAGGCTGAAGCAGGGTGAGTGTTAATCCAACATTTTTATTATTTTACTGTCAGTTTGAGTCAGTTTTCTCCATGTGGACTGTAGAAGAAAGAAATGTTAGAGTGAACTCAACACTTGATTGGCTGTGATTGGCTGAATAAAACACATTAAACCTGCAATAACCAAGGAAACAAGCAGAGATTTAAAGAAATAAGACCAGGTGGAGTTCTGACTGGTTTTATTAGACTGTATATGCTGTGTATGTGTGTGTGTGTGTGTGTTTGGTTCTGTGTTAATTCCTCTTCTCTCAGTCTTGTTTGTGACTCTTGAACAAACTTGTTCTTCTTGATTCTTGTGTTCTGAGCTCACAGTCAGTGTTCACTGTTCTACCTCTCAGACTGACTGAAGTCCAGAAGATGAGTGTTTGTGTGGAGGAAGAGGAGGACAGAGCAGAGTCTCCAGTGTCCAACTGTCTGTCTGTGAAGAGTGACCTGTACAAAGCTGATCCTCTGTTATCCAGTGATGAACCTGGACCCTCAGACAGAAAGTAAGAGAACTGCCACCAGCTCATTTACATGTGACATTATCCCTTACCTCTGCTGATGCCACGATTTCTGGTGTTTTTTTGTATTTTAACATTTCTAGGAAAATTTAATTGCTAATTAAAATCATTTTGTGACACAAAGACAAATCATTGGTTCCGTCTTCCTCTTAGTATCTGTGACAGCTGTCAGTTACCCGGAGAAGCTGTAATCTGATCTAAGAGGACTAATACAAACCTTTAAACTTCCTAATTATCGACAGCAACAGCAGTTTGTGTGTTTAGAGATTCCTAAATGGCTTCATCTCAGAATTTATCAAGAATTCACGTGATATGAATAAAAACATATTGGTGTTTGCAGAGTTCAGTCCAACAGACAGAGAACAGAGTCTTCAGTATCCAGCTGTCTGTCTATGAAGAGTGACCAGTCCACATGTCATCCTCCAGACTTCAGTAATGAACCTGTACCCTCAGACACAAAGTAAGAGACTGTTTGCTCTTCAAGTATAAAAGTGTTTTGGTTCAAAAAACAAGTAATTGTTAGGTTTCAGTTTGAAGGATTAAAAAAGCAGACCAGGAACCAGTTGAACGGTAATACAGATTAATTCAGAACTCAGGTAACTGGACTGGGGTGGAAAAAAGTGGGCTGGACGGAGTGGGGGTCTCAGGCCAACTTGGGAATGTGGCAGCGATGTCAGGAGTCTCTCCAGGCTGCCAGGCAGCGTTTCAAAACTCGACTGAAGACAGGCAAAGGAAAACAGGCATTAATAAAGAAGGCAACAAGAATCACTTAGGCTATAGAAACACTCAGCAGGCCAGAATGCATGTTACATTAACTGACAAACTGGCAGGGAGTGACTGAAGAGCTGGGGTTTTAACAGAGTGGGTTGATTGTTGAGGAGCCTCAGGTGAGTGGAGCTGCAGGTGGAGATCCAGAGAGTGGGAGCAAGGATGATGCGCCCACAACACACACAGACTTACAGAGACAGACAAGGAAAGCAGGGAGGGGAAAACACAAGAAACGAGAGGATGGGGGAGAAGGCAGAGCCACTCCTGACAGTAATAGAAATAATGTAAAGGACTGCAAAATGTGAAAATTGTCTGAACAGATTGATGTATCTCCTATCACCAAAAGTGGTGCAGGAGGTTGAAGAAGCCTTCTGTTGACTTGCTGCTGACTGTGGTGGGTAAGAGCTCCCACTCCCAGAGGAGACAAACTAACAAAAGCACAACTGCCACAATAACAAATCATTGGTGCCGTCTTCCTCTTAGTGTCTGTGACAGCTGTCTGTCACCTGAAGCTTTAATCTGATCTAACAGGACTAATACAAATTAAAAACCTCCTAATTATTGAAAGCAGCAGCACTTTGTGTGTTTCAAGCTTCACAAATGGCTTTCATCTGAGAATTTATCAAGAATTAATTTGAATAAAACATCTTGGTGTTTGCAGAGTTCAGTCCAACAGACAGAGAGCAGAGTCTCCAGCATCCAGCTGTCTGTCTATGAAGAGTGACCAGTCCACATGTCATCCTCCAGACTTCAGCAGTGAACCTGGACCCTCAGACACAAAGTAAGAGACTGTTTTCACTGTAAACTGACCAGATGGAAGATGATGCATTGAGGATGAAGACAAGATGCTAAAAGATATATATTAATGATGCAGAACTGTTAATGCAGAGACTGTTTCAAACTAAGATGGATATTATTTTATTATTGTAGCAAAACACCTGAGAACTTCCATTTCAGAATTTACAGTTTAAAAAAGTATTTACAAATTTTTGCCATCACGTTAACGTCACGTAACGTAAAGAATTAGAAGTATTCAAACTCTGAAAGAATCTGCCTCAAATGCGTTATTTATTTTCTCATATTTGTCCTCAAAATATTGAGCTGATTGGCTCTTCCTCAGCTGTTATTATCCACCTGATAATCTTGATTCAGTTCATATCATAGTTGTGCAACATGCGATGAGAAAGTATTTGTAGAAAAGCTTTACTTATCTTTATTAACACTTTGCTTTACTTTGAATCATTAGTAAGTGGACCTTGGAGCTAAATTATTATACAATTATTTAGACCACTTCTAACCTCAGTTCAAACCTACCTTACATACTTACCTTGCCCAAAGTGACTGTAAAACAGAAGATAATCAATCAGTCATAATTAGTATTTGTAGGCTTTTACTGCGCAGGATCTGCAGGAAGTGTTGAGTCTGTATTAACAACAAAAAATAAACTACAGGAAGATCACTAAATGTTTAATTAACAGTCAGATAGGAAAAACAGTTAATAAGTGTTTCTGAAAGCAGGAGAGCTGAAATAAAAGGAACAATCATCTTCATTAAAGACTGAAAGCTGAATTCAAACAGAAAAGTAAAGACACTTTTACTGTTCTCTGTGACCATCTGAGCTTCTACAAAGTGTCAGACAAATCTGGATATGTTTCAAAAACAAGCAACAAATTATTTTAGTTCTAATGAAATGTCTTCACAGAGAGAAGAAGAGAAGTCCTGTTTCTGTGGAGGAGCAGCCGTCCTGTTGTGCTTTGTGTCAGGACGTCCTGAAGGATCCAGTCTCTACCAGCTGTGGACACTGGTTCTGCAGACAATGCATCACCTCATACTGGGACCAGTCTGCTTCGTCAGGAGACTCCTCCTGTCCCCAGTGTGGAAAAAGATGCAGAACAAGTGCTGGACTGCAGACAGCCAGTCAGAGCAGCTCTGAACAAAGTAAGACTGATGTCTGAAAAAAAGACCTTTCTGTTTAATTATAGGGACCTTTGGTTTTTAATATAATCATGAATATCATCTGTTCAAAAACATTTTATTTATCTGGATACTTGCCCTCTGTGTAGTCTCAGAAAATGTGTTCTTTTCTTTCAGCAGATAGTGGTTTGCAGCAGGTTTTAGATAAACATAAGGTCAGTCTGAGGAGGAGATGTGAACGTGTGACTGAAGGAAGTGATGAAACAGGAAGTGGAACCCTCCTCAACAGGATCTACACTGAGCTCTACATCACAGAGGGACAGAGTGAAGAGGTTAATACCCAACATGAGGTGAGGCATCTTGAGACAGCTTCCAAGATGGAGACCTTCCATGATACTCCAATCAAGTGCCACGACATCTTTAAAGCCTTACCTGACCAACAGAGACGCATCAGAGTGGTTCTGACCAACGGCGTCGCTGGTGTTGGAAAAACCTTCTCACTGCAGAAGTTCACTCTGGACTGGGCAGAGGGCTTGGAAAACCAAGATGTCAGTCTGCTGGTTCTGCTCTCGTTCAGGGAGCTGAACTTGATGAAAGATGAGCAGCACAGTCTCCTCACGCTGCTCCATGTTTTCCATCCAACATTACAGAAGGTCCCAGCAGAGAAGCTCGCTGTCTGTAAACTGTTGTTCATCTTCGACGGCCTGGATGAAAGCAGACTTTCATTGGATTTCCACAACAATCAGGTTGTGTCTGATGTCACACAGAAGTCATCAGTCAACCTGCTGCTGACAAACCTCATCCAGGGGAATCTGCTTCCCTCAGCTCTCGTCTGGATAACTTCTCGACCAGCAGCAGCCAATCAGATCCCTCCTTCATGTGTCGACAGGGTAACAGAAGTACGAGGCTTCACTGACGCCCAGAAGGAGGAGTACTTCAGGAGGAGAGTCAGTGATGAAGAGCTGTCCAGCAGAATCATCTCACACATCAAGACCTCCAGGAGCCTCCACATCATGTGTCTAATCCCAGTCTTCTGCTGGATCACTGCTACAGTTCTGGAGCACATGTTGACTACAGACCAGAGAGGAGAGCTGCCCAAGACCCTGACTGACCTGTACTCACAATTCCTGCTGGTTCAGACAAAGAGGAAGAAGCAGAAGTATGATGAAGGACATGAGACGAGTCCACAGGAGCTGATGGAGGCTGACAGGGAGGTTCTTCTGAAGCTGGGGAGGCTGGCGTTTGAACAACTGGAGAAAGGAAACATCATGTTCTACCAAGAAGACCTGGAGCAGTGTGGTCTTGATGTCACAGAGGCCTCAGTGTACTCAGGAGTTTGTACAGAGATCTTCAAAAGAGAGAGTGTGATCTTCCAGAAAACAGTCTACTGCTTTGTTCATCTGAGCGTTCAGGAGTTTCTGGCTGCAGTCTACATGTTCAACTGTTACACCAGAAGGGACACAGAGGTACTGGAGGACTTCCTAAAATACTACAAATACAGAGAATCAAAATTAGAGTCTTTTCTAAAGAAAATTTCTAGGCATCTTGTAAACAATGTTAGCCTCGTTGCCGTCCTTGGGAGAGCTATGGAGAAATCTCTTGACAGTAAAAATGGCCACCTGGACCTTTTTATTCGCTTCCTTCATGGCCTCTCTCTGGAGTCCAACCAGAGATTATTAGGAGGCCTGTTGGGTCAAACCGACAGCAGTCCAGAAATCATCCAGAGAGCCATCAAAAACCTGAAGGAGATGAACAGTGATAAAACCTCTCCTG
The DNA here is from genome assembly GCA_024633595.2 of Lepomis macrochirus. NCBI lineage: Eukaryota > Metazoa > Chordata > Actinopteri > Centrarchiformes > Centrarchidae > Lepomis > Lepomis macrochirus. The sequence continues at coordinate 154,251 of JALXJV020000031.1, read as the reverse complement.
ACAGAAGCATCAATATCTTCCACTGTCTGACAGAGATGAACGACCACTCAGTACATCAGGAGATTCAAGAGTTCCTGAAGTCAGAGAACAGATCAGAGAAAAAACTCTCTGAGATCCACTGCTCAGCTCTGGCCTACATGCTTCAGATGTCTGAGGAGGTTCTGGATGAGTTGGACCTGCAGAAGTACAACACATCAGTGCAGGGACGACAGAGACTGATTCCAGCTGTGAGAAACTGCAGAAAGGCTCGGTATGTCCAGATGTGACTATCATTATAAAGTAACGTAAAGCTGAAGCCTTCAGTATTACAATGAAGATACACACTTTACACACATGCACAATATATAATGTCCCCACTATTAAAGTTTCCTAAAGTAGTATTAAACCTGCTTATTGAAGTAACTCTACACATGTTAAAACTACACGTTTACAAGCATAATTTTTGTGTTTATCTATCAAGTAAATGACTAAAAAGTATCTTCTCTCATCTTCTAACTTTCTTTCTTTTGATCATGGAGGCTGTTGGATTTATAGACAATGAGGAAACTCTCTCTGTCCCTTTATACAAATACAAATACTCTCAGACAATGTGTTTGCTTTCTGCCCAAATTCACAACAGTAACACTAAAGGCAAGATATGCAGAGAAAATAGCAGTATAGAATGTGATGCCCACTAGAGTGTGATCACATTTGTGTTTTCATTGAATTTGCAGCAACAGTCTTTGTGTATTTAGTAGCATGTTTCCTCAGACAGATGTCTCCTGGAGGATGGCCTCCAGGTTCTTTCTGCCAGTGAAGTAGAACTCATTAGGTTCACTTCAGTCAAGAGAATTTATCAACGCCAAGCTCATATAAGAAATTATAGTGTTACACAGTCACTAGTGCTAAAGACGGTATTATTAACATTTTTTTGATAAAAATCAAATTGACATGATACTATCAATACCATGGCATTCAATTAAAGCAGATGCAACGTCATAAGATGCATTAAAGATGCACAATACACACACAAGGACATGAATGATGTATAGACATAAAAGTGCAGTTACAACTTGCAGTGATTTTACAGCTCATCAAACATCACATTCAAATAAAGTTCAATAAACACAAATCCCAGCAACCTGTTAATTCCAATGTGACATGTTTACATTGCAGTCATTTGGCAGACACTTTGTCTAAAGCGCTAATTTGTGTTTTTTTTATGTTGCTCAAGGGCACTTTGAGTGCTCAAGTTTGAAACTACAAACCTTGTGATCAATTGCTGACCAGCTGAGCTACAGCTGATCACGTTGACATGCTTTCATATGTCCAAAAGTGTCAAATTTTATTATACTTAAAGTTTTATTTTCTCTGTCATAACAGACTTTCAGGCTGTCTACTCTCAGAGACTTACTGGGAAGTCGTGATCTCAGCCCTGAAGTCCAACCCCTCCCATCTTAGAGAGCTGGACCTGACAGGAAACAAGCTGCAGGATTCAGGAGTGAAGCTGCTGTCTGATGGACTGGAGAGTCCACACTGTAGACTCGAGACTCTGAGGTCAGTCCGTGTATTTTATAGGGCGGTGTCTACAAAATTGGCATGTCTCCTGTGAAAAATTTGTAAGGATGATCACATGGAGGGGTGTCGTCTTGAAATTTCAACCTTGCAATGCGGTTAATTAATTAGTAAATTAATAAATCAATTAAGCAATAATCAATTAATGAATGCACTTTTTGCCAGCTTCCATGTGTTGGATCATCCGTACCTACGATACTGTTGAAAAATGAGTAATGTCAATCTTTCAGAATTCTGGCATTGACTTGTTACCTGGTGGTGGTGACAACCCTAGTCCAGTGTACACGTAGGCCTATCTACCAATTTCAGAACAACAGAACACAGTGTTTAACAGGAACATCTTCATTTATACATAAAAATGTGCTAAATTACCTGAAGGAACTGTTGGACTGTTGCAAAATTGATGTCAAGAATTGCATCAGAAACTGCATCGGAAAAGATGAAGCTGCAAAATACTATACTCTACATGATTCAGCATGGTCCACACTTTCAACCAACTGGTCATAATTGCAGGAATGTTGTCTGCTCTGCGTTTTACAGTGTTTGAATCTAGGGTCCCTGAATAATGCAACATCCAAGCTCCGGGGTGATGGGGTCACAATATCTGTCATTGTGGTATGCCAGGACCTTAGTGTATTTAGGTTCTTCAGGTGGAGAACTGGCCTGAGGTACAAGATGCTTACATACCCCTCATCAGAAAGAGACTCTGTAAATTCCAGGAGAGGATGCAGTACTGCCAAGTTGATCTGCAGACTGCTTTACTCTCACATAACAAGAGTGTGATCGCAGTCTTTGCGGTTAGAAAATCTAATTTTATCAGAATATAATGTAATTTTGTGTTCGGACACAACCAGCAAACAGGAGCATAAATAATGCACTATATTTATACGGGAAGGTACTCTGTTATATTTAAGATGAAGAGAGTCACTTTGTTCAGGGCACATTTGATCCAGATTGAGGATGTAGCATGTTATTGATCTGTGTTGACATGAATGGGTGTTTGAATGTTGTGCTGACATTTGGTCTGTAGAAAGCTGATAACACGATGATCCACAATAACACAATGACACTCTCTCTCAGTCAATCTACTCATTTTAGGGAAAAAGCTTATTGGTTATGACATAGTAATGTTGAGCTCCACAGTCAAACCTAAACACATCTGATAGAATTATAAATTGATTTTTATCTGCATCATGGCTTTTTTTCAGATTGAGGAGCTGCAGCTTGTCCGAGACCAGCTGTGCTTCGCTGGCCTTAGCTCTGAAGGCTAACCCCTCCTATCTGAGAGAGTTGGAGCTGAGTGACAACGAGCTGTATGATTCAGGAGTGAAGCTGATGTTTAATTTTATGGAGAGTCCACACTGTAGACTGGAGACTCTGAGGTCAGACACCTTTTTTTACTTCTGTGCTGAGATTAAAGCGATTTTAACATTGTGCTGACACTAAATTGCAGACTTAAGGCTGATATACTGATCCACACTGAGTATCTTAATGGTAAAGGCTGTTTTCTTCTACAGTGGGTTAGTCCATTGACAGGCAGAGCAATGCTGAGATACACCTTAATTAAGTATTTAAAACCTTAATATATCAAGAAAATCTACACTGGATAATTCACTCTGAACCTGATAAATTTAAAAGATATTTCTTATCTTACATTGTCCATATTTTTAAATAGATAACAACAAATAGGGGTTAGGGTTAGCTGCCAGCTCAATTGAAGAGACAGTTATAGTCTCCCCTCTTTGAGTTGCAACCATTCAGGAGGACTCTGCTGTCACATCTTTTTGTCTCTAGTTAAGAAGAGTTTTGCTGGACTTCTGGATTAATACTGCATTCATATTCTGGACTGCATTTTTTCGTTTTCACATTCCTTGTGCGTCCTTGAAAATTATCACCCACACATACAAACAAACATATGCTCATGCTACCTTTTCATTGTACAATAAACAAGTTGCAAAGACAAAGAATGTGAGAGTGTCATTGGCTTGGAAAGATTACCTACATCATCGTAACTGTTCTAACCGGACAAATTGTGGAGATGTACAGCCACAAAAGAAACATTCAGATAATTCATAATATTAACAAAGGTATCAAGTTTGGGGATCAGAAGCCAACAACTCTTTTATACATACTATACTGACTGAATAGTTAATTCTGAAGATGCTTTGATTTTATGACTCCACTATTCCCCAAAGAAATATTTGGCATCTTTGGGAACTTTTGGATCTTGAGTCCAATCAGTTTCTTGTCTTTATTCAGATTGTGGCGCTGCTGGTTGTCAGAGATCAGCTGTGCTTCTCTGGCCTCAGCTCTGAAGTCCAACCCCTCCCATCTGAGAGAGCTGGACCTGAGTGACAACAAGCTGCAGGATTCAGGAGTGAAACTGCTGTGTGGTTTTCTGGAGAATCCACACTGTAGACTGGAGGCTTTGAGGTCAGACACCATTTATCACTTCTGTGCTGAGATTAAAATAATGTGAAATGTTGTAGTGACACTAAACTGATTACATAAGGCTGATATCATACTAATCCACACTGAGTATCTTAATGCTAAAGTGTATGTTGTTGATCTACAAATTTTAAACCTTAATATAACAAGAGGATAGTGAGAGGAGTCCAAATTAAACATGGTAATCCAAAAGAAATCCTAAATTCACAGAAAAAAGCAGAGCAAACAAACACACTGATGAAATCTCCATGAGATAGAGCATTAGAAGCTATAATGACCAGTGGTGGAAGAAGTACTCAGTTTTCACACTTAAGTATGGATACCACATGAAAAATGTTACTCAAATAAAAGTAAGAGTCATCCAGTATAAACCTACTCAAGTAAAAGTAAAAAAGTACGTGGGTTTAAAAAATACTTAAGTAATCAAAAGTAAAGGTACTACATCAAAATCTACACCAAAACGCAATCTATCTTTTTAAATGCACTCAAGACAGTTTTGAATACAGCATTATAAGTTACAGTGAATCACAGTAAGGAAAACCTAGTTGCAAGTGGACAAGTGGATATTTCCTATATGTGGGGAGGATTACTCTGCTCTTTTGGTAGTATCCCCTTCAGACCGTCTGACAGCATCGCACCAAAAGCACACGTTATTTTCAGCACCTCTCATATAGTGCAGCTCACAGTCACGCACAGAGCAAGGCTAGCTTCAGTTTTCAGATGTTTACATTGCAAAAGTCTACCAGCTATGTTACCACTCAGTCACAAATTGTGACTCACAGTGCAAAAACAGAGCTGGATCATGACAGTTAACAAGCTGTATGATGCATATACTGACTGAAAAGTTTAAACTGAAGATGATTTGATTTTTTGACTCTACTATTCTCCACTATTCCACTCCAGTATTCCTAAAAGAAATATTGTAAATGTCTTTTGTTTACATTACCCAAAATCTTTGGGATCTTGTGTTGAATCTTAAATCAGTTTCTGTGGGTTTTTACTTGTACTTGGCTGATGGAGTTGATATCAGTCTGATTCTGTCCCAAGTAGCCGGATCGGGTATTGATAATCTATGGGCCAATGTACTGGGCCAATTCATTTCAGTTACATGCGTATTATGCGGTGCATCTGCAGTGTGCCAATAGACTGGAACATTTTGCTAGAAGAGGACTCTCTAACAAGTAATAACTTGTTAGCTGGTTTCCCATGTCATTTGCTGTTTTGCTTCCTCGTCAAAATAACAGCCTTATGGGTTGATTCACTAAAGACCAAGCCACTGCCGATATGCATTTAGAATACTTTTATTGTATGATACAGATGAAGAAAATAATTTGTATTATTATTACATGCCAGAATGGATTAAGAATCTGATGGAGGATTGTGGGGATGAGGAAGAACGGTGAGGGGTCGAAGGATGTAGGGATGATGGATGGTGAGGGGTCGAGGGATGTGGGAATGAGAGTTGAGTGTAAGGAAATGAAGAGATAAGAGTGATGGATGAGAGAATGGAAGGTGAGCGAGGTAGGGTTGACCAGAGGGATGGATGAGAACGAATGATTGGTGTCAGCCAGTGGCAGGTAGGCAGGACACTCAGGGCAGGTGAGCTGTCTCTTCATGTGTTCTGGAACATTGTCAACTGGTAGCAGTAAGACTGAAGGGAACCAGGCTGTGGGGAAATCAGGGTGCGCTTCTGAGTGAACTGTGTGATGGCAACAATGATGCCATTGTCAGATTAGATTGCACTGATGTTCTGAATCATTCATACCCACCAAAAATTGCTGCAGTGATTGCTGGGTACATTTAGCACATCGTGGAGGAAGAAGTGGGACATTAGCCGTATTGCTGCAGACGACCTTTCGACAAAAGAACGTGAGGAATCCATAGGTAGGAAGGGGAAAGGGGTAGACAGCAGGAAAGACGGCGGCACTGCCATGGGTTGCCAGCCTAGGTGCAGTAACTGTGGCTGTGGTAGCCAGTGTGGAGGAATGAGGGGATGATGGGATGAAGGAAGCAGGGATGGGGGGGGTGAAGGGATGAGGGGATGAAGGGAACAGAGGATGAGTGGAAAGTGTGGGGATGATTAGATGAAGGGAAGGGAAAGGGGATAGGATAGGAAAGGTAAAAACTGGGGAAGAAGAAAGGATGCTGGGTTGGAGGGATGCATGTGCTCAGGTTGTTAGTGAGGCTTGAGAAATGGAGAAAGGATGAGAAAGAGATTGAGTCTGTTCAGTGTTTGAAACGACTATGCCATCTTTTTGAGGGGGGTTTGTGTTTGTAAAGGTCCTTAAAATGTGGCAAAGTTTATCTGTTTGTTGGAATGGTGAAAAGGTTGAAAAAGTAATGCTGGTTGAGGTGGATGACTGTCCACTCAGAAATTCTTGGAGCGGAGGGACGGTCAGAGTGTTGGCTCAGTGACTGTAAGTGACGATAGCTCCACCTGAATATGACTGCCTGGATCTGAGTGGGCCAGTGAACTTGCAGTGTTTTGGTGTTAGTCTGTGAACAGCCGAGAAGTTTTTTTTCTTTTAATGTCAGTGCTGGAAAAGGCTGATTCACTGGGTTAGTGCTTGCCTCGGGTAAGCGACTGTCCACTTGGATACGTTTGAAGCACTGGTCAGAGTTTTGATGTTAGTGGTGGATTCGGGTCTTAACAGCTTTGATTGTTGTTTGGCGTCTGAATCTTGGGCGGATTAAGGAGGAGCATCTAGAAAAGGTGATGTCACTTGAATGCCTGCAGACGGTATCATCTCCTGGAGTTGCTGGACAGCAAAGGCCAGAGTATAGTGGAGTTGGCAAATAAGTGTGCTCCAAGCTCCTGAAACCGTTTACACTTATCTGTGCCTGTTCTTAGCCAATATCTGTATGTTGTCGACAATCTTTTCATTATTTTTGGTACTTTTCCTTGGCTTCGTGCGTATGTTCTTTTTAGCAAATATCAAATTGCAGACTCATGCAAACAGTGTTCCAGATTTTTCATTTGTCAGATTTGCATGTCATTAAACTGCTTTTCCATGTTCTGTTGTAGCTGGTTTTCCAGGTATCAGTGTCACTGTGGTATGTGAGTGAGATGGATGGAGTGGGGCTAAGGGCTGCATAGAAGTTCATGTGGAATAGACCAACAGGCCAGGGGAGAGGGGGGTTGGCCCATGTCACTTAACTTTCTGAAAACTTTTTCATTATTAGTAAAAAAGTATAGGCTAAGGAAGGTGGCCGACCGGCCCCAAGGTTGGCCGGCCCACCAGGATTTACCACAGTACTCTAGATGGCCAGGCCGCTACTGGTCCTTCCCCACACCCAAGGCCATTCTTTGAGGTATGCAAACTGCACATGAGGACCCTGACCTCCGCAAACCTGGCTCCACTCCTGCAATTAAGCACACACAAACACAAACAAGGGGAGGAAGGGAAAGAGAGACAAAGAGCAACTCTATGCTAGTCAAGGACAGTGGGCCTGACATTAACCTGGTGTTTGGAGTTTCCATTTTCTAAACTTCTACATTCTAACCTTCCTCCGCTCTCAACAGATTATTAAACACTTAATGATTTCAAGCAGTACCACTGTCTTCTAAAGTTAAATAATTTATTCTTCATTCAGACTAAGTGACTGCGGTTCATCAGAGATCAGCTGTGCTTCTCTGGCCTCAACTCTAAAGTCCAACCCCACCCATCTCAGAGAGCTGGAGCTGGGGGGAAACAAGCTGCAGGATTCAGGAGTGAAGCTGCTGTGTAATTTTCTGGAGAGTCGTCACTGTAGACTGGAGACTCTGAGGTCAGTTCACTGACTCTGTTACTATTGTAGATATGTTTAATTAACAATTGAATGTTCATATGTTCATACAAATTTTACATCTATAAAGTTGTAAATTTCCTTGTTCATATTTTCATGTTTCTTGTACTAAATTCCGTCTTTAGTGACAAAAAATTGTTTTCTTAAAAAACTAGAAAATGTCTGCAGTTAGTTGATAAAGGAGACCTATTAAACTGCTTTTCCAGACCTATATTGTAGTTCTGTGACTCCTGTGTGGCAGCTTTACATGGCTCATCGTTGAAAAAATATTTTATTTTCTTATACTGACTCTTCATACAGTATAGGGCTTAATTTCAGTCTGTCTGAACAGGCAGTAGATGTTCCTGTCTCTTTAAGCCCCCCCTCTCAAAGCCCTTCTGATAGACCTGAAGCACGTTACCAGGCTGTTGTTGCCGGGCGGAACCAGGGCGGAACAGGCAGACTGAGCATTGTGGTGCCATGAGTATGGTAGCACATGACCATACATGGCACACTGGCTCCCTCTGGCTTCGTAATACGTAGGATGGAGCCGTTGGTAGAAAAAGCAGTTCAAAACAGAGCAGTCAGAACAGGAGGAAACCTGAGGTTTTGCTCACAGTGATTTCTTACAAATGCTTTAACCTCATTTTTTGAAGCTTTGGCCATGTTTAACATGAATATCCAACATTGTAACATGTATTTAAGTCATAAAATGTGGAAAAGCATAGTAGGTCTCCTTGTTGATCTCAACTTGTTTTCTTTCATTTGTTTTGTCTGATCATTGATACTGAGCTTTAGAACATACTGAAATGAAACTAGCAGCTACAGCGCTGAGTAATAATGCTGTTATAATGGAATAATGCTATGTGATCCTCTGAACTAATATACCTAATACTCATTGATCAAGTTTTCTGCTGAAGTAGAAATATTTCTTTGATTTTTGTCAACTTCAATGTGTTTTCACAAATTTAATTTCACTGACATTAATCCTCCAGAACACACATGCTATGTGACGTTAGCTGCGTACTAAGTAGGATTGTTATAAATACTTTGCTTTGGAAGTTCCAAGTAGTCACATTGTGAGAAAAATATCTTTATCCTATTTGTTTTACAATCACATTGTAGCACTCACAATAGTAAATTCCCACACCTGTAAGTGACACATTGTGATGCATCGAGATATAAAATCACGTGTAATTAACAGTAAAATTGTAATACTGTACTGTAGATGCACACCCCTAACACACACACACACACACACACACACACACGAAGGAACACAAAGAACAAAGCATATGTCCAATTTCAGATGCTTCAAGGGTCAACATAGTTATTCTCCCCTAATTCCAGACTGGCCTGTGATCAGCAGCATGTTATTGATCTGTGTTGACATGAATAGGTGTTTGAATGTTGTGCTGACATTTAGATGATGTCTGTGGAAGGCTGACATTATGATTATCCACAAAAACACAATGACAAAGTCTCTCTACTCATTTTAGGGAAAAGCTCATTGATTAGGACATAGTAATGTTCAGCCACACATTTCAAACCTGAGCACATCTGATTGGATTATAAAATATATCTTTACCTGCATCATTTATTCTTTATACAGATTTAGTTCCTGCAGTCTGTCAGAGATCAGCTGTGCTTCTGTGGCCTCAGCTCTGAAGTCCAACCCCTCCCATCTCAGAGAGCTGCAGCTGAGTAATAACAAGCTGCAGAATTCAGGAGTGAAACTGCTGTGTGGCTTTCTGGAGAGTTCACGCTGTAGACTGGACATTCTTGGGTCAGAAAACATTTTTTACTTCTGTGTTGAGGTCAATATGATGTGAAAGTTGTGGTGACACTAAATTGTAGACATAAGGCTGATATTATTGTCAGCCACAGTGAGTATCTTAATGCTTAAGTCTATTTTATTCTTCAGAGTTTTAGTTCATTGGCTGTGGCAGAACAATGTTGCGCTTCACATATAAAAGCTTAAAATAACAAGAAAAATCTACACTGGATAATTCAATCCTAACGGCTTAAACCCTTCAGCTAATGTTCTCTATGTTTTTTAATCAGTTATAATAATAAAATAATAAATACAATGAATAAACACATCATCTCTTTTTCAACTCTAAGACAATAAATTATTTATTCAGTTTTTGCTTTTTCCAACATTGTTGTGAAGCTATACTGACTGAATAGTTTAAACTGAAGAAGCTTTGATTTTATGACTCCACTATTCCTAAAAGAAATATTGTACATGTCTTTTGTTCAAATTTAGCCAAAATCCATCCTGACATATTTGGCATCTTTGGAAACTTTGGGATCTTGTGGGTTTTTATTTGTGTTTGGGTGCACAACATGAGTTTGTAGATGGAGTTTCTAGTGGAGCTGCAGATTATAAGAGGTGAAGTCACTACGTCTTTATAGATGTAACAGCATGTTGTCATTAATATTAATTAGATCTCTTTTTTCACCTCTTTGTATTTTGCAGTTTTTAACCTGTGTTGGTTTCAGGTGTTTGGAGTTTCTATTTTCTAAACTTCTAAATTCTAAACATTCTTCAGCTCTTAACAGATTATTAAATAGTGAATGATTTTAAGCAGGAACATTGTCTTCTAAAGTTACATAATTTATTCTTTATTCAGATTGAGGCGCTGCAGTTTGTCAAAGATCAGCTGTGCTTCTCTGGCCTTAGCTCTGAAGTCCAACCCCTCCCATCTGAGAGAACTGGAGCTGAGTCACAACAATCTGCAGGATTCAGGAGTGAATCTGCTGTGTAATTTTCTGAAGAGTCCACGATGCAGACTAGAGACTCTGAGGTCAGTTCACTGAATCTCTGTTACTATTGTATATCTGATATGTTAAATTACAACAGAACCACATTTATATTCATACATAACTTACATCCAGAATGTTTTAAATTTCTTGTACTAAATGTAGTCTGCGGTCACTAAAGACGTGTTCCTTAAATAAACTGTAGAAAATGTACACTGATAGTTGTTATTAAATGGATGTTTAAACATTTTGGTAAATAGTCACTTGTGTACAGAAGATCCTCTGAACTAATATACCTAATACTCATTGATCAAGTTTTCTGCTGTAGTAGACGTAGAAGTATTTCTTTGAATTTTGTCAACTTCAATGTGTTTTCACAAATTTCATTTCACTGATATGAATCCTCCAGAACACACACACAGTTTTTTTGTGTCAGATTTTGCCATTTCAAATTGTTTATTTATTATTACTTATGCAGGTGTTTTCTCTCTTCTAATTGTAGCCTGGCCTGAAATCAGCAGCATGTTATTAATCTGTGTTGACATGAATAGGTGTTTGAATGTTGTTCTGACATTTGGATGATGTCTGTAGAAGGCTGACATTATGATTATCCACAATAACACAATGACAAAGACATTGACAAAGACAAAAGACTACTCATTTCACGGAAAAGGCCATTGATTACAACATAGTAATGTTGAGCTACACATTTAAAACCTGAGCACATCTGAGTGTCTTCATTTTTTCTTAATTCAGATTGAGAAGCTGCAGTTTGTCAAAGATCAGCTGTGCGTCTCTGGCCACAGCTCTGAAGTCCAACCCCTCACATCTGAGAGAGCTGGAGCTGAGTGACAACAATCTGCAGGAATCAGGAGTGAAGCTGCTGTGTGATTTTGTAGAGAGTCCACATTGTAGACTGGAGACTCTGAGGTCAGTAGAGAGTTAGAGCCAGTCCATGCTGGTTTCAGCAGTATTGTTCTAAACACAGTTAGTATTAAAGCAAAGATCCAGTATTTCCTGTAAACCTCCAACCTTCTCAGCGGCTGCTTTCCTCAGTGAAGCTGTAAGACGAGAACAGGGACAGGCTTCAGGATTGGACAGAAAGACAGAGAGAAACACCAGTCAGCCAACGATGCCAGCCAGAAGCTTGTTGTGATCATGTGTTTGAGTTGATGTGAAGACGACAATGTTGTTGTTGTGTTCATGTCTGCAGGAAATAAAGCTGGATTACAGCTGACAGCATCACAAGATGTATAGAGAAAGTGGTCCTCATTCATCAAACTGTCGTACCATCAAATCTGATCCCAAAGTGTTTGTTCTCTCATTTCAACACTAAACTATCTATCAGTTTATCTTTGTCACAGTTCTGAGATCAGTCTGACTAAAACCTGAAAATCACCTGTTCTTAGTTCAGAGAAGCATCATTACATTTAGTAACCATGTTGTCTTTCTACCACATGGTTACTAAACCTCTGCTAAAGTCCAGTAATCACACTGATGTTTAGCTGTTCAGTCTTGTGTGAACATGTAGGACCTTCAACATCATATAAGAAAGACATATTTGACATATGTGTCAAATATAGATATTTGTCCATGTGTCTTAGACATATTTGTCCATTTGTCTTTTTGTTTTGTCCAAATACTTTTAGAACAGACTCCATATTTACATATTTGTCCTGTAATATTTCAAACGTACATGAAGTATTAAAATGTGACTAAGATGCTGGTTTTTAACAGCTTTGAGCCCTAACAGTAGTAAATCCATCATTACAGTGAGCAGTGAATATCTCTCTGTCTTTGAGTAATGCGTTCAAGGACTCTCAGCACTTTATTTCCACTGTGTACTTGAGTGAAATCTGCAAAGTAAACAGACCTGATGCGCAAAGTCTCTGCAGGTCTCAGTGTGTTCACGCCAATACGTTAACATGAGAGCTGAAAGGAAGCTGGCTACGCTACACAGCCGCTCCACTTCTGGCTGAACAGGACTGAAGTCCCTGCTGGTCTTTATACTGGATGTGCTGCATCACTGACTGACAGCTGATGAAGGGACTCTCTGTAATCTCTGATTTATGACTTCTGCTATCTGTCTTCCTCTCTTATCAGCTGGAGGTGATCTCTGTCAGAGAGTGAGTGATGAGAAAGGTGGTGGTGTTGAGAGAGGATCAGCTATGTCCTGATGATCCAGAGAGGTTGAAGCAGCAGCATCAGCTTGTGTGTGGAGAGGCTCTGACTGGGCCATGTTACTGGGAGGTAGAGTGGAGAGGATAATTTCATCCAGCAGTGACTGACAGAGGAATCCCAACAGTGCTGCAGTCTGAACTGCTCTGAGATCAGGTCCACTGTCAGACACAAAGTCAAGTCCACCATCATCCCTGTGTGTTTCTCTGGATGTGACTGCTCTGCTGCTGCTCTGTCCTTCTAGACAGTCTCTGCAGACACACTGAGACTCCTTCACTCCTTCTGCTCCACACTCATCCACCTCATCCACCTGGACCTGGACCTGGACCTGAACTTTATTTCATTCAGACATTCTGAACCCAAAGTTCCTCTGCAGATTAGTTCTGTTTGCTTTCTGTTGGGCCCTGCGATGGACTGGCGACCTGTCCAGGGTGTACCCCGCCTTTCGCCCTATGCCAGCTGGGATAGGCTCCAGCCCCCCCGCGACCCTGTATGCAGGATAAGCGGTTGACGATGGATGGATGGATGCTTTCTGTTGCACCTCCACCTTGTGGATTGATAGAGAATTGCAGTTAATTTCCACATTATATTTTTGTAATACATTTTGGAAGTTGGAAGTTGACAGAAACGAGAAGATAAGACCTGTAGAAAGTTTGAACTGAATCAAAGCTGAAACTGATGCTACAAACTGAAGAACAATTCAGACTCCAAACTTATGTATAATTGTAGTTAGTGTAAGATTATGTATGTTTACTTTTTTAAATTGTCTATTTTACTAGTATATTGCAACAGATTGTTTATTTATTACAAAAAATGAAAATTTTAATAATTGTTTCTATAATACGTTCTTCTTTTGACATGAAATGCATCACCAAGTAACTGTAAACTTCAGTGTCATTTTTAGTGATTAAAATTATGTACATGTACATTTGTTCTGTTTCTCATGTTGTGACAGTGTATTGTAGCAGAAAAAAACTTTAATTTTGATATTCAAATCCTATCTTACTTGTGATGTAAATCTCCACAATCCAGCTTTTATAAATGTAAATGTCCTGTATGTTACTGTAAATGAAACCCAGTGTGATCACAGCATGAAATTATTGTTGGTGGTTTTAAGGAGCTCTGACCTGCTGATCTCCTGATTTTCAAATGAATCAATCAATAACACAATAACAGTGGGAGTTGAAGTTCTCCTCATTACCACCAAAATCATCACTTTATATTATTACAAAACAATATGTGCTTGTGAGAAACAGAAAGAAGGAGATAAAACCTGAGAAAAGTCTTTGTCAAGAACGTTCTACTTTTTGATTTTTATGTAATTATTTCCACCACGGAAGTTTTGATTTGAATCAAAATACACTCATGTAGGACCAACACAGAGAATAAAGTTGACAGACTTTGAGTATAAATTTGTAATATTTGATGAGGAATATAATAAACTTCAAACTTAAATTAAATAATATCTAGTCATTTTAATTCTACATCGCAATTAACAGTCGAGAGCTGTCTGACAGCCTTTAGGTCACTTGAGTGATGATGATGAGCTGAAGTTACAGATTTCACCAGTAAACATCTTAGTGGAGCTGAAGGATTTTGATTTGATTCTGAAGTGATTAATACATCACTAATTTCCCAGGTTTTCTCATCTCATAATTGACAATCAATATTAACTACAAAACTACAGATAGTTCATATTAACATGATTGTAATATTCTGATGTTTTCTTCAAAATATCCTGATGCTTGCAGATGCACATATACATGGTCTAAATCAACTGCTCAATATCAGCTGATCACAGATATCAGTATCAGCACATATGTTGGATTAATGTTAATGTTAATGTTATTATGAACTGATGCATCAAATTCAGATTTTCTTAATTCAAATATCATTCATGTTTTACAGTTTTTTTCGATTGCTAAACGACAGTGAGCACAACTGAAGCTACATGTGCAAAACTCTAACTACAGTCTGCACTACCAACAGTCACCTGAGCTAAACAGTTCACATCACCTGCAAAACTCATTCCAAGCAACACAACTCTTAACACATGGCTCAAAACAGGCTCAGTGCAGCAAAACACTATTTCACAACCCTCACTGAGATAACACACACTGTCACTCAGAACGCACGAGAGTAAAAACACTAGCATCAAACACCATTACAGAAAATACTAACTTTTCATCTTTACAGTTTGAACAATTTCAGTGACTTCATAGAAAGTAATATGTTCTTCAATGAAAAGATTGACATTCTTTCACATGATTTATTTACATTTTTAGAACAATAACAATTATTTAAGGTAAATGAAAATTAGCAGTTTGCTTCAACTGTCTGTAGTACAGTAATGTAATTTACAGAATTACAGTAATAAGAAAAAAAGGTAGAAACTAAAAGAACATGCTGTAATTCCAACAAATAATTGAGGGGCTAATCCTGCCTCTCTCTAGCATCAGGCCACAGGTTTTCGTCAACATCACATCTAATGTTCTCTCTTGCCATGCACCTGGGGAAGAACCTTCTGGAGTGCCTTATCCATCCCTGGCAGTCCTCTGGACTCGTGGCCTCACATCCAGCACGCATGGCTTCCAAAAGAGACATTTGGTCATATGGGTGGTGATCAAACACTTTCCACCTCCAGGCAGAGAAAAACTCCTCTATTGGGTTGAGGAAGGGTGAATATGCAGGCAGGTACAAAACCATAAATCTGTGATGTGCTGCAAACCAATCTGTGACAGCTGCAGAGTGGTGAAAAGCAACGTTATCGCAAACTATGACAAAAACTTGGGGGTTTCTTATTGGCTCCCCTTGTTCTGCTGGCACTAGCTGAGCATAGAGCTCTTCTAGGAAAGCTATAAGCCTTTCTGTGTTGTATGAGCCAATGAGTGGTCTGTTGAGAAGCAAACCATCATTGGCCATTGCAGCACACATGGTGATATTTCCCCCCCTTTGGCCTGGAACCTCCACAGTGGCCCTTTGACCTATAACATTCCTTCCTCTGCGCCGTGTTTTGGCAAGGTTAAATCCAGCTTCATCAATAAATACAAATGAGTGTGGTGTTTCCAGTGCTTCCACCTCCATTACTCTCTGAAAAAACAGTAAGTGCGCAGTTTACGTGAATGTAGTACTGTAATGCTAGTGTTTTTTTACTGTAAATATTTTTACTGTAATACCTGTGTATGTAACCTCAGGCGTCTTACCTGGACATATTGGTATCTTTGCTCTTTTACCCGTTCACTGTTTCTCTCGAACGGTACAGTGTATAACTGTTTCATTGTAACTTGGTGTTTCTGTAGGACTCGACCAATAGTTGTTGTGCTGACAGAATTAACATTTTCAAATATATCATTATCAGCCAGCACTCTATCTTGAATCTCCCGCAGTGTTATTGCATTGTTGACAACAACCATGTCAACAATAGCATTTTCCTGCGCATCTGAAAATATTTTTCCTCTTCCTCCTGTTGGGGGCAGCCTTTGGGTCCTGTTGTAAAAATATATTTTACAGTCAAACTTACTGTAAAATATATCTGTGTAAATATTCTATGATTGCAATACAAAATAATTTCTTGTAATGTTTTTATTTACTGTAAGGATGTAACTCTCACCTGTTTGTACGATGGAAAATTCGCATTACAGATGCCACTGTGGATCTTTGCAGATTGGGTTGCACCCTCAACCCTGCCTCTCTCAATGAGAGACCATGGTTCACGACATGGTCTATAAGTGTAGCCCTTATTTCATCTGAAATAACAGCTCTTTGTCTTCTTTGTCTCCCTCCACGAACCCGCCCTCTCCCTGCCACCCTTCTCCCTCCACGAACCCGTCTTCCTTGTTCCATTTCCAAAATTAGTCTTTCTGAGCTCTACCTATTTATATATATATATATATTTGTTCACTAACAAGTCTAAAACAAGACACCTGCTTAGCCTTTCAGCTGAAATTGCACTCAGCAGTGTTTGAAAGGCACAAGGCTGAAATCAATTCTGTTTTGAATGTGTGGTTCACAGTTTTGACAGCAGTGTGTTAGCATTTGATCAAAGTGCTGTGAATCCACAGTGTTGTGCAGGTTGTGGTTAAAGTCATGAGATAAGTGTGTAAAGTTTTGAAAACTGTGTTCAAGCAATGAAAAACGAACTAGAGTTTGGTCCACATGAACTGCTGCTGTGCAGACTGTAGTTAGAGTTTTGCACATGTAGCTCCAATTGTGCTCACTGTCGTCTAGCAATCGAAAAAAACTGTAATATCAATTAGATTAAGATAAGTTTGAAGTCCTGCTGTTGTTCTTTATAAAGTCTGATTTGATGTGTGAGAGGAGACAAGTGATGGAGTAATGCCAGCAACCAAATTCATTTTACAGTTCTGACAGAAGTCAAACAGTCTATTATAAACTGTATACTGGTGTTTGTATTGGTACAACAAGGTGAATTACATAGATGAGGATTTAGAATAATACTTACTATATGTAAACATATTTACTCAGGGATGTATGTACTAGTTTGTACTCTGCATTGTGGTAACACTAGAAATGCTGCCAAATGTCAATTTGTTAAAATAAGCTCAATCTTTAAAGATACTTCTGTTTGTTAGAGTCTCAGAGTTACATCAGCCCACTGGTCCTGCTGTCCAGTGTAAAGACATGACTGGCTGCTGCCTGTAGATGTGTGTGTGTGTGTGTGTGTGTGTGTGTGTGTGTGTGTGTGTGTGTGTGTGTGTGTGTGCGTGCGTGCGTGCGTGCGTGCGTGTGTGTGTGTACCTTGGTCAATTGATGCTTCAGTCACATTACAAACAGCTGACCATAAGAGACAAGACTTCAGTATTTGGATTGTTGAGAGAAACAAAAGAGCAACCCTTTGAGAAATACGGGATCACCAGAAAAAAGATGTACATTGTTGATAGATTAGGTGCTGTTCCTTTAAGGGGGACAGTGTTTTTTTAATAGTTTGTTTAGAACATATACATCACTCAACACGAGGCAATAAATAAAATCAGAGGCACATAAATAAAAGCGTCATGCTTATTTATGTGCCTCTGATTAATCCATTGACAAAGATATCCAATTTCTAAAAGGTATGATTGGTTAGGGGGTGGGACTAGTAGACAGAGGAACTGGAGGAGCAGAAAAACAAGGAAGAAATGCGAGAGAACCAGACGCTGCAGTGTGAGTGTGCGACTGTATTTTGAGTGGCGAATAGCTACAAACCAAGATGAAAAGAGTTTAGAGACCCAGTGTAAGTCTGACTCATTTAGAACGTTTAGAAGACAATATTTAATTCAGAAATCCAATGTTTCCAAAACATTCTGAGAACGTCCTGCTGGTGTCAGGAACGTCGCTTTGTAATGTTCCCACAACGTTCCCAGACAGTCACAATGTGGAGTTCTTTAAACTACCACCTCCTCCCCTCCCCCCAAAACAAAGTAGTCTCTTCTGACTCCCAACTTTTTAACTAATATCATATTCACAGCAGTGAGGAGTTTTTTTGTTTGTTTGTTTGTTTGTTTTTTTTACAAAACAACATTTCTTAATGCCACCTGCTGAAATAAAAAAATAAAGTAAGTAAATCCCGACATTTGATCTTTTTCTGCACATGCATTTATAAAAGGAGTATTCAATACTTGTGTGCATGCATCACTAGCAGTAGTGACCAGAATTTGTTTCTATAAGTTTCACATTGCTGTGCTGCTTTAACAGGTGCTTTAATCCATATCAACTGATCACAGATATCATTGTATCCATCCATCCATCCACCCATCGTCAACCGCTTATCCTGTGTACAGGGTAACGGGGGGGCTGGAGCTTATCCCAGCTGACATTAGGTGAAATTCTGACCCAGCTGCTTTGCAAGGTTTCTGATTCCTGAACAGTCTGTTAACATCCCTCTCTTTGAAGCCTCTCAGACAGAAACAGAGTCATTTTGTGAAAACTGGTGTTGTAGTCTTTCTGCTTACAGCTGATTAGCATCTCGCACCACTTTGCTAAACCTGTATTTTGAATCCTTAAAGCTGGCCTGGTCACCACTCCTAAATGCCTCTTTCTTTTGTAACCTCTGCTGTCTGAGTTTGGCTGTGAACCAAGATTTGTCATTGTTATAACTCATCCTGGTACGTGTTGGAATGCAGTTGTTCTCACAGAAGCTGATGTAGGACGTAACAGCCTCTATATATGTGTGTGTGTGCATCTTGGTAAGTGACAGAGCACCACTGGGGCTGTTGTCTGTTCTTGAGTGATGCTTAAGATACATAACAAACAACTGACTATAACTACAGAGAGACATGACTTCAGGATTTGGACTGTTTGGTGACAAAGACAGAAAGAAGAGCTACACTTTGAGAAGTACAGGGGAAAAGATCAGCAGAAAGAAACATGAAACCAGAGAAAATATACAAGCTGCACCACAAGAAAAAGAAAACAATTGAAGTACTAAAAATATTGAAATAGAAAAAGAGAAATCTCCAATCTACAAAAATAAAAAATTTTGGCCTTCCTCTATTAAGAGGCCACTTTATAAGCCTATAAATCCCATTGATCGGTGGGAGTTCATTAATCTTAATCTGTTTTCTACAACCTTTAGTGAAGTCAGGTTTCTCTGCTTTAAATAGCTGTTGTTTGAAACCAAACATCAAAGCTGAGCCACTATGACACAGTTTATATGGGTGCCATGGTGAGACCTCTCTCTAACAAACTAGCTTGGCAGATTTGGGGACGACCAGCAGTAATCAAACGAATAACAACAAGCTGATTTATTAGACACATCTGAAATTACATTAAAAGTTAGGACAAAACAAAATTAGAGCAAGTAGACACTATACATATGTGTCAACCACTGTGAGTCATAAAACTTAGAAATTAAACACACAAAAAGAGAATTATTTGTTATCATGCTCATACATTGAAAATTGTTCTCATTGTATGTAAACATGCACTTTAATCTACATTCTGTTATTTTAAACAGTCAGCGATATCCTGCACACATTAATTTAAAACTTTGACACAAACCTCCATCCGAGTAGTAGCAACGGAAATCGACATAAATAATAACATCAAACAAAAACTGTGATGAAGCTCCAGAAAAAGCTGTTAAGTGGACTTTGAGTTCAGATTATTCAATCACCAAGAATCAGTAGTATCATCCACAAAAATGTTAACTGATTAAAATGGAGGCTCCTCAGATGAACTGTGTTTGTATTCCCTATAACATTTAACAAGACATAAAGGTCATTTAGTTTAAAGCAGTTTAGTTATAACTTAAACAAAAGTGATTATTTACATCATTTAAACTTCATATAAGTACTAAAATTTTGACCAAAACCCATTTTGATTAAACCTGTTCAGGCCAAGAGAGATGCTCATAAGCACATCATTTTACACACACACACACACACATAGATAGATAAACTCACCTTTGTGGGGAGGAGCAACACTGATCAGGTGATCCAGGTGAGAACAGGGAGGGAACCTGGAACTGAAAGTGTTCAGTCAGTTCAGACTCCACTTTGAGTCGACAGAGCAGAAGGAGGAAAACTGAAGGCTGAGGCAGGGTGAGTGTTAATCCAACATTTTAATTATTTTGCTGTCAAAGTCTCTGAGTCAGTTTTCTCCCTGTGAACTGTAGAGGAAAGAAATGTTGGAGTGAACTCAACAGTTTGATTCATCTGTGGACACAAAGTCGTGATTGGCTGAATAAACACATTAAACCTGCAGTAACCAAGAAAACAAGCAGAGATTTAAAGAAAAGAGACCAAGTGGAATTCTGACTGGTTTTATTATACTGTATACTTGTGTGTGTGTGTGTGTGTGTGTGTGTATTATTTCCTCTTCTCTCAATCTTGTTTGTGACTCTTGAACAAACTTGTTCTTCTTGATTCTTGTGTTCTGAGCTCACAGTCAGTGTTACTGTTTTAACTCTCAGACTGACTTAAGTCCAGAAGATGAGTGTTTGTGTGGAGGAAGGGGAGGACAGAGCAGAGTCTCCAGTATCCAGCTGTCTGTCTATGAAGAGTGACCTGTCTAGAGAGTATCCTCCATACTTCAGCAATGAACCTGGACCCTCAGACACCAAGTAAGAGAACTGCTTCTAACTCATTCAGTGTTAGCAGGTAATGTTTTGCTGTTTGCAATTTATAGAGGAACAATATTCTTCATGAACAAAGAAAGTTTTTGTGTCACGTCTGCATGCTGGCTCTCTCCCACTGGGAGAGTAGAATATGTTTGGTCTGCTTTAATACGCTGCTGTTTGAAACTAAACATGAAAGCTTTGAAAAAAGAAAAGAAAGGATGACATTTCTGGCAGCACCGTTTTCAGTTTTAGTTTTAATGGAGACGCTGTTACAGCTGAGCCACTATGACCTCAATTGATGCAGCTTACTTGGGTCCCATGGAGATGTCTCTCTGATAGACTCTCTAAGACACATCTTAAAATACATGAAGAGTTAAAAAAAAACAAAATGTGAGCAAGTAAACACACAGTCCTGCATCCATGTGTGTCAAACACTGTGTCATTAAACTTATAAATTAAACACACAAAAAAAATGTATCATTAGTCACACATTGATAAATCTTCTCCTTGTGTGTAAACATGCACTGTAATCTACATTCTGTAATTTTAAACAGACTGTGATATCCTGCTCACATTCATTCAAAGCTTTGACAGAAGCCTCCGTCCAGTTAGCAGAAACAACAGAAACGAACATAAATTAAAATCATGTCAAACAAAAACTGGGTTAAGTGGACTCAAAGTTCAGATTATTAAGCCACAAAGAGTCAGTAGTATCATCCCCAAAAATGTTAACTGGTTAAAATGAAGGCTCCTGAGATGAACTGTGTTTGTGTTCCCTATGAGTCTGTAAAAGAACATTTAGTACATTTAGTTTGAAGCTGTTTAGTTGTAACTTAAACAAAACTGATTATTTACATAATTTAAAACTTCATTTAAGATCCAACATTTTGAGCAAAATCCATTTTAATTTAACCTTTTCAGGCCAAGAGAGACACTCATCAGCACATCATGTTACACATGCACACTTACACGCAGACACATATATAATATAAACTCAGCAGAAGAGGGGAGGAGCAACACTGCAGGTGAGAACAGAGAGGGAATCTGAAGTTCAAAGAGTTCAATCAGTTCAGCCTCCATTTTGAGTCGACAGAGCAGAGGGAGGAGGAAAACTGAAGGCTGAGGCAGGCTGAGTGTTAATTCAACTTTTTTTTTCATTTTGCCGTCAAAGTCTCTGAGTCAGTTTTCTCCCTGTGGACTGTAGAGGAAAGAAATGCTATAGTGAACTCAACAGTTTGATTCATCTGTGGACACAAAGTCATGATTGGCTGAACAAAACACATTAAACCTGCATTAACCAAGAAAACAAGCAGAGATTTAAAGACAAGAGAGCAGGAGTTCTAATTGGTTTTGTTGTGTGTGTGTGTGTGTTATTTCCTCTTCTCTCAGTTTTGTTTTTGGCTCTTGAACAAACTTTTTCTTCTTCATTGTTGTGTTTTGAGCTCACAGTCAGTGTTACTGTTTTACTTCTCAGACTGACTGAAGTCCAGAAGATGAGTGTTTGTGTGGAGGAAGAGGAGGACAGAGCAGAGTCTCCAGTATCCAGCTGTCTGTCAATGAAGAGTGACCTGTCTAGAGAGTATCCTCCATACTTCAGCAATGAACCTAGACCCTCAGACACAAAGTAAGAGAACTGCTACTCATTCTGTTCTCCTGTTTTTGTGTTCCCCATAAGTCTATAAAGAAACAAAACTATTTACCATAAAACTTCAATTAAGTCCCAAATAGCCACCTATCTCCTTTACTGGCCTAGTGTGGGAACACATTTTGACAATTAAATGCCTGGTCTGGTTTTTATAGAATTTCTTTGGATGTAAAAAACCTCTTAAAGCCCGCGGGGTCACCCACTTTAGCTGCTTCTAAGCTGCTTAGATTGTTAATACAAATATTAATGTTTAAACATGTGATCAATATGTCAATATGGACATGCTGAACATCCTTAGATCGGTTAGATTCTTCACAATACCACTGTTAAGTTCATTTAACGGAAACAACCGAAAGTCTAATTCTTCTAGATTTACCGGTGTAACCTGCATGGCTACAAGAGAGGAAAAGGAGGGAAAAGTGCTGACTCATGTTAACTTTGAAGTGCTTGTTAAGTCCAAACGTGTCCGTTCCTTATTATGAATATTCCTTTAGTCTGTAAGGGTCCACCAATCAAAAGAATTACAACAGCTTTTCATAAAAATTAGTCCAAGCTGTGAATCCTGTCATGTGAAGTCCATCACTTTCTGACTGCTAATTAACTCATCCTGCACCGTGTTGTTGTTTTCCATAGGTTGCTGGCTTCAAAATAAAAGCGAATAAGCCGCCTGTCAGAGCTAGATCAAATGAATGATGTATATTTAATATTATTTGATCATTTTTACATAAACATTTAGCTGTCTGAAATAAATAAACTGTTTTATAGTTTCAGTTTGTGCAAAAAGAATTAAAGGCCTGTCCCAAATAATAGCAAGGTCAATTCAGTGAGGGCTATTATTCAAAGTGTTACGGTATTTACAGAATTTAAATGTCATTTAAGTTCCAACATTTTGACCAAAACACATTTGATTACAAATTCCAGCCAAGAGAAACGCTCAAACACTGAGTGTGTGTGTTATTTCCTCTTCTCCCAGTCTTGTTTTTGTCCCTTGAACAAACTTGTTTTTCTTGATTGTTGTGTTCTGAACTCACAGTCAGTGTTACTGTTTTACCTCTCAGACTGACAGAAGTACAGAAGATGAGAGTTTGTGTGGAAGAAGAGGAGACCAAAGCAGAGCCCCCAGCATCCAGCTGTCTTTCTATGAAGAGTGACCAGTCTAGAGAGTATCCTCCGTACTTCAATAATGAACCTGGACCCTCAGACACAAAGTAAGAAAGCATTTTTACTGTAAACCTGATGGAAGATGATGCATTGAAGATGAAGGTGCAACGTATGTTAGACTCACATTTCAATGGCCATAATCATCTCTCTTAAATAGAGGGTTTTTACTATGAAGGATATGTAGGAAGTGTTGAGTTTGTAATTAATAACAAACTACAGGCAGATCACTAAATGTTTAACAAAATGCTCATATAGGAAAAACAGTTAATTGGAGTTTCTGAAAGCAAGAGAGTTGACATAAAAAAAAAATCATCTTCCTTACTTCCAGCGCTGCAGAGAGTGGCAGCAGACAAAGTAGCTCCCTCTCCTAGTTTTTAACCTTTTTTATATTTTATATATTTATATATAACTTTTTTACTCACTCACTAATTTACACTTTATTTATTTGCACATTCTAGCCTTTTTCTTTTGTAAATAGTACTCTTGTGAAGGCTAATTCACCGACAACGGTTAACCTTACCTGAAACAGGATATTGTTACACAACAATGGACACCTCAACCACCAGACAACGAAACACCAGAGTCTACTCACGTGAGGAGCTCTTACACTTTCAGGATCGACCTGCTGCATGTCCGAAGGAAATCCCTGTGAAGTTAAGGATAAGAAGGCAAGGATGTCGTGCTGGCATGATGGTGAGGAAAAAGAAGCTTGGGAGTCGGTGGAGATACAAGCCCTGTCGTCCCTTGGTGTTGTCATAGGGAATGTCCGCTCACTGACGAACAAGATGGATGATGTCTCGGCTCTGGTCAGAAGGCAGAGTGAGGATTTTATGTCTGACTGAAACTTGGCTGAATGGGAAAACACCAGACTGCTCAGTGGAACTAGACTGCTTCTTGCTAGAAGCAGATGGGAAGAAACAGAATGGTAAGAAGGTAGGAGGATGACTTGCTGTCCTTGTTAACTCCAAATGGTGACACCCAGGACATGTTACGAAGGCAGAAATCTGCAGGAGTTGAGGAAATTGGCATTTAAGAAATGAGATGTCCTTTCCTTAGAGCCATCATTTTAAAGCAAGATCAGTTAAAGATGACATGTTTCACAGCTGCATCATCTGTCCACTGTTTGAGTTGTGATCTCTGTCAGATGAGCAGACCAGCTTTTGGCACTAAAGGTTACAGATATATTGTCATACAATACGCTTATTGTCACTGTTTCTCTTCACACTCTACGTTTCTGACTTTTGTTTCGACTCTGGAACGAGCCACCTCCAGAAGTTCTCAGATGACTCCTCCATCGTTGGCATCGAGTACAGAGACCTGATTGAAAGCTTCATCGGGTGTTGTGATAGAAACCACCTCTAACTCATCACAGGAAAAAACAAGGAGTGGGTGGTGGACTGCTGATGCAGAAAGAGGCCCCACAACCTTGTTGTAATAAGGGGTAAGGGGGTAGAGATGATGGACACCAAAAAGTTCCTAAGGGTGCCCATCAACAATAAACTGGACTGGACACCAAGGCCCTCTACAAGAAAGGATAGAGATGGTCTACCAGTCTGTAGTGGCCAGTGTCATATTCTGTGATGTGCTAGGGAGGTGGCATCAGGACTTGTGGTGCCAACAAACTGGGCAAGCTACTGAGGAAGGCCAGCTCAGTGGTGGGGATGGAACTGGGCAGTGTGGAGGCAGTGACTGAGAGGAGTATAAGAGGGAAGCTGAAAACCATCATGGACAACCCCTTTCAGCCTCTCTATGCTGAGCTGAGGCAGCTCAGGAGGTACTTCAGCCACAGACTCATCCAGCCCCGAGCCTCGTAGCGCTTTGGAGGCTCATTTGTGCCATCAGCTATCAGGCTCCACAGCCCCAAATTGACAGATTTGTACTTGATTATATCTGAGACATTTATCTGGATGTAAATGGTTATAAGTATAATTGTCTGTGACCATCTGAGCTTCCACACAGTGTCAGCCAAATCTTGATATTTTTCAACAACAGGCAACAAATCATTTTATTTCTAATGAAATGTCTTCACAGAGAGAAGAAGAGGAGTCCTGTTTCTGTGGAGGAGGAACCGTCCTCTTGTGCTTTGTGTCAGGATGTCCTGAAGGATCCAGTCTCCACCAGCTGTGGACACTGGTTCTGTAGACAGTGCATCACCTCATACTGGGACCAGTCTGCTTCATCAGGACACTCCTCCTGTCCCCAGTGTGGAGACAGATCCAGAACCAGAGCTGGACTGCAGACAGCCGGTCAGAGCAGCTCTGTAAAAAGTAAGTGGACAGTCTTCTGATGATGTTGTGTCTGAAAACAGGATTCTTTTTGGTTTATTTGCTGTAGCACACAAATTATAAAAACTCCACCCTTCCATCATCAACCGCGTATCCTGGGTACAGTGTCGCGGGGGGCTGGAGCCAGTCCCAGCTGACAATTAAAAAATTAAAATATAAAAATTAAATAATGTCATTAAAATCATGTAAATTTAAATCCTGTACTTATTTTGTAATACTTATCCCATGATTTAGTCTCACATTTGTCTTTCTCTTTCAGCAGATAGTGGTCTGCAGGAGGTTTTAGATGAACATAAGATCAGTCTGAGGAGGAGATGTGAACGCGTGACTGAAGGAAGTGATGAAACAGGAAGTGAAACCCTCCTCAACAGGATCTACACTGAGCTCTACATCACAGAGGGACAGAGTGAAGAGGTTAATACCCAACATGAGGTGAGGCAGCTTGAGAAACCTTCCAAGACCCTCCATGACACTCCAATCAAGTGTCACAACATCTTTAAAGCCTTACCTGGCCAACAGAGACCCATCAGAGTGGTTCTGACGAACGGCCTTGCTGGTGTTGGAAAAACCTTCTCAGTACAGAAGTTCACTCTGGACTGGGCAGAGGGCTTGGAAAACCAAGATGTCAGTCTGCTGGTTCTGCTCTCGTTCAGGGAGCTGAACTTGATCAAAGATGAGCAGCACAGTCTCCTCACGCTGCTCCATGTTTTCCATCCAACATTACAGAAGGTCCCAGCAGAGAAGCTCGCTGTCAGTAAACTGTTGTTCATCTTTGACGGCCTGGATGAAAGCAGACTTTCATTGGATTTCGACAACAATGGGGTTGTGTCTGATGTCACACAGAAGTCATCAGTCAGCCTGCTGGTGACAAACCTCATCCAGGGGAATCTGCTTCCCTCGGCTCTCGTCTGGATAACTTCCCGACCTGTAGCCGCCAATCAAATCCCTCCTTCGTGTGTTGGCAGGGTAACAGAAGTACGAGGCTTCAGTGAAGACCAGAAGGAGGAGTACTTCAGGAGGAGAGTCAGTGATGAAGAGCTGTCCAGCAGAATCATCTCACACATGAAGGCATCCAGGAGCCTCCACATCATGTGTCGAATCCCAGTCTTCTGCTGGATCACTGCTACAGTTCTGGAGCACATGTTGACTACAGACCAGAGAGGAGAGCTGCCCAAGACCCTGACTGACCTGTACTCACACTTCCTGCTGGTTCAGACAAAGAGGAAGAAGCAGAAGTATGATGAGGGACATGAGACGAGTCCACAGGAGCTGATGGAGGCTGACAGGGAGGTTCTTCTGAAGCTGGGGAGGCTGGCGTTTGAACATTTGGAGAAAGGAAACATCATGTTCTATCAAGAAGACCTGGAGCAGTGTGGACTTGATGTCACAGAGGCCTCGGAGTACTCAGGAGTTTGTACAGAGATCTTCAAAAGAGAGAGTGTGATCTTCCAGAAAACAGTCTACTGCTTTGTTCATCTGAGCGTTCAGGAGTTTCTGGCTGCAGTCCACATGTTCCACTGTTACACCAACAGGGACACAGAGGTACTGGAGGACTTCCTGGGAAACAAACATGCCGATTCAACCCTGGATGTCTTCCTGATGGGAGCAATGATGAAATCCCTTGAAAGTAAAAATGGCCACCTGGACCTGTTCGTTTGCTTCCTTCATGGCCTCTCTCTGGAGTCCAACCATAGACTCTTAGGAGGCCTGCTGGGTCGGACAGACAACAGTCCAGAAATCATCCAGAGAGCCATCAACAACCTGAAGGAAATGGTACAGAAGGACAATAAGAAGACATCTACTGACAGATGCATGAACATCTTCCACTGTCTGATGGAGATGAACGACCTCTCAGTACATCAGACAATCCAAGAGTTCCTGAAGTCAGAGAACAGATCAAAGAAGGAACTCTCTGTGGTCCACTGCTCAGCTCTGGCCTGCATGCTGCAGAGGTCACAGGATGTTCTGGATATGTTCGACCTTAAGAAATACAACACAACAGAGGAGGGACGACAGAGACTGATTCCAGCTTTGAGGAACTGCAGAAAGGCTCTGTAAGTTCACATGTGATTGTTAACAACATAAAGCTAAAGCTAGAAGTATGACAATAAAGAAACACACTTTATACACATGCACAAAATAAACACCTCCCCTCTATAAATGTTTTTAAAGTAATAAACTTATTGCTAAAACAATTGTACGTATTATACTAAAAAGGTCTACGAACATAATGTTTGTTTTTATAGGTATTAAGTTAATGACAAAAGTATCTTCAATCATCTTCTAACTATCTTTCTTTGGGTGATGGAGGCTTGATACAAATCCAGCAGAAAAACGTTATCACTTTAAGAATTTGTGCTTTTTAAGAAAAACTTTTTACAGTAGAGACAGTGTCTACACTCTGTTTCTATAATGTGTCTGTTTACTGTTCTTTTTATATACAGACACACACATGTCATATGTGATCTGCTGGAATTGGAACATGCAGTTGATATATGTTTTATCTGCAGTTTCTGAGCTATTTTATATGATATTTTTTCACAATTTATACAATATCTATGATTATTGTTTGATTTGAGAGGATGTGAGGAGAGGCCATCCTCCCTCTTAAATACACAACATTCCCCTCTCCATCCTTAATAAATAAAAGGTGTGACTTTACAATGAATATGTTTTCTTATGTTTTGCTACATTAGCAATGAGTTTGATTTATAAACAGTAAGAAAGTTCTCTCTCTCTCTGGTAGGATTTCACTGGTCTGTAAACTGGTAAATTCCAAACCTACTTTCTTAGCGTTCACTGATAGTGTTTTAAACTTAATATGAGAAATTCTATCAGTTTTCAAATACAAACTTTCAGACCAACATGTCCTCCACAACTGGTATCCCGTGTCTACAGTCTCATAGCCGATGTGCGCAGCTTTAGAGTTAACCGACATGCATGCAGTCACGGTTTATGCATCACACTCGTGTGGTGGCTTCGGGGGCTGTCAAGCATTTAACAGTAACACAGTTAACTAGTGATAAGGCTACATTATACGCTAAAAATAAACACTACAAAACTTTATTAATGCTAATGTTGTGTTTTTGTTTCAAGTGGGAACCGAACATCAGTCTTCTGGGTAAAAGTTGCACTGAGGTCATTATACAGTCAGCTGCTGGGACATTCTGGTTCATTCTGCCAGTGAAGGAGAGCGCAGTAGGTTTACTTTAGTGGAGCGATTTCAATCATCACCAAGCTCAGAGAAGAAATTATTTTAAAAAAAGAGAAAGGAACTATTACCGCTAAAATGTAAATTATGCAGCCTTTAGCATTAATTATACTATTAATGTAATAGGGGTCATTACATAAAAGTAGTAACATAATAAGATGCATCAAAGATGCACAAAACACAACCTAGCACATGAATGAGGTAAATGTTGGACTGCAGTTACAACATGCAGAGATATTACAGCTCATTTACCTTAAGTTAAAATCTAAAACAAATAAATAATTATATAAAATAAAAAACACAAATCACAGGTCCCCATTAATTACAATATGACATGTTCACAGTACAGTAATTTGGCAGACGCTGTGGTGTAACGCAGTAATTTGTGGTTCATTATGTTGCTCATGGATACTGAGCTGTGGACAGGAGGAGCTCAAGTTTCAAACCAAAAACCTTGAGATCAGTGGCTGACCAGCTGAGCTACAGATGCTCAACTCATGCAAAATGCAAACAGAGTATTTTTAGAATAACTATCAGATTTTACTGTACTTTAAGTTTTATATTCTCTGTCATTACAGACTCTCTGGCTGTGGACTCTCGGAGTCTCACTGTGAAGTTGTGACCTCAGCTCTGAAGTCCAACCCCTCCCATCTGAGAGAGCTACACCTGAGTGACAACGAGCTGCAGGATTCGGGAGTGAAGCTGCTGTCCATTGGACTGGAGAGTCCAAACTGTAGGCTGGAGATTCTGAGGTCAGTTCATGGATTTTGCTCTTGTCCAGTGTATATCTACCAAATTGAAATCTATATCAGAAGTTTTCCTTCAGATCTCTTGTTTTCTGGGTTTGTCTGAGCACAAATCACAACAGATGATTTTTATAATTTGTCAGTCTAAACAGTTTGGCACCTAATTTCTTAAACTAGATTTATGTTATTGATGAAGCTGTAGGATTTATCCTTCAGGGTGTTGTGAAATTAAATCAATATTTATAATTCTCAGGAATAATGACAGAAAATTGTGTCATTTTGTGTTTTGACTCAACCAGTAAACAGGAGCATACATAATACACCTTATTTGTATGGGAAGGTACTCAGTTACATTTAAGATAAAGATAACATTCCTCTCACTTTGCTCAGTGTACATTTGATCCAGTTATAAAGATGACTGAGGATGAAGCTCACAGTCAGTCAGCTGTGTGTTGATGGAATAACAGTGGTGATGAGGAGAGAATCTGTGGTTTGAAATGAGCATCAAGGATATTTGTTTTAGTAGTTTTTATAAAATGAAGAAACATACAAAAATAAAAGTATAACATGTCTGATTTGACAATTATTCCAGACTGGACTGAGATCAGCAGCATGTTATTAATCTCTGTTGACATGAATAAATGTATGAATGTTGTGCTGATTTGGATGATGTAAAAGACTGATTTGATGATCCACAATTATACAATGACAAAGTCCCTCTACTTTCTCTACTCATTTTAGGGAAAAGCTAATTGATTGACAAAGTACACATATATAAACTGAACACATCTAATTGGATTATAAATTGATTTTTATTTGCGTCATTTATACTTTATTCAGATTGCGGAGGTGCAGTTTGACAGAGATCAGCTGTGCTTCCCTGGCCTCAGCTCTGAAGTCCAACCCCTCCCATCTGAGAGAGCTGGAGCTGAGTAACAACAAGCTGCAGGATTCAGGAGTGAAGCTGCTGCGTGATTTTCTGAAGAGTCCACACTGTAGACTGCAGACTCTGAGGTCAGACACCATTTTTTACTTCTGTGTGCTGAGATTGATATGATTTAAAAGTTGTGGTGACAGCACACCTTCACACATGAAGACATGACAGTGACTACTGACGGTGTGGCAAGTTCAAATAAACAGATCTGTGCCATTGAGCTCCTTATTTAATGGTAAGATTTGATAAGTTTTAGTTTGAAAAAGATGGTTCGGAAGAAGGTACCGTCACAGTAAAATGGTGCTGACTTTCCCAATGCTTGCTGCAATGCAGTTGTTATCCAAACCAATATCTTAGTTAGTTCTTGTATTGCTCTCACTATTGAGATGCTGTCTGGAGGGCGTGATGCTGTTGCTATCCGCAGGTGTCCCCTCTGACTCTTCTTGCTCACAACTCATGCTTGCTGCTATCCCGTCTTTGTTTTAAGGAAACTGATTATTTTGGGAAGCTTTGCTTTTTTTTGCTCAGCTGCTGTCACTTTCACTAGCTAGCATACTCTTCTGGCTGGCTGAAAGAGTCCCTGACATAACCATTACCCCAAATGTCTTTGTGGGTACACGTTGCACTTATTTAACATCAAATCGCACATTAATTAATTATTTAAACTTCATTTAGATGTAACATACTAGAGTAGTGGTCGGCAATAGGTGACACCTGGCCCACCAACAGTAAAGTTGCTCCGTGGTGCTGAAATAGATGTTATAACAGGAACAGTTAGTCCAATAATCACAACCTCTTACAGTGGTTGTGCCTACAAAAAAAAGTGTGAGAACGTTTTTAGCCACAATGCTTTATTTCGAGTTGAATTGAGAACTTTTACTTTGAAAAGTTCTGAAGGACATTCAAAAGTCTCTGGCTTGCTTGACACGCCTCTGAAAAAGCCTTCAGGAAACATTTAATTGGATTCCACTGAATGAGAAGCGCAAGAATATTCTCTGCCTGGAGATGCTGGAGAAATTAAAATAAGCATCCATAGACTGATGGATGTGGATCAAAAACCGGGATGCACACACTACAACTTTCCGAGACTGTGTGCATCCCAGCGATTGGTCCACGTCCATCAACCTATGAACTTTTCATTTCCCCATCATTCCCAGGAAGTGGAAATTCCTGTACTTCTCATTCAGACACATTCGAAAAAAATGTCTGGAAATGTGTGATGTGTGATTTCCCTGAATCTCTTCATAACAGCTTAGTTAAAGAGGATAATAAACACACAAACAAATTAATAAAAAATCATTAAAAACAGAATTTGAACACTAAATACTTTGACTGAAGTCTTACACTTTACCAATTGAGCTAACTAGTGACTCTGAAAATTATTCTGAAATTATTCTAAAGAAATGCACCTGCCGAACCCTGGATTCAACTATGGGTTGTTATCTCGAGATCTCTAGATAATTATCCCGATATCACAGGAAAACAATTTTGAACGAATGGCCGCTTACGGATTGTAAGACACCCTGTGTTGGCCTATCAAATTTCACAGGTGGCACATGCCACCCAAAGCTACACTGCTGAACATGCTCCTGACAAAAATTTGTCATCAGTCATAAAAGACTAGAAAATGCCTGCTTTTAGTTGTTAAAGTAAATTAATGTTTTTGAGTTTTGGTAAATGGTCACATCTGTATACAGAAAATCCTCTGAACTAATATTTGTTTTAAATTTATAAAGTTGCTGCTGAAGTACAAATATTTATGTGGTTTTCTGTTGATTTAAATGTGTTTTCACAATGATACTGATCCTTCAGAACACACACACACAGAAACACAGATCATATTTCCAAATGCTGCTGTTTAAAGGATCAATATAATTTTTCTCCTCTAATTCCAGACTGACCCGAGAGCAGCAGCATATTATTAATTTGTGCTGACATGAATAGGTGTATGAATGTTGTGCTGATTATTGGAGGAAGTCTGTATAATGCTGACATTATGATGATCCACAATAACACAATGACAAAGTCCCTTTACTCATTTTAGGGGAAAGCTCATTGATTAGGATATAGTAATGTTGAGCTCTACATTTAAAACCTGAACACATCTGATTTGTCTGAAATATATTTTTATTTGCATCTTTTATTCTTTATACAGATTGAGTTGCTGCAGTTTGTCAGAGATCAGCTGTTTTTATCTGGCCTCAGCTCTGAAGTCTTACCCCCTCCATCTGAGAGAGCTGGAGCTGAGTGAAAACAACCTGCAGGATTCAGGAGTGAAGCTGCTGTCTGACCTTGTGGAAAGTCCACACTGTAGACTGGAGACTCTGAGGTCAGTAGAGGGTTGGAGTCAGTCTATGCTGGTTTCAGCAGTATTGTACTAAACATATCTAGTATAAAAGCAAAGGATTTATCCAGTGTTTCCTGTAAACCTCCAACCTTCTCAGCGGCTGCTTTCCTCAGTGAAGCTGTCAGAGGAGGATGGTGACAGGCTTCAGGATTGGACAGAGAGAAAGAGAACAGTCAGCCAATCAGATCAGCCAGAAGCTTGTTGTGATCATGTGTTTGAGTTGATGTGAAGACGACTGTTGTTGATGAGTTAATGTCTACAGGAAATAAAGCTAGATTGCAGCTGACAGCATCACAAGGTCTTCATTCATCAATCTTTCATTCAATACATTAACATGAGAACTGAAAGGAAGCTGGCTACGCTACACAGCTGCTCCACTTCTGGTCTGACCACGACTGAAGTCCCTGCTGGTCTTTATCCTGGATGTGCTGCATCACTGACTGACAGCTAATGAAGAGAGTCTCTGTAAACTCTGACTTATGACTTCTGCTGTCTGTCTTCTCTCATCAGATGGAAGTGAGCTCTTTCCGAATGTGAGTGATGAGAAAGGTCTACACTGCAGACACAGACACTCCTCCACTCCTTCTGCTCCACACTCAGCCACCTCCTCCACCTGGACCTGGACTTTATTTCATTCAGATATTCTGAACCCAAAGTCCCACTGCAGATTAGTTCTGTTTATGACGACACAACTGCAGATTAACACATTTAAAGCTTCAGTGTGTAAGATTTAGTGGTGAGGGTTGTGAATTGCAACAATCCTTCCAGTCTACCTCTGCACCTCTAAAGGCTTGTGCAGACTACATGACTTTCAGCGTCAGCCGATGGCTATGCCACTCACACTACACAACTTGGTGTCTTGACAGGATTCTTGAAGTTGTTGTGGCGTTCACACCACGTGACTCATCGGTGACAGGGGGTCACACACTACACGAGCTGACAGCGGCTCTGTCACCCGATGCTGGTCTCCAAATGTTTTGTCAAGAAAACACACGGGAAATGTGAAAACGGACACTGAAACAGTTGTTGTTTGTTATTATAAAGATAGCAATTATAAAGACAAAGAATATGGCTGAAAGAATGGATTAGCAAACACAGGTAACAGGGATTGCCGGTGCTACAGATACGTCTTTTCCACCAAAAAAAGAACTGGTTCGGAACTGGTGCTGGTTCAAAGTCGGTTCAACTTACGAACCTTGTCAGAACCTGTTTGTTTTTCCACTGACTAGAGAACCCAGAGAACGACGTCATAACGTCACTGTGTACGTGGTAAAAGAACGGTTCTCGTCCAGCAAAGACTTGGTGCCACTTTGGAACCAGTTTTCCTGGCCGAGAACCGGTTCTTTGGTTGTCGAAACACAAAGAACTGGTTCGCGAGCAGACACCAGCTCCGAACCAGCTCTCAAAATGCTTTGGTGGAAAAGGGGCTAAAGAGAGTTGGTGGGGAGTAAAAACAGCACAAAAGGTTTCTCTTCTGTTTCAGAAGAAATCCGGTTCCATTAGAAATAATGGCAAAATGAGGCTACTTCTCACCTTAATAATTACTTCAGTAAACACTTTCCTAATGAGTTTATGGTCTCAGTCGCTACAGTACTACAGCTGTATGAACCCAAAATAAACATTTTGATGTGATTGAACAATAAACGGATCAAACTGATGCTGAAATAATTAGGCTTGATGCCGATTTGTTAAAAATATTTTGTATGTAATCATGCTGCGCACAAAGCTGGCAACATGTTGGGTGTGAAACCAACTTATGCTGGAAAGAGGGCAGCGGTAAAGTTTTCATGATGGCGGTGCTCTATTGGAGGTATAAATAATGTACAGGACAGATTTGTTTCACATACATATACTTACGATGGTACAAAGGTATGTTGTTGTAGCACGCAGAATTACTTACTTTGGGTTCTTGATTTTTATTATAGTAAGCATTTTGGTTTTCGTTAATGTTAAGTAAGCTTACATTTTTTGGAATAAGTGTGGGTTTGTTGGTATTTGTTGTTTACATAGTAAGTAATGTGTTACCGTTAGTTTTCCCTGCCTGTCAAACCTGGTCTATTCTGCAAACATACGAGTCCCCTATGTTTCTTTTGTGGCAGGTTAGTTGTATAGTGAGTTTTTATGTTTAGAGCTATAGTTTTAATCTGTTTATTTGCCCTCTTTTATGGGCCCAAACTTTATCTTTATTTTGTTGTAAATTACTTTTTTGGAGAGGTGGGAGAAATAAAGCCATTTCTTTTTGATTTACATGTGACGCTTCTTGCCTTACTGCTTGGACACGTTAGCCCCCGGGCCGTGAGTTTGACGCCAGTGCATTACTGTAAAGTGGGAATTTACTGCTCTAGTTACTGAGGTGGAGCTAAACTATTTTCTAATGGACTGAAAATAATGATTATTTTCATTATGGATTAATCTGCAGAACATTTTCTCCATTTAGAAATGACAATTTTGATGTTTGGTTTTTAAAAGTTCAGAAAATAGAGAACCGCGTCACAGTTACCCAAAGTGACAAGTGTCCAAACAAAAAATACAAACCTCATTATTAAATCAATGTAATGATTCATAAGAAGTAATGAGCTGTGTCATATTATATGTCCAGTATATAAATAATAAGCATTGATTTAGTCACATTAAATGGAAACTATTAAAACTGGAATTTTCCAAAAAAACATTTATTAAAAATATAATCCTTTTGACTTCACAACCCTGAAGGCCCTGATGTCAAATTAACCCACTACCATGTTAATGCACCACTGAAATAACACACCTGCAGTTTAGTTTTTTTTTCTTTACAGAAGGCCATTTAATTAGGCACATTTATAAAGAACACAGACTGCATATAATTTTTAATATCAACCAACAGACAATTTAAACATTTCTTTAATACATTTCAGTTTAGGACATAATGATTCATTCTTTACAAAATAAAGACATTAGATTCACTGTTACCCTCATATGTACAAAATTTTCATACAGATATCCCTACATACTTTTACAGCTACAGCCTCTGGCCCCGCCCACAACAGGTGACATCAGTGTATGCCGCCTGACAGTGTCACATGAGTGATGATCACCTGAAGTTACAGATTTAACCAGTAAACACTTTATTATTAAATCTGAAGGATTTTTATTTGAAAAATATAAATTAAAATTATTAAAATTTTTATCACTGTGATTTGTTACCATTTCTGAGATCAATTCAAGTACTGTAAATAGACATATTGGTATAATAACATATTACTAGCATTATAACAGTACATGTTCATTCACAATGTTCTATGACATTCTAAAGTTTTGGATAATGTTTGACCATGAAACAACATCTCACTGTTTGGAGCACTATATTTAAAAATGATTGAGCCTGTTAAAAAATAAACGTTATTGCCCTAAGGAAATGAAAATAGATAATGTTTTTTGCATTACTTTTGTCTTAGTGAGAACATTAAATGGTTTAAGGGAGCCTCATCAAAATGTTAATTTATGTTATTATAAAGATATTTCATAATCAGATTTTTTTACTCAAGCATAATTTTGATGCCAGTTAGACTTTATTATTCATTTATGTTTTAATTTTTCTTGCATGCTTCAAGTCAAGGAGACAAACCTGCAGATGAGACTAGAAACCTGGATCAGGAGTTGACATGCCACAGTACAGGGTATCCTGAAACCAGGATATGATATTTATTTGTGCAAACATGCAGGATAAGTAGAATGACGTTGAAGAGAAACGAGTGTCCATTTAAACCATAATGATCTGTTCCTCCTGTTGGTTCGTCACCCCATCAGGTCGTCTCCTGCCGGTCTTGAAGTCCAACCGGTCTGCTGTGATCCAGTTTAAAGTCAGTGTGTGTTTTGGTCCTGGCGGTTCACACAGTGGAGGGTTTCATCAGAGCCTGTTCCCCAAACAGCTGTTTAAAGTGAACCACATGCTCCTCACAGTGCTCTCCTGGGACACACAAACATAGTCAATTAAAAGTTAGTCCCAAAGAGCTAAACGGTTTATTTAAAGGGTTAGATCATCAGAAACAAACCTTCCTACTAAATTCAAATCTTTAAAGGGTAACTTTAATTATTGTTAGTGTTTCTGTATAAATATCTAGTCAAACCCACCTGATTTTACCTGGTTGTGTGTGACATTTGTGTTTTAAAAAGGGTTAAAAACACTGAGGTTTCACAATAACACAAACCAAGCAATCGAGGCAGCGGTAGAATAAAAGAGGAAAATAATTGTTTTTGTCAAGGGAGTCTGGTGGCTTTGGCGAGAGCGACATAGCGACTGTTTCTGGTTAAACAAAAAGGATCTTACATATTGTTGACAGACACTTAATAACAAACCGAACCTGTCAGTGGCAAGAACAAGCACTTCAGAAGACAAACTTTGACAGGGCACAATTGCCTGCAAGGATTATGTTGCAGCCCTGTTAACATGTTGACAGCAGCGCCCCTCGCTCAATACTGGACCAATTATTTAAAATGTTGTCCCAGTAAGTCAACTAGACAGAAAAACATGGGGAAATAAGGTCCCAGTTGAAATATACCCAAGTTATCCTTTAACTGGTCCTCAGTGGGCTAGTGTTTATCTTACATTTGCTTTAGATGTCTTAATGAAGTTATCACTTGCTTTGCTGCTTTCCAGGTAATGAATTAAACTTTGATCTTTTTTCTTTCTACTTTGCGTTAAAAAAGCCCTCCAACGTTTCAGGCAGCCTGAAACTTCAGTTACAATATATGATAATATTTAGGCTTGGGTTTGGCAGACAGGGGGTCTGGTGGTCAGCTGATATTTAGGATATTTTTAATGTTAATTTGAATGACAGAAACCAATTTTTAATTAATAAAAAAGAAGCAAATAAAAGTCCGTTAACACATCATTACAGCTGAGCAGTGAGGCAGGAGAGGAAACCATGTTGAAGTCTAAAAGTGAATCATTCACGACCTAAAACAGTGTCGGTGGCTTTGACTGATGATAAAATGTTACGCCTGTGTGTTTTCTCTCACCGGGGTTGAAGCTGGGGCTTCCTCTCAGCCGCTGGTTTCTCTGCTGGAACGACCTGAACACAGTGTAGAACAACATCTGGTCTCCGGTCTGCTGCGCTGCGTCCAGAAACTTCCTGGCCGACACGTTGTCATGGCCGCCTGCTCCCAGTGAAACCAGTTTACGGTCAGTTCACTTCAAAGTTCATGCTTTTTAACTGAAAGAGTTACTGGTGGCTACAAAGCATGGCCTTCATAGAGGAACTACACTGTAAGCTAAACTCTTCACTCCTTGATCCATGAAGACTTCTGGAGACACGAGGCAGCCCAACCAGACAAACTGAGCGGCTTTCTCTGTCCTGGTACTCATGTTTGCTGCTCCAGCATCAAACCTACATGTCCTCCAGTTCTTACAGTGCAGTTTCGTTATGAAGGGATCGCTTTGTTAAAATGATCTGATGCAGCTAAACTACGTGTTCTTTATTAGGTTTTGTCCTGTATCTCTGTAGATAAATTTAACATCAACGTACCGACACTGCGGATGAATCTGAGCGCGTCCAGAACCTGCTGCTTCGACAGCAGAACCTCAACGATCTCATCGTTGGCCGTGGAGAGACGCTGAAAACACACAAACCAAATGTTAATGATTCACTTTAAAATAACGTGTGTCATTATTTAGAGCCTGTGTGTGTTTGATACCTTCAACATGTCCAGAGACAGCTGGTGTGCAGGAGGGTAGGTACTCTCCAGGGACAGAAGTAAACAGGCCTGAACACAAAGAAACACAACACATACAACATATTTAAGTTGATTGTTGACTAAGTTTCAGTAGAAACCGGCACAGAACTGGTTTATATCTGAGCTCAGAATTCAGATTAAACTGGTTTCGAACCAGTTTCAGATCAATGTGAACTCACCAGCGGTTTTGAGTCGCTGAGGACGTGATACTGCAGGAACTGGTGCAGCATGTAGAAGAGGTTGTGTTGCACCAACGTCTTGATCACCAACTCATACAAGTAATGCTGAAGGGCACAAGCAACACAAACAGAAAACATTTGAACTGAGGCTGGCAGCAGAGAAAAAGGTCATGAGGTCAATAAAATCCACAAGATCAGAAGAAAAGTTCAGTGTGAAGAATGAGGTGTGACGATGCTCGGTTTTACCTGTACGGTGATCTGGAACTGGTTCAGAGAGCGGATGTACTCCATCAGCACCGCTATGATGAATTTATGGGAGACACCCTGCAGAACACACAGATTATAATTTAAAAAAGGCAGAATTGTTTAAACTGTCACCTGGATTTATCTTCCCAAATGTTTATTAATTCAAATGATTGTTTCCTTTTTTTGTCTAATATTTAATTCAGTAGTTATTTTCATCTGAATCAAAACCTGAAAGAAAAACTAAACATATTCAACTTAATAAATACAGAATCTTTCATTTAAATTTGTTTAGAAATATCAAGATTATACTGAACTGTGTTGTCGACAGGGTCTTAAGTTTCCATACAATAAATAAATAAGCCCACACTATCTGTAGTATTCTGACAACCTCAGCATACATCTGCTAAGCCAGATCCATCTAGATACAACATAACTCCACACAAGTGTTGTGTTTGCAAAGATCTGTGGTTTGTGATTGGCTATATTGACATTTAAACTACATGATCACTGAGTGGGTCAGCGGTGAAAGTTGAGAAAACATGTCTGAACTTCAGAGCTAATATCAGTGTTTTCCAAAGCTCTGTTTCTCCGGTCACATTAAAACACAAGGCTGTCGTTTTAACATCCATCCACTCTGGAGACTTTTCTCAAACTGTGGCATTTTTAGGTGTGAAAACACACAATTT
Source organism: Lepomis macrochirus (assembly GCA_024633595.2). Classification (NCBI taxonomy): domain Eukaryota; kingdom Metazoa; phylum Chordata; class Actinopteri; order Centrarchiformes; family Centrarchidae; genus Lepomis; species Lepomis macrochirus. Next base: position 114,329 of record JALXJV020000031.1, on the reverse strand, counting down.
AAAGTGAAGAACAAAACAGAAAAGAAAAGACAGATTTTCAGATTCAGCATTTCCAAACTGCAAACCTATAAAACTTGGATATTTTTCCAGCCTTTTAGCTTCATAAGTCAAGTTTCTGTCTGTGTGTTTATGTACCTTCCTCTCTGTGAACGATGACAGGACGTGTGTGTACATGTCGGATTGGTCGATGACTGCCTGAGTTCTGATTGGACGCTTCTGGGCCGCGCTGCCTCGACTCGGACCAGATTCCATCGCCTGCAAACACAGAAAACAAACATCTCGAACACAGAAACAACTAAAAGTACTGAGTCCAGGTTTGTGGTGTTGAGAGATGACGTCACTCACCACAGTGTAGGTCTGCTCTGCCTCCAGGTATTCTTTATACACCTGGTTGAGTTTGTCAAAGACCGTCGCCACAACAGGAAGACTCCCCTTCTCCCCGCCCTCCAGAACTGAGAGACACACACAACACTGAGCTTTAAGTGTGGAAGCACCTGTGTTTGTTTTTATGTTTCAATGTTTCATTTTGCTTCAGGCTGTTCTCAGATCAGATCTCCGCCATTTTTTCTAACCTTAACCTAATTGTGTAGAAAGACTCCAGTAGATCACGTAAAAACAAAGTTACTACACATTTAGGTCATGAAACACATTTCTGTTGTTTGCTCTCCCCAGATGGTTTAATTTTCAGACTACAAACAAATAGTACAATCAAATATGCTATCTGTCCATTTAATGACAGGACGACATTAAGGCAGACAGACGTACTCTGCAAGCAGACAGACAGAATGACCATCTTGCATTCTCTCCGCCGTAACAGGAAGTCCATCAGTTTGCCTTTGTCCTGCAGCAGGTTGACAGTTGGAGGCAGCTTCACCTGCAGGTACCACAGGTAACCTGACACACAGACAGAGACACAGTTAATAATAATAATAATAATAATAATAATAATAATAATAATAGATATCTCTTGATCTTTGTAAAAAGAATAAGTCCTATAATTCCAGATTTTTTTACTGACATTATTATCTAATAAACTAAAGACAACACATGGCTTAACCCCCAGTTACTAAACACACTGTGGATGAAATAAATACACGTCTCATGGAGGAAAGGAACATTTGTCTGTAGAAAGAAAAAGAGACAAACATCTTCGATGGTCTGCTGCTTTGTCATAAAACTACTCAGCCTGTTTGTTTGTCTTTAGGCGTAACGGAAAATGACACATGTTGAAGGAAAGATGAAGGAAAAGCACTGTTAAAGCACCCTTCACTGGATCACAGGGTTAGGGTGTGTGTGTGTGTGTTTGTTTTTCACACCTTCACTGGCGCTGATGATGATGTCGGGCTGGAAGACGCTCCAGGAGGAAGAGTCTGGAGTGACGGTTAAAGGTCAGCGTGAGAAATGTTCAAAAACAGCTAAAACGATATGTTTTCTAGAGCTGACAGTCAAACCTGTATTAAAGGTGAAAGGATACAGAGCTGACATGGTACTGGAGGCTGAGAGGGAACAACGGCTGGACCTGAAAAAGGAACAACAAACACTCACAGAAACACTAGAAATAACCTGACTCTGTGTCTGTGTGTGTTTAGCCGTGAGCATGTGTTTGTGTACCTGCCAGTGGTATCCTGTAGGGGTGTATGGACCGGGCAGGTAGGACAGGTTGGTGTGTGTTGACAGCAGAGTCTGGATCCTTCAGCTTGATGTCGAAGATCAGCGACGTCTGACACACAACACACACGAGAAGTATTTAGATTACTTACATAAAAGTAGCAAAATGTTCCATTACAAGTAAATGTTTTAAGAGGTATGAAAACTTTAACGTGTACGTTTAGTACGTGACAACATGCACATTAAACACAAACCTGGGAGCTCTGGTGATGAACCACCACCAGGTTGTCCACGATGTTCAGAGCAAACTTCCCCGTCGTGTTCAGCTTCAACACGTGAGTCTTCTTACAGGCACCCTCCCTGAACACACACACAAAATAAGACAAGGCTTGTTGGCGAAGTCTCAGGAACCAAACTCAAAAAATCTCTTGATCACCAGTGTGTTTGTTTTGTTTTCACTTCATATCTCAATAGTCGAGACGAGTTTAAAGTCCTTTACCTTGGTAAGTGATACAGCACCACTTCTGCACTGGGACTGTTGGCTGTTCTCGAGTGATGCTTCAGATACATCACGAACAGCTGACCATAACTACAGAGAGAGACAGGACTTCAGTATTTGAGCGGTTCGGTGATAATTAAAGAAAGACAGAAACAAAAGAGCAACACTGCAGGAGAAAGATCATCAGAATGACACATGAAACCAGAGAAAAGCTGCACGGCAAGAAAAAGAAAACAATCAATAAAAGGATTTTAAATATTGAAAAAGAAAAATATATTGAAAGGTGAGTCGCTATGAAAACAGCTCACATGGGTGCCATGGCAATGTCTCTCTCTGATAGAGTGAGTTTGGCGGGTTTGGGGACGACCGGCAGCTCGATCTCAAACTTGTACATCTTGGACATGGTCCCGTTCTGAAAAACAATCAAAATAAAATACTTTATAAAAACAGCACATGAATCTATTATTTAAAATATAAAAACAGGTTCTCACCCACCAACAATCTGCAGAGATTTTGGGCTCAGTTAACACTTAATATGAGTAACACTAGCAAGTACTTTAACCAGCTGAGCTCCAACACTGCTGATATTATTCTCACATAAAAACCCTCAGCTGAGCATCTTCATGGTCAGATTAGGTTTTTCTTTGTTGGATCAAATCGTCTTTGACTGACTCTGTAGATTCTAACATTAAGAAAACCGTGATCTGTAGCCTGAGTGTGTGTTTGTGTATGTATAATATCAAACATCACAGCATCAAACACACAAAACGAAACCTGAAATGGATTAAAGTCACATGATCCGTGTTGTGTGCTCACCCTGAAGACGAAGGGCTGCAGGATGTTTCCCTGCACGGTGGTGGACAGCAGGATGACGGCCGTCTCTGGACAGTACTGGTACCAGTTCACATTAATGCTCTGACTCTTCAGCAGCTTCAGACTGCGCTTGTCTGGAAACACCTGAGGAGACGTCAGACACGAGACTCAGTGGACACATCAGCCCTGTGATGTTCAATAAACACCAGAAACAACAAGTCGAAGTCAGATCTTCGACCCCGAGTGAGGCAAAAACAGTCTGAGGTTTGTCCTAGAAGTAAAAATATTTTTACTACATCAGAAGGGTTTCTCCTCTGTATGGCGGCCCTTTAAGGACATCTCAGACTCAGCTTGCCCAGGGTTGGTTTCAAACCATCAGTACTGCTTGTGGCAGCGAGCATTCAAATCCAAACCAGAATAATCCTTCTGCCAGTTTTAGTCTGTATTCTTTGGGTGAACTACTTCTACTATGGCTGCTTGTTTAGGTGACATTTAGATAACCTTGAATTATTAAAGTCAAAAACTAAGCTCTCAAAATCTGCATATCAGAAAGCAACCCACACCCTGAGTCCTCACAAATTATTGGTTCAAAATCTTTGTCAGAGCCCAATGTCTCTGTTTTGGGAGAGGTGTTTGGGATTACCTGGTAGAACTCTATTCCCTGGTCAGTGACGAAGACAATCTCATTCCAGCTGGTCCAACAGAAACCCAAAACATTAGCGTTCTTCGTCTGCAGAAAAAGACAAATGTAGTTTATTTACACAACACGGCACCGGAGCTCCATCACAGAGCTGCTCTGCCCTCAGTTGTATTACTCTTAAACTCCTGATTTCTCCTCAGAGCTCAATCAACTTCAGCAAAAGATTTTTGAAATCAACACAAAGATGATAACGTAGCATACCTTGCATTCCTGGGTGAACTCTGTGTGTGGATAGTCGGGTATGAAGTTGATGAAATCCTACAAACAAATCAATAATTAGAGATCATGTAACCAGGCATGATGCATTTATTTGCTTCATAATGAACAGCAGCACAGCAGACTGCAGCACCAAAGATGCTAACCTGTGGTGTTTTTTAATTTAGAATAAATCAAACTGAGGAATTTTTGATACTTAGCTGAGGAACTGTAAAAAACAATAAAATAAAAACACACACGGTGGACGTTTTACTTCTACAAAAGTTACATTAGTGCACACATTTGTTTAGTTTGTGGCCGTAGAAGGAATGAAACATCTCATTAGGAAGTATTACGTGTCTTGTTCTGTGCAGCTGAACCCACCACAGATTTTGAAGTTCTCTGAACTGCCAAGATTTTATTTCCAATGGAGAACTTGATACACTTCACTTCTCCTTTGTCGTCCATTCTGCAAAGGGAAACTCACACATTACACGATCAATATATATGATTACTGTTATCACATTTCACACATCTAATGCAGATGAGGAAAAACATAAGGCATCAGGCAACAAAGACTAAATCCTTTCAGAAATTCCTGCACAGGCTGAGGTACCTGAAGGCAACACTGCTCTTGTCTTCCGGGCCTTTGACCACCACGCCTGTGGCTCCACCTGAACGCACCGCGAACACCTGCAGGACATAAAAGATATCAGACAACCAGCTGAGGCATCCACACACTCACTCACTTAGGGACCTATAAATGGTTCTGACACTGGACTGTTTCCTTATCCATCTGCTAAATAGAGGGCTGCATCGTACCTGGACTACACACCCATTACAATACACCTGTCCATTACAAGAACTACCTTTGGATTGTATGTCTGACAATGAACTCATGTCGATCAGTAATGCTGCACTGGACTATGATGATGATGATGTGAGTGTTTTGTTTATTATGATTATGTATCTTAAATGTAAATTGTGATCATGTATGGGGCTCAATGACTGTGGAGTCAATAACTGATCGCTAAAGTCATTGATTAATGAACAATAACAAAATTTTAATTTAATGTCCACTAAAGGGGAAATTTGTCTTTAGAGGTTAAATAAAATACCATCCAATATTATTATATTATGTATAATAATGTAACTGAAGGGATTAACTCTGTAATATGAGTACTTGCACATTTACATGACTTAAAGTGCAGAAATTTTACTTATAAATTGTTGTTACTTATATAAAAGAGCTGAATATTTCCTCTGTCACTGATCACAACATCAGCTGTTTCAAAGGAGATCCACACAGCTGGCACAATGGCGGCTAAACCAACTGTTTTGTACGTTATTTTTTATAATTTACAACATTTTAATGAGACAAACATCTTGATCAGCTGTTTGTTTTTAACCAAGCTACAAACTTCAGTTATCTATCGTTTATTTAAAGAACGCAATATCACGTCAACCTGAACCAAACTGCACAGAAAGTCAACTGCGCCTGCTGTGATTCAAAGTGTTGTTGACTCGCTGATGTTTAAATATTATTTTAACTAATAAAACTACAAACTGTCAGTTAGCTGACCTAAGCTAAGTTAGGTTAGCCGCATCAATGCTAACTAGCTCACCTGCTTGTTCGCCTCGTCGAAGAAGACGTTGTTGACGCTGGAGGCATGTTCAAACTGCACCGGGTTCTCACAGAGCTCCAGGTAATGGTCCTCACTCATCCTCACACTCAACTCCGGCTCTTTGTTATTGTTTTATCCTCAGTTCAGAGTCCGGACAACAACCACAGTGCGAGAACAGGAAGACTTCTGTTCAACTGGCGGCCATCACGCTTCCGGCTTCAATCTTCACAATAAAAGCAGAGACTGTAACGTAATCTTTGGTCCTTACGTCGATTGTATTTAATTTTAATACATATTAAAGGAAATCACAGATCAATAACTTTAAGACTTTAAACATGAAATAAATACGGCAACATGCTATTTTTTTACTGTGTTATGCTACTGTATAATATTACATTTCAGTTTGAGTAGTGTAAAGTTAGGCATTTGACAACTTCAACTTTTTAAATTAATATCCCAAAGGAAATAATCTACATACATTCAAAAGTAGATACATCTAAAATCAAAATACATTTTATTGATTAATATCAATTATTGAACTTGGGACAATTTGTACTAAAACTCTCATGTGTTCTTGTTTTTTGCTCTATTTAATTAACTGTTTGATTTAGTAATTTCTCTTTATGTGTTATTTTTTCGAATTACCTTCCTTGAGTCATTTAAATCATGGTGTGTTTTGAAACTTGCCGTGTAAGACTTGTTTTTTGTTTTTTTTTGCAAGCCTTAATTATTTTCAGTATTTTGTTTCTATACTTTACACTAACTTTTTCTCTGGCTGTTTATAATTGTTCATTGATTGAATGGCAACATTTTGGGGAGATGTTTTTTCTAAGTTTTCTAGTTTTAAAATCCCATTGTTACTTGTTTACTTGTGCACAAAAATACAGACTCAAAGTACTTTCATATGAGTCACATCACATCAATGTGTTGCTATTAATTTTCATATTTAGTGCAGAATTTCAATTTGACAGCAAGTGTGCCAGTTCAGATTTGTGGAGATTACTCCTTTATTCTGAAGGAGTCAGGTCGGAAGTCCTTCTGTTTGTGCTGCTGGGATCTCGTGAGTCTGATGGTCACATGCTTCAAGAAGAAGAATCAATGATTAGTAACTTTGTGCGTAATAAAACAAAAACCTTTGACCATTTAATGGATAATCAACACATTATTAATTACAAATAAAAAGACAACCAAGAGTTTTCATCTTCATCTTTTAATGAGACTTCATGTTTTCATGTCACCACTGGTCTGCAGACAGTTTCACAGAGAGCTGCACAATGAGGCAAGTCATTAGAATAAATCCAAAACCAACATCATGTGAAGAGGCTGCTCTGAGAGAAACATTCTCCTTTTATTCATTAAAATCAAGAACACACAATCTGCAGTAAGTGACTAACGTTCCCCACACCAGGTTTTTCTATTAAGAGCTACTTGTATGATTTTTTTCCACTGCAAACATCACTTTAAGGTTTCTTATGCTGCTTCAATTCTAAGTGTTACCAACACATTTAATAACCTCCTGCTTCAGCTTCCACAAACACTCCCCTCCCACTTTTTACACCTGAACCGCCAAAAATAAGACAGAGCGACAAACAAAGAGACCAAAAACAACACGTTTTCCTTTGGGTGCATCTTCTACTTTTCACTGTAAATCTTATTGACACTTATAGATATGGTTTCCTTTGACGAGAATAAAAGAGAGAAAGGAAAAGATGAGACGTCAAAGAGTTATATAAAATGAGAAACAACAGACGGTGAATCAGACAGTTTGACAGAGTTTTGAACTTGAACAGCCAAGACAAATATTTAAAGTTGGCATCAGTTATCTGGTCAGATTCAGTACTTTTTGTTGGTTTAGATACTTCCTGATTTAAATAATATATTTACGTTGTATATTTACATTTGTACAACATATTTAGACATTTTGTTGAGTCTCAGGTCTTTAGCCACTCAGACTGTGCGAGGGTTTACCGAGGCCCAGCGGTGCTTTGAGCTAAATGCTAACAGTGTGCTAATATTTAGCAGGTATTTAAACCATGTTCATCATCTTAATGTAGTGTTAGCATGCCAAACTTTCAGCTGGGGCTGATGGGTGCGTCACTTGCAAATAAAATGTTGATCTGACGATGGCACCTTTAGTCAACATAAAGACAAAACGCTAGCGTGGTTAAAAAGCCTTTGTCAATAAGGAGCAGTGTTTTTGGAGCGTTACAGAAACTCAACTGTTGCATTGGCATCAAAATCAATAAACTTTAGAGAATACCAAACCAAGAGGCAATATGAGAGACGGGGTGAAAGAAAATGAGAAGGGGATAAAGAGAGAGAGGAATGATAAAGTGAGAGTGTTTTCTTTTTCCATCATCTTTCATGTGACGCAGCGTTGACAGGATGAGCAGAGATGCACCAATACATCAGAATAAGACAAGCTTTGGCTTTAAAAAAGCAGCACCTGGATTGTATTTACTGCTGATATGCATTTGGTGGTTCTGTGAAATTTGTAATAAAACATGTTCGCTTAGCTTAACCCCTTTAAACATCCGTTATCTTTCTGTCGTCTGCGTCACTGCACCTTGATTTCCCTGAAATTCAGCCTGAAATAGAATTTAAAATAAACCTCTAAGAGGACAGAAGAGGTCCATTGTTGCTACGATTCTTAGAAAAACACACACTGCACTCAGCGTCAGCCAAGTATTAGCGGGAGGATATGAGATGTGGTCTCAGCTTCAGAAAACCCTGCTGGAGCAGCTCAGCGGCTCCGGACGCTCCGACTTCAACATCCAACACGGTGAAACTCATTCCTCCAGCAGCCAGGAGGGGGCACTCCGTCCTGCCTGTTTTAAGGAAGCGGTGGGTGGGTGGATCAGTGGGTCAGTGGGGGTGGTGGCAGGGTTGGAGGGGGAGGCACCGGGTCCTCCAGGCGGCCTCCTCCCTTCATCTCCTCCTTTTAACATTTTCAACACGGCGGGATCGTGAAGAGAGAGCGAGCCGGGCGAGCGTTAGTCATCAGCGTCGGGATTTAAAGGGGGATCGCCGTCTTCAGAAGAGACAGGGAAGGTTTTCTTTCCTCTCTTCTGCACGTGATCCTCGTTCCTCTTCTCCAACGCCACAATCTGTCGGGAGAGCACAGATTTGTTCACCAAGTTAAGTAAATCTCAATAAATAAATCAAAGCTCTTTCTGAAGGAACTCTGAACGCCAACTATCCAGCGGCTCTTGCTGCTGCTGCAGAGGAAAGTTTAAACATCATATGACTTATTGGAGAGAACTCCAACACAGAGATGATTTTACTAACAAATACTGTGTGCAGTATTTGTTAGTAAAATCATCTCTGTGAAAACACTGGGTGAGCCATATAGACTTAAGAAATTGTTAAGGTAACCAGGTGTTTTGCAAAGCAGGCGCAGGTGTGTGTTGCCCTTACTGTAACGCTTTCACTCTCAATAGTTTGTCACTGTATTTGTAATATTTGTGTCTGGGTCTTTATATGTACCTGTTTGTATGTCTGTTTTTTTTTCTGTAACCTGTCTGTTCTTCTTTCCTTTACTTGTTTTCTCTCTTTAGGTGAAGTTAAAGTGAAGTGAAGAAAAGAATGATGCTGAAATAAAGGGATTCATCCGGCAAAAGTTGTCAAATGCGGGCCAAGATCGTGAAAAGAAAATCTAGCTAAATTTATGAAAAAATAATAAACATTTTGAAAAATTGTCACTGTGTTTTAATTTGCCTGAGCTAAATATTTTATTTTATGTATCATTGTATATTTGACAGTTGTAGGTATGGTACAAATACCATGTTATACCATGGTACATACATATGTATATATGTATGTTATACCATGGTACACATACCATTGTTATATTATAAATACTATGGTATATGTACCATGGTATTCTTGACAGTACCATGGTAAACTTTCTTATGGGTATCAAAAGATTAGGTTCCCTTAGTATTTGGTCTCTTTGTGGGATTTGTTGATAATAAGAAACAGATTAAAACTGTCTTATAACTAAAATGGAAACTAAAAATACTTTGAAGTTGAACTTGAATTGAGAGGGAATTTGTTCTTTAACAGATTTGTACTCAACCTGTAAAGTAACTTGACAAAAAACTGCTAAATCAGCCACGCTTGCGTTTACTGTGACTGTTGGTCACCAGACTCCTTTGGCAGAAACAGTAATTTTACCTCTCTGCCCCTGCCTCAATAATTTTTTGTCTTTTGTGTTTTTAAACCTTTAAAACAAAGTCACACAAAAACACAAACTAAAAGAACCAAAAGCTGTAAAATAACCGTTTTTGTAAAAGGAGTGTGGCGGCTTTGAGAGAGCGCCATAGCGATCGTTTCTGGTTAAACAAAAAGTTTAAGATCCTACTCTTTAAAAAGAGGTGTCTCTCTTTAGGATTCGTTTTCACAATGTTGCCAGATACTTAGAGTAATAATGACCTGACCTGTTAAACAGTCATGCAGTTACAAATTAATTTTGTTTTTCCTGTCTGATTTTGCTGACTTGTTCAGATTTTGCTCATTTGTTTAGTTGTCCTTGATTTTTGTGCTTCTACTATGGTTAAGTAGACTATGTAGTTAAATCGTTTCCTTTTTGTCTGTGTTTATTGTTTATGTACGATCAGGAGTCTGCAACGGGTGTTTTATTTTGAAAATCTGCCAGATTCTCTGTGCCGTTTTGTGTCTGACTTCTTACCTGGTTCATCTGCTCTGTTCTGCTTGACCCGCCTCCAAATAGACTTAAATTGAATATTGAAATTTAGCAAAACTTCAATTTTAAAAAAAAAAGGCAAATCAAATCGTAATCGCAGTATCTGGCAGAAAAAACACAATTAGATTTTTTCCCCAAACTTGTTCCGCACAATCAAGTGGCAAAAACACGCAATATAGTGGACGTACTGTGACGGGCCGCAATAGCCCGCAAGGATTGCGCTGCAGCCCTGTTTCCTTGCTGCTGACTGCAGCACGCTCGCTCATTACTGGACGAGTTTCAATCAGTCACACTGACAGAAAAAAACGTGCAAAATAAGGTCCAGGTTGCAAAATACCGACGTCACCCTTTAACTTAAAACTAACACCAATCAAGTTGTTCTTTCTGTTTTGTGTGTGTTACCTCAGAAATGAACTCGGCCTCTTCCTCTTCACCAACAGGGATGTTCAGGCCGCTCACGGTGTTGAAAAGCTCGTACACACTCATCGCCTCGCTCACCCCTCTCTTCTGGAAGAACTGCACACACACGGACCAAAGTTGATGCTGGGTTTCTAACACGATGACTTAACTAAATGTACCTTAACTTAAGAACTGGTTATATAAATTCAAAGAATCTGCAGATTTCAGCAAAACAATTTTATCTTGGAAATATAAACTCCTCTATCTGGTGTAAATATTATAATTCTTAATATTATATTTGTAAAATCAAACATGTCCTGGCAGTTAAAGTTCTCTGCTAAAATAAAGACAGATAACCAGGTTACTAAATAATAACTAAAAAAGTCTGACTATTTGAATTCCCTATCAATATCCTGCAGATTTCAAGTCTGATCTTCACTTAAACAGGACTTTGGATCACCGATCTGCACCTGAGTCAACGAGAGCTGCATGTGTAGGTGAAACTAGCCATTACCGTGGCAACGTTCCTGCAGTCTCTGAAGAGGAACTCCAGGCCGTGAGGATGGGTGGGCTCGACGGACTGACTGACATCTATCAGCCACACCTGCAACACACAACAGGCATTAGAGCAGCACTGAGGAGGGTGACTCATATCAGCTGTACGGAGGCAGGAGGAAAAAGAAAAGGCACAAAGGGATATAAAAATGGAGGAAGAAATGAGGGAAGGCAGGAGGAGGGGAGAAAAAGAGCACAGCTACAAGAAGGCAAATGATGAACAGAATCAGGAAATATGGAAGCTAAGGACGGAAGGAGGGGTTGGAATTAAAAAAGAGGAGGAAGTTGAGAGAGAAAGAAGAAGAAAGATGAATAGAAAGCAGGTAATAAAAGCAGAGATGAAGTCGTACCTTCCCTTCGTGCCACAGCATGTTGTATTCACTGAGATCAGCATGAACCAGGTTACACTCCTGATACATCAGCTGCATCATCTGCACACAGACAAAGAGCCACAGACACGATACAGTTTACCTGCATCACATTTATTCATTTAGCTTTTATCCAAAGCGACTTACACCGCTGTACATGTCAGAGGTCGCACGCCTCTGGAGCAACTAGGGGTTAAGTGTCTTGCTCAGGGACACATTGCTCATGGATGTGTCACAGTGGGGAGTTGAACCCGCGTCTTACCCACTGCGCCATCTCCACTCCCAAAGCACCTGTACCGCAGCACTGAACACTCAGCCGTGTTTGGAAGAGATGCACTCGGTGACTTTTAGCTTTTGTTCCTACAAAGGTTGAATTAACTGACCGTTATTTTATTTTATATTATTTATTTTATTTTGTATTATTTTAATTGTCTGAAATTTTGCCTCCTGAAATATTTTAATCCTGAATTAACTATTTAAAGCGCTTTGTAACTTTGTTTTTAGACATGAGTGTAACCTGATTGAAGAAAAAAAAACAACTTATAAATACTTTTAGGTTTGTTTATACATTCACTACTGAATCTAAAAAAATAGAGACATAAAATCTCATGTTCTTTTAATTTTTCACTGAATACATTTGTTTTTCTTACATTTAGGAAACCAACTTAAAGTAATTTAAAGATTAAGAATCATTACACCGAGCACAAAGTGCAGTACTTTCTGTCCAGGGTACGTACATGTAGGACCTGGTAGAAAGCGTTCTTCATGTCCTCTGAGCTCAACGTGACGTCTTTGAGTTTGGGAGCAGGGACGTGGTCTTTGCCGATGAAAGACAGCACCAGGATGTGCTTCTTCAACAGCACCACCTCCGGACAGGGAATCTCCGCCTTCTTCATCCTGAACACACACAAACAGATTTCTAGGTTTCTAAGCTCATGCTTTCCATTAATGACGGCGGTGTAGCAATGCCAACACGAGGGATAAGGTGTGTATTAATTTAGAGACAGAGAGTTGGAAAAGAAAGATTAATGGCAAATGTTTAATGGCTGGCCTACAGGAGACACAGGCAGTCTAACCTAATCATCAGAGATTCATGAGATGGAAAAGTGACGTTCTTGCTAAGGCTAAGAAATTATTTATACAAGACGAGGATGGGTTGATATATGTGTTGGAACACGGCTGGTGGTTTGCTCGCTCATCCTCGCTGCTTAAAACCACATTTACCTTCTTTCTGCTGCCTGTTTTGCCAGTCGTGGATAATAATTTGTAAATTCTGTAAACGTGGTGTCTATGATCCAAAACATATAATGCTACAGTGCCTGGCAATGATGCGGCTGTTTGCGCGTTTGTTCTTGACATAATAAGGATCAAATAAAATCTAGTCTGAGTATTAACTCAGAACGTTTAGAGAGATTATCCTTCTCCTGGTTACTGCAGCAGCAACAACAGCTGGTAAATGTTTAGACGCTGACCTGCAGCTTACAGGAGACACAGTACAATCTAACCTAATCAGAGAATCATGAGATGGAAAAAGTGACTTGCTTGCTAAGATTAAGAAATTCTTTATACAACATGGACAAACAGGATGATGTGTGTGTTGGAATAAGGAGCATGGCTGGGGGTTTGCATAACTCATCCTCACTGCTTACAACCTCATTTCCTTCTTTTTGCTTCCTTGTGTTGACATGATGTCCGTTAATCCCTGTGAGGTGGATATTCTGGTGGCTGGCACTGATGCTGCTGTTCTACCTCTTTGTTCTGCAGCAGTATAATTTAATTTTACTAATCTCCACAAGATATTTAAAAGAAGCGCAGTTGTGCGAGCAGGGATGTGTTTACCTGGCCAGGTTGTGCATCTCCTTCTCGGCCCACAGCCTGATGATTTTCCGTGGGTTCAGTTTGCTGAAGCGTTCTTTGAAGCGATAGTCGTCTTTGATGTAGCGGTCCCTGTTCTTGAACTCGTTGAGGGTCGTCTTGAAAACCTTCAGCACCACCTCATCTGGAACAGGCTGCTCCTCCAGGCTGACACACACACAGATAAAGTCTTTGAGTAAATCAGATAGATTTGGTGTAAATTTCCCTTCTGAACTGTTTTTATTTCCAGTCTCGTCTGGCTATGGGTTTTTCCCTCATCTGACTCAGGGTAAAGACAGAAACAAGCTCATTTCCCTAAATGAGTATTTCTGTTTCCCCACCCACCTCCCTCCATCAGCGTGGAAGACGACAGACTCTTTTCCTGTGCTGATGCAGCCATTAATTTTCTCCAACACGCCGGCATTCACCATTTTATACATCAGCAGACGAGTGCGAGGGTCCACCGCTTGCTCCTGAGGAGGAAGGAAGGAGGAACATGTGTGTATAATTATTCTATATATATTCTATATTATTTGCGCAGCGCGTGTGTGTCTGCTGTTTTTACGTACTGCAGTGGAGTGCTCCTTCTTCTCGTGCAGCCGGGCGCTACGTTTCTGCTCGCTGTAGCAGTGCTGCTTCAGAGAGTTATACACCTGATTGGACAACTTCAGGTCCATCCCCAACCCATCGCCCACATGGACCTCTGGAGCAAACTGGCAGAGGAGGAGAGGGTGTAAAGACACAGCTAAACATGTACTATTTCTCTGTACACAGAAAGTTACTGTGGTCACTACATCATGATGGAAAATACTCAACAGTCAGTTTGTGTTTAAGAGCTGTTTTTCATCTGACGGCACAAAGACCTGAAAATTATTCATTCAGACGGAAGAAAAGAAACAGGGAGTGATGTTTCTAAGGTCCACAGAGAACCAGAACAAAAATAATTAACCAGAAAGCATTGTCTGATTTAGGGCGGGACTATCTTGTGATTTACATGTCGCTACCACGGCAACCTGTCAGGATAGAGGCGACTTTGTGTACATTTTTTTAGCAGCAGGAGAGAGAGCACGTCATGTTTGAGTCTGTTAGTATGTTGTGTTTTAAACTTAAATAACTGTGATTACATGTTACAATATAACATAACTTATAACGTCTTTGGTTTTGTTGTAACAACAATCAATAGCTTTTAGAGGGAGGGACAATAAAAATTGTCTTGGGGCCAGTAAGTTTCAAACCAACTGGCCTGGTGGGGCCAGTAGCAAAAATGTTTATCACTTCCATGAAACCAAAACTGTAAAGAAATTCAACACTTTCAGTTCATTAAAGATAAAAATAAAGATGTTTTTAGGCTTTCTGATGGATCTCTTAGTTCTCCATCCATCTGTTAGTATGTTTTAATACATACAATACACAGTGAGAGTATTAAAGAGCGTGAGGCTGTCTTACATTGTCCATGCGTGCCGTGTTCTTCCGGCCGCAGGTCACCTCGTCGTGTTTGGTGGTGATGTTCTTGCCTTTCCCAGTGAAGCCTTTCCTGGGTGTGGTCTGGGGCTTATCTGATTGATCAGACACACACACAGCTTTAGATTTTGAGCCATTTGAATGTTTTATGTCCAGGTTTGGCCAGCAGGTGGTGCTAAGGTGCTGGCATAGCTAATTGAGGCTCATCTACTTAAGAGAGCAGGTGGGATCAGACACAGGTGCCAGACAGGAAACACAAACTAGTTTTTCACGGCTATGGATGCAGCAGCTGTGGCTATTTATTTCATCTTTATTAGGAAACTGTCGATGGAGATGGAATATTGTACCGTGATGGATGCTGAAGGTGGTATGTGCAACAGTAAATCATATCTCTCATGACAGAAGAAAGCAGAAGCTGAACTCTTGTTGCAGAACAAAGCGGCCACGATAATTGCAGCACGTCAACTACTTTAACCCTCTGTGTAGCCCTTAGCTGCTTTAAGTTTAGGCTTAGCGGTTACGCTGTTTGCGCCAGATGTTTAGTGACGTAATAGCCGACAATTCAAATAGATTCTACCAAGTTAGAGCAGCATGATTGTTATCTTCCTCTTTTAACAAAATCAACAACACAACGCAAGAAAGGTATGTTTCCAGCACTGTAGGGTGAAAAGGCAGGTGGACAAAATAACACGAACACATTATAAGTCAATAGCCCTTTACTTCTTTTAAGACGATCAGTGCTGATTTAACTCAGTTTATTTTTGGAGGTTGTTGTTTGTGGTGTTACGAATGACCACGGTTACTCTCCTTTAAAAAATGTCCTGTGTTTTGAGAGACTTTTCCTTCTGTCACTTTACATGGTTCTGCAGTGACCATGCTTGTAAAATAAATGGCGACTGTCAGACATCTACTGCAGCTGAAACATTCTGTTTCTGAAATGTTAAACTTATTATGACTCACTGGTGCAACTGTAACTGTGATTCATAGCAGTTGGAGCATCAACCACACAACCTAAAATAATGTTTAATCTGGAGAAGGGAAAAGTCTCTTAATGGAAACTGAACATACTGAGCCAGAGCTTCATGGTGTTTCTGTTATTTTGTCCACTCCCCGTAGGTGTGTTACCTGCTCTGTATGGGTCGTGTCTTGTATCCTGCCAGTCCACCTCGTCCTCTGAGCTGTCGCTGTCTTCGTACGGATGAACCATGCGGTAGTTCTCAAAGGAGATGGACACTGGACACAAAGATCAAACGGCAGACTGTTACTGACCTGAACAGCTCAGAAGAACTGAGGACGTCATTATTCTTATTTTAATGGGCCGCAGGCAGAACTGCACTACGGCATTTTTATTTACACGCGTCAGACTGTTGTGGCGCTACCTTTGCTGTCTCCGTTGAACTTCTTCTCCTCCCGGCGGAGCTGATCATCGAACTCGCGGTCAAACTGCATCTGCAGCATCTGAGCGAGCATCAGGTCACTGGTCGTATCAGAAACGTCATCTGACAACAACAGATCTGCTGCAGGACTGAAAGACGGACAGGGAGGACGGGGCAAAGACAGGAGCGACGTTAAAACAACAGAAAAACAGATTTTTAACGGTCAAATAGACTCCTTCTTGATGTCTTAATGGATTTCAGTGTTAACTTTTATTTTAATAAGGCAGTTTACAGAAGACACAGAACGAAGAGACTTTATATATAGAAATTATATTTGTTTTTCAGCTGGTGGTATTGGTTGTATGTTCATTTATGTATGTGTCTTTTTTCTTTTGTCCTCCTGTAATACTTAAAAGTAGTTTAGTGTATTTTTTAAGCACTAAAGAGCAACTAAATAGCAGCTTCAGAATGAACAGAACACTGATGGATGAAACAAACACACAGGTGTGAGCTTACTCAGTGAGTGTAGGGAAGGCGTTGCTCTCCTCGTCCAGCTGTCTGGCCAGCTGCTCGCTCATCACGTCGGCCAGAGAGCAGGCCGGAGCCGCCACGGCAACCGAACCCCACGGGCTCTGGGAAAAAACAACACACATCATTACCCCACTTAGCGAAACACATTCACATCATTTAAAAGTCATTAAACTGGCCAAGAAGTTCACTGCAACATAATGTGATTCTCAAATGAGCCCATAGTTTTTGGATTTTACACACTGATTAACACCATGACAGCAAATGACGGTGAGATCAGCTGCCAGTTTATTAGGAACGCCTAGCTGAAATATTAACAGTCTAATACAACAACATGGGAATAATTCAACTTCTGGTCTGTTTGTAATGTATCTATCAATGAGGGTAGAGTAAATAACCTCATTTTAACACAATACAGCTCAACAGCAACACAAACTGCAGCCTCCAGAAAGACCACACAGTCGAATCAATAACTCTGACTATAAACTGTAAGCAAATATTTCCTTGATTTGTTGTCTGAACTGTAAAATGTTACAACCTCCTAAAGCCAAAAAAGACATCTTCTCCAACCTGCACTATTTACTCTGTTTCATATAACGTGAGACAAAAGAGCATTTAAAGAGAGTGAACTAGAGAATGGCTGTCATTTTATTTTAAAACATCAATCAATCAAACAAATGTTGACATATTGGTTAGCTGATTCCTCATTTCTAATCTATACTAGGAACACTTAGTTTCAGCTGCGCATACCAAACTGTTTGTGCATGTAGTTCACAAAGAGTGAACCAACAGTTAGGCCACACAGCACCATGAATCACTATAATAACACAAAGAATAAACTGTAGAAACTGCACAAACCTATTGTTCACGTGACAAGATGACATGCTATTGAGGTGGATGAATGAATGCAAGATAAATGAGCTGAAACTAAAGATAGCCTTTAAGCAAATACTAAACCACCTTTAGACATTATTAGTCATCTGTACAGTGACAGTCAGCAGTGTAATAAAACCCAGAGTGAGTCATGAATGGACAGAAACTATAAAAGAAGAAGTGAGACAGACAAGTCCAGGCAAGTTTCCTCTAAGCCCACAACACCCTGTCAAGTCTCTTAGGGTCACGCCCACAAGCTTTAGATACCTATTATGTATATCTATGTACTTTTATAAAGTTACAGTTTGCCCATGGGCACACTAAACAACAGCATGATGGACAAAATATTAAATAGATTGAGGTTACAGCAACATGACCAGAAAAGGGCACATCTGCTAACTGTTAGCAGCTAACTGAGACATTTGTTAGCATTTAATCTTTAAAAACAGAAGACTGAAGTTGTTTGATAGTCGTTAACAAGACCGGGAACGATCATTCTCACCACATCATAGTTTTAATACAGTAATAAGAGCATTTAAGTGACCCGAGGAGGCTAATTTAAGGTCGATAAACAGCACTCAGATCACAGTCTTTATTTAGAAAAGGGCTAACTAGCAACAGACGTAACATCGCAACTATCACAGCCTCTCAGTTTATTTCCATGTATCTCCCATCATGGCACAACCATCTGCTGAGATATCTGTCTGCTCACAGCGAGCCAACTTCAGCCTTTTAAGGAGAAGACAGTCAGTCAGTGAGGCCATGTCGGATGACCACTAGCTTAACTCAAGCTAACAGCATGCTAACACCAGCTAACTGACTTGGGTTAAACAGCGTGTACACGACACAACAGAAGAAGACAACTAGTGAAAACAGCGTCTTACCTTTGGCGTTTCTGCCGCGACTCCTGTTTGATCCATGATTACGGTTATCGATTGATTAGATTCTGTTCGTGAAGACTGAATGGTGGCTAGCCGCTGAGCTAACGTTAGCAGCACGCTCCGAGGGCAGACTACAACAAAATGTCCTGAAAATGAGACTAAAAACAAACTTCCCGCGACGTGACACGGACAGACAGCTGTTCTATAAACTTCAGTGGATGTAAAAAAAGATAATTTAGTCAATAACAAAGGTTTGTTTAAATAACCTGGCGGCTGAAAGGAGGTAGAGAAGCTTTACTGAGGTGTTTCCCAGCTGAGTGAACCTTGGCACAACAGGAAATACGTCACTGTCAGAGGAGGCTGTAGTACACCTTCACAATAAAAGCCGTCACGCTGTTGTAAAGAGGTCTTAATTTATTGATATTTATTGTCAATATTTAACTAATGGCAGCTGAAACGAGTAATCGATTCATCAGTTAGTTGGCTGACAGAAACCCATTTATTTTGTCAATAAATTTACCGTTTGAGAAATTTACACAATACAGCATCCACTATGAACTGTAAATATCTTTGGATTTTAGATTGTTTAGAACATGCCATCTGAAAATGTTGTAAGACACTGCAAGAGGAAATTAATAGGTAAAATGTGTGTTTGATTGTTCTCACAACGCATGTTGTCAGGATAGTAATGTTAATAGTAATAGTAACTTAAAAACTGAGTCCCGTCAGGTTAAATTATTAAGTGAAAAAAATGAAATAAGGGTATAAGATGGATAAAGGAGAGCAAAGGAAAATCATACTGCATACGTATCAACATTAGAAAGCTGTTTGAAGTACAGAAGGGTAGAAATAAGGACAAAGGACCTTGTAATATACAATAAATGTGATGCAAGAAAATTAAATGTCATAATCTGTTAGATTGATTTTGTGTTTAGCCGACGCACATATGCGTGTGCCGGCGTGCGTGCACGAGCCACTGTGTGTGCGCGCACAGCTTGCAATCTGTTCAGGTTAACTCGAGAACGCGCATGGCCGTCAGCTGCCGTCACACAGGCACGAGCGTCCAGGTGAGTAAAGTCAGACAAGAGGAAGACCGGAAACCACCGCGGCTCCAAAATAAAAGAGTGGAATTTGTGATTAGAGAAAACAAGAGGTTCAAGTATTCTGCGCCACACAACATGAACCAAAGACCTTACTGGATATCAACCAATCTGATCATTAAAATGAAAGTAAATAAAGAGAACATACCAAGCGTTCTCTGGATCCAGCTTTTTAAATTTTATTTATTTTATATCATGTAAGTTCAATTATTATTTTATTTGGTTTTGATCTGTCAGTCAGATACAAGAAGACTTTTAACACACCATCTGAAAATTATATGGAATAATGTGACTATTTGCTGATGTTTTTTAGGCTAAACGAATCATTAAAAATGCCACTTCTACACTGAATTGATAAAGCAAACTCTGTAAAATTGTATTTTATTAAGTGATCTAGTGGTAAACTAGATGTGTGCCAGGGTAAACAATCATGTCATAGTGTTTATAAGATAAACAATAATCAGTCCGTTTAAAAATTACCTCTCAAAACAAATCAAACTGATTTATACTGTATTTTCCTTATTTATTTTTTGATTTCTGTCTGTGGGAATAAGATAAGACAAGACTTGACTGATCTCAAATCACTTGTTACGGTTTTCTTTCTTTGTCTATAGTTTTTTCTTTCTATTTCTATTTTTCTTTGAATTATTTTTCTTATGAAACTTGGATCTTAAAGAGTTTTCATAATGGACATAATTGAACATCGAGTCTCTTGACAACAATGTAAATTTTACATTTCTCGAGGTTTTAAGATAACCTGAGCACCGGGTTGAATCTTTGAGAAAATATAAGCTGGTGAAAATGTAATTTTATTTTGAAACTGCTGAGCGGAAATGGCGCTGTTCATTTTGAAAACTTGACGGTGTCGGAGCATCCTGACGTCTTCTCGGAGCACAAAGTGGAGACGCATCTGATGCTGCGCCGTCTCCTCACACCTTACAAAGCACATACGGAGCCACAAGGACAGGCGTTAATCATCTCTGCTGCCTTCAGGGACGCTCATCTTTATTTTCCTCCTTGTTCTTTTTTTTTTTATAACTGAGATCTCTTTCGTCCGCGGGATATCTACCGATGGCCACCACCGCCACCGTCCCCAGCATCAGCACCACCACCGGAGGGCCGTCGGGCCAGCCAGGACGGCCGGGATACAACCAGCACACCTAGCAGGTCGCTTCACTGTGAGCATTTCTACCTTATTTCTGTTTAAAATAACACTAAAATACAGTAAAGTGCATGTAGGAGGGGTTCATCCCCGCTGAATGAGCTCACTTGTGGGGGATGCTCTTAAATATTTGCCTCCTTGTGAGGACATTTGGTGAGGACACACGCACACACTGCCTACATAACATGAGGGTCACTTTTACCATTAAGCTGACAGGAATCTGAGTATTTAGATCAATCCAAGAGACTCTGCGTTACATTTTAAACAGTTTCCTTCTTAAATTATGTCCCCATCGTGCAACATTCAGGCAGCTCGTGTGGTTTTATTTGCCTTTGTGTAATCTCAGTGGTGGAAATGTAAAATACAGTCCCGTGGGACCTTCAAGTGTCTCTGGGTTTTCAGCATGCTGTCTCAGAGGACACACAGATTGGACGATGTAAACGGCAGATGGGGACGGGCTGGGGGCGGGGTTGTAAAGCGGGTGGGCAGGGGGGTCATCTGAGGCCCAGACCCCCAATAAAGAAAGATAAAGATAACCTTTATTGGTCCCACTGAAATAAACAGCAGAAAAAGTACAATATCAGCTGCATAGCCATAAATAAGTAGCCTATTTTACAGTGAAAAAAATAATATGTAGCCTTATATAGTATTAATAATAGAATAATAAATAATAGATAAGCTTTTTTATGCTTGCACAAACACAAATAAAAGGCAAGACAAGGCAAGTTTATTTGTATAGCACATTTCAACAAGGCAATTCACAGATAAAACATAAAAGCAACACAGGGAAATATAAAAAAGACATTGAAATACAAATAAAAAAAATAGAAAATAGGTAACAGGATAAAAGGTTTATCCTGCTACTATTGAACTCTTTTAAAATGTTTTTATAAAACCATTTAAAAGAGTTAAATAGTAAAAAAAACGGATAGAACAGGACAGTAAAAGCAACAGTGCAGTGAAAGTTATGAATCTAAACCCTTAAATTTGATTTAGTTAAAGGCAGTGGTAACTATTTATTTTATACACCAAACCAAGAACATGTTATAACAAAGTCAGAGGACAGAAACAGTCACAAATAAGACTGCATATAACAAGTCTACTGCCAGGGTTCCTGCTCACAATGACAATGCTAACAAGCTGATGCTGTAGGTATAATGTTCCATGTTCTGTATTTTAATTTAGTGTGTTAGCATGCTAACATTGCTAATTAGCAGTAACCACAAAGCACAGCTGAGGGTGATGGTAATATCAGTAGTTCTGCAGGTATTTGATCATAAACTAGTGTTGGACACATTAAAATATTGGCCTGATGATGGCGCTAGATTGAGAGTCAGAGGTTCTCCAGAGTTACTTCAGTTCATCCTGAGAGGAACATTAACGTGTGAATATATTTCATGACCAATGTCTGTTATAGATATGTTGTTGAGACAGACAAATTAAAGACCTGTGCTAATGACGGGGGCTAATACAAAACTGAATTTGCTCTTGAAGAAAAAGTTCTAATCTGGTAGTGGAGGAAGCGTCTAGTGTCTGTAGACAGCAGCACACGAAAAACAGGTTACGTTATGATCTGTACTGCGTAACAAATTATGTGACGTTAGCTTGCGTAGCACGTCCTGGCAAAAACGTGAAACTTTATGTTCTGTAAAATGCTCACTGCAGTTCCACTGGGATTCGACTGAAATATGCAAGAAGTTAGGAACTGAAATGCACATGTCTTAATGATTCTGTGATTATTACAATTTTGGTAATGGTACCAATTTGGAACTGGTTCTCGATGCCCACCCATTGCCTGTGAATAAACCCTAGGTAGAGCAAATCTGGGGCGGTGATGGTGCAATGGATAAAACACCTGCCTTTGGTGTGAGAGACCCGGGTGCAATCCTCCACTGTGACCCATCCACCAATGTGCCCCTGAACAAGACACTTAACCCTTCGATGCTCCAGAGGCGTGCGACCTCTGACATATGTAGCAATTATAAGTTGCTTTGGGTAAAAGCGTCAGATAAATGTAAATGAAACATTTTACACGGTTATGTGTGAGAGGATAACTTTGTATAGGGAGGCAGATCCCTTAATTATTAATGCATCAGAATTTATTTTTGATTATATTTTCTATTGTTAATCTGAATCTGCAGAAGGAACTAAAGCTGCCAGATAAATGTAGTGCAACATTTTCATCTTAAATGTCATGGAGCAAAAGCAGTGGAACCACTGCAGTAAACCTACTCTTGTTCTGTTCCTTTAATCCTGTCTATTTTGTTTGTTATGTTATATTCATGTTCTTTAAAAAAAGCATTACAATATAATACAATATAATACAACAACTTATAAAAATACTGCTTATAAAGATCAGCTTATAATTGTAGCTTTGACTGTAGAACGTGAACTCCTCCTAAAAGCCCTAAATTCCTAGAAAAATTGCAGCAGCAGAAATGACCTCATTAAAGACAACTTCATGTAACTGTTCATCTTTCCTCTCTCCTACAGGCTGAGGAGGGACACATCAGACCAAGCTGCCTTAACTGACCTTTGACCTTTCTCTAACGACCCACCCGAGGGGTCACGACCCCAACAGGAGTCATCATCATCGTTAAGCCTCCAGCTCCCAACAGCCTCATCATGACGTCTGGAGTCGACGTCGCCTGATAACACCTGCAACCAGGATCTGAAAGATGACAGAGAGCAGGAAGAGGAGGGAGCTGTGAGACGCTGAACGGGAAGAGCATTAGGACAAAAAGGAGGACCGGTGCCATGACGCAGACTGTTGCACTCTGAAAACCTGTAACAAACTCAACATTTAAATCCAGCATCAAAAACCAAAAAGCAGAGACCTTCAACTTCTTAAGAACCAACAATGTAGAAGAAGACAGCAAAGACGATTGTTGATTCATCAGCTGTTACTGTTGGACATCAGTCCATCAAAGACGACCACGATTGTCTCTTACTGACAAAACTGTTTCAGTCACGCTGTTTTTATTTATTTATATGAAGTTTAAAATCAAAGACAGCAAATAAGATTGTTTTACAGATAAAAGGGCAAAGACTCCATTTACTCACCTTGACAACCTTGTCAACAACTGAGCCACAAAAGATTGTACTGCAAAACAATCAACACAACGAAACTGTCTGGAAATACGTCTTCAGGTCCTGAAGTTGGAATAAAACTCATTTTGTACGTTAGGAACCCAACCAGACACCACGATGACGCATCTACACGCAGGCCTGAGCTCAGAGACGACGGAGAAGGCTCGTCTAGAGCTGAATGAAAACCCGGACACTCTGCATCAGGACATCCAACAGGTACACAGCATCATATTCTACCAGTCTTGGCTAATGTCAGCACACTAATGGTAATGTTCATCTCAGTTTGAGGCCTACCCTGCATATGGCTCTCAGCTCCAAGCCCACTGGTTCCTATTGAAGACATACATCTTTTTAAGAACACAAAAACACAATATATATAGTTTGAAACAGCTTCTCACTGTAGTTTTTATCAAACAAACAGGAGGAAATAGTGCATTTGTTGGGGAGTATTTTCAGCAGACGATGAATCCGTGGCTTTAATAGTTTCTGGACAACAATTGAGCTCTATGGCTCAGAGGGAGGGGATACATCAGGCTGTACTTGTTAGTGGATACATTCACTGTTGGTTTTGGTGTTTTTGTGAGATTTAATGACAAGACGAAAAGTGCAGAATGTCACCAGATTGATGCTCCGGAAGTCAGACAGTGTAGAGCTGAGCTTGACTGAATTAAACTGAGTCATCGGGCCCTTACTGACCCCAACCTCCTGCCCTTTGTGCAATGTGCATGGACCCTGTCGCCACTAAGTTCCTGTTAAGGTCAGTGCAGACAGTACTCAGATGTTGCAGTAATACTTTATGTGTGTTGGCTTGTAGTAATTTGATTAAACACAACTGAACAATACGAACGAAATTAATAAAGTACCCTCTAAAAGACGGCTTCAAAATAAGGTCATAATGTTGGACCTGCCTTAAAAGTGGGGCAATTATAATCAAATACACATATTTTTTTGTGAAAGCCCGGCTCCTTAAAAGGGAAAAATAAATCACAACACTATTCCAGCCATGATGTGTGTGTCAGGTAACGTTCAATGACCCAGCCACAGACATTCAGGTTACTTTCTAGTTCACCAAGACATGCTGTTGTTATGTTAGCTACCGCAGCAGGAGATCTGTGTAGCCATTATGACATGCTGTGTTGTTATTCGCTCTCCAGAATTGCATACCCCACGTTTAAATCATTTTGTACATAAGTGGTGCAAATTTCCAAACAAACGTGCAATTAATTAAATCACAAAAGCTGACAAGCAGTAAATCTGGGGGCCTTTGGGGCCCGTATACAGCCTGACTTCAGGCGCCTCCGCTCCTGTTTACTCCGATGTTTCCCTCTGGGTTGTATTCAGGTGCGGGACATGATCGTGACGCGGCCGGACATCGGTTTCCTGCGGACGGACGACGACTTTATCCTCCGTTTCCTGAGAGCCAGGAAGTTCAACCAGGCGGAGACCTTCAGACTGCTGGCCCAGTACTTCCAGTTCAGACAGCAGAACCTCGACATGTTCCAGAGCTTCAAGGTCCGTTCCTCTTTGTGATCTTACAGCTTGAAGATTGTAGATTAAAGATCTGGTTTCAAAAGTGTGTGTGCATGTGTCAGGTGGATGACCCGGGTATTAAGCGGGCGCTGATGGATGGTTTCCCGGGTGTACTAGAGACTCCAGACCAACATGGCCGAAAAATCCTCATCCTGTTTGCCTCCAACTGGGACCAGAGCAGGTAATGCACTCACACACACACACACACACACACACACACAAATCCATCTATTGATTGAACACAAAGAGCCTAATGAATCATTTCTGTACTTGGATCATAGTTAAGACTTACAGCGTGAAGGACCGTCACACTCTCTTTAACTACTGATTAGTTGCTGATAAACAATTACACGTTTTCCTAATCACATTCTCCTCCTGCTCCTGCTCCTCCTCCTCCTCCTCCTCCTCCTCCTCCTCCTCCTCCTCCTCCTCCTCCTCCTCCTCGATCAGGAACTCGTTTCACAGACATCCTGCGGGCGATCCTGCTCTCTCTGGAGGTTTTGATAGAGAACCCGGCGCTCCAGATCAACGGTTTCATCCTCATCATCGACTGGAGCAACTTCTCCTTCAAACAGGCCTCTAAGCTCACGCCCAACATCCTCAAACTGGCAATCGAGGGGCTCCAGGTAAACAAAACCACCACAAACAGATCTCAAGGAAGCCTGTATAACTTTTGAATCAAGCATTAAAACATCTCTTTGCAAATCAAACTGTGTAAAAGTGGAGTTATTGATTAGTCTTGTTTACAAAAAGTTACTATGATGTTGTTATAATATTAAAGTAGATTTTTAATCACACGCTTTTAAATCTTTCCTCTCCCCTCTTCTCCTTTCCGTGTTTCCTCTCCTCAGGACAGTTTCCCCGCTCGGTTTGGAGGAATCCATTTTGTGAATCAGCCGTGGTACATTCACGCCATGTACACCATCATCAAACCTTTCCTCAAAGACAAGACCAGGAAAAGGGTGAAACACACACACGTGTCCTTCTGTCTCCCCTTTTCATTTCATGCATCCTGTTTTCTTCTGCACTCTAATCTCTTCTGCCCTTCCTTTTTCTTTACTGTGATTTCCTCTCTCTCTGATCTCCTCTCATCTCTACCATCTCTTTTTCATCTTAAGTCTCCTCTTTACTGCCCTTTAGATTTTCCTCCACGGGAACAACCTGAACTCGCTCCACCAGCTCATCCAGCCGGAGTGTTTGCCGTCTGAGTTCGGAGGGACTCTGCCTCCGTACGATATGGGCATCTGGGCCCGAACGCTGCTGGGACCCGACTACAATGACGAGACAGAGTACACGCTGACCTACGACGCCCTGCACGTCAGGGAGAACTGTGGAGGAGGAGGAGGAGGAGGAGACAAGGATATGATGAAGAGGTAAGGAAGAAATGTAGGAGAGAGATGGAGGGGGAGTCTGTCTTTGAATTTAAAGGGACTGCAGATGACCGACCTTTAACTCTTGTTCAGAGGTGTTCAGTAGGAGGCAGATTTTTCCCTTTCAGTCACTGAAGACTTTTGTGTCCAATCCTGATGCCACAGTATCAGTATAGTCAGAGTACTTCTGGATGAGGCAGGGCTCAGAGTTGTACTTGAGTTGTCTAGTTGTCCACTGTGTGCAACAGAAAAGGAGCTAAAACAGTCTCCTCTGGAGCCCCAGTGCTGCTTACCGCCGCCCCAGAGACACAGTTTCCCAGCCTGACAAACTGTGGTCTTCCTGTCAGGTAATCTGTGATCTATGTGGTCTCAGTTGGCAGAGAAGCAGCAGCTCCAGGGTGTTCATGATTTATGATGTGAGGGCCTCCATTCTGTAGTGGATTAGCTAGTCCAGACGCCCTACTTTCAATACCGGTACAAGACAGGATGTTTTCCACAGAACTGGGACACTCCCCATGTATAGACTCAGGTTGAAGATCTGCACAGTGCTGAAGCAATCTCAGACACACTTTCATACACAAAACTTTAATACTTTTACTTAAGTAAAGGACCTTTACTTATAGTGGAGTATTTTTAAAGTGTTGTATTAGTACTTTTATTTGAGTACTTCTTCCAACAATGCTATTTGCTTTGACTGCAAACTTTGGCTGCTACTATCAGACAGTATCTGTGTGTGTTTCAGGTCTCAGTCTGCGGTGGAACCAGGAACTCTCCGACAAACTGAAAGAGAGACCAGCACGCCGCTACTGGCCCTGGACTGAGCACACAAACACACACACACGCACGCACACGCACTCTAGAGCCGTCACACACAACCATCATCACACATGTACAGACTTACGACACACTAAAGACAAAATCCACTTTAACACAAACACAAATATTCTGTCTATATAAACCACACACACACACACACATGCAGCACGAGTTTTATATTAAGGAGATGGATTTGAACTTTTGTCCTGTTGACCTGAACATTGTCCAGTGACTGAATTTCCTGAACAGGAAAACACACACACACACACACAGTCAGTCCTGTCTCTGAGCCATCTAATGCCTCCCAGCTGAGCCTCTCTCCAGCCTGAAGTCCAAGACAACAACAACACGCTCTGAAGTATGTGTTTGTGTGTCGTCAGAAACAAGCAGGAATGTTACACGGTTTTGGATGTTTCTGTGAACCGGATGTTTCTGTGAACCAAAACATCCGAAATGTAAAAGCTGAGAATCAAACGTGATGAAACATGAAAGGATTTGGTGAAACTTACAGATAGGACGTCAGGCCATGTTAGCGAAGAAGATGGTAAGACAAAACAACGATTAAATATACAATCATATTCTTATTTAAGAAACATTTAGAGCAGGTTGCACCAACAAGGATTCATTTAAACAAATATTAAGTTTGATCACATTCTGAGCCTTATTTATGTAGAAAAAATAGATTTTTTTCAAGTTGCACTATAAATATTAATAGATTTAGTCACTCATGTTATTTATTTATCATATTTCTATTTGGGGGATAAACATGCTCTAAGTTTTGGAACAACAGGATGTTTTGGGTCAGTTAGGCTGTGGGCTACAACTTGAGCACCAAACACCAACATTAAAAGAAAATGTTTCCAAATTAACCGTGATCAAAATAAAAGTTGGAGCCTTAAATCTAAACTGTTTTTGGAAAAACAGTTTACACCATGTTTACACTAAACTTGTATAAATAAGCAACTGTCTGCTAACAAGTTCACATTAACAACTTAATGAGGTGATAATTGTGGTACTTGTTTCTGCTGCCCCCAAGTGGCCAAAAAAATCAATCAATCCCGCTTTAAAGAACCATTTCACATTAATCTTGTTTAAATTTGAGCTGCAAACAGAATTATAAGACAAGTCATGACTGAATATAATCCTTGTTGGTGAAACCCAGACTTTAATGTTTGAAAGAGTATTTATCTTCAGTGTTTTCTGAGCTGTGACTCTAAAATGTGAATCTAAAGTTTGTTTAAGGTAACTGTACGGTTCATGGCGGCTTCATCGCTACTCTACATTCTTTATCTACTTACTCAAGTATTTCCTACAACATATAAATCAAAATACTTTGAATTCAGCCAAATCTTTGTCTTTAACTGACTTTAATGTCCTGAAATCTGAAAGAAATTCAGTGAGGTTGAAATATTTTCACATCAGTTATCAAAGTAAGGAAGGACAATGTAAAATAAAAAAATCACTTTGGTAGAATAATTTCACCTTTTTATTTCATGTAAAACAACAAAATCACATTTCAAAATAAAAGCACTGCACATGTTGCCACAAATTGCCAGATGCTGAACGGATCACATGCATGAACATCCAATATAAACAGTTCTACTAGAGTGAAAAAGTATTGAGCTGTGAAGAAACTACCGGATGCCAAATTTTCACCTTTAACCTCAACTACAGTGAAGGGAAAGATTGTTTTTATTAAATTTAACTTATTTGAAGATTGTATATTATTGTTATAAGTATTATTACACAGTAAAAAAGTGACACTCTTGGCCGATTTTATCCTGAGATATTTAAAGTTAAATTATCTTCAATTCCTGCTATGAATATAAAAATCTAAGAGCAAAACCTACTAGTTAAAAACATCAGATTTGTGACAAAAAACATTTGCAGGTTGATAAATTCACTTTGAAATTTTCTGGATATAATGTGAATTATTTGTAAATATAAAGGCCAAGTTTGTCATTTTTTGCAGTGTTTGACTCATCAGGGCTACACTGAGCAGTGATCTGATCTCCACTCGACTGTAATGTAATGTATTTCCTTTCAATGAATGTATAGAAGTAAACATTTACACCAACATGATTGTGTTGTGTTTCACTTAACAGTTTTTTTTTAAAGGAAACATTAAAGGAACCGTTAGCAAAATAATTCTAAATTGTGTTAAAGGATGGGGAAACATCCATCCATCCATCGCCAACCGCTTATCCCGTGTACAGGGTCGCAGGGGGGGATGGAGCCAATCCCAGCTGACATTAGGCGAAAGGCTGGGTACACCCTGGACAGGTCGCCAGTGGATGGGGAACCATACCAAAATGTATTATAAAATAAGATAAGAACAAGAATAAGATTTTAATTTGATCAAACTAAACTACTGTATTTTTGTATTTCAAGCTATTTGATCGATCCCTTCACCAATACAGTGACAGAGCTGATTAAGAGGAAAATGATATCAACAGCTTTTCTCTGCTTAATGAGTCATGCCATAAATCTGACATTCCACCATTTAAGAGATCAAATATTGTCATATCATTTTGATCAGCCTGATGCAAGGGGAAACCAAATATTGGTTACTCTTCAGGGGCTCTGTACGGTGAGGATATTTTTGACGTTTTGCTTTGCTTTCTTCTTCCATTCCTCTTGAGCCATAGCAGCGTCTGTTTCCACTCAGCTGCTCCCAGTGCCATGCCCCAGTCAGCTCATTGAAGTTACTTTTAACCCTACAGGAGTAGAGTTGGTGCTTTTATATTACTTTTGACAATTCAGTTCATTCTAAAAGTAAAACATTATGTAACAAGGTATAAAATGTTCTGGTGTTCAGTGTGTGACAGCACTGGCATTTCACCAAAATCCAGAGATATTTAAATGACTAAAAACAACTCAATCAATATTTTTATATTAACAATGGATCTAAATTACAACATAAAAGTGAAATAGATATTTCATAGTGACAAACCCACATATAATTAACACCAGAGTTTGTAGTTCTTTAGTGAAGTTTTCTGAAATGACACACTCTGTTGGGATATACTGGTAAAATACACTATTTAAAAATAAATAAAAATATACTCATGCATTAATAACAATGATACATGATTATTAATGCATGAATGAAACATGATTCTGACTCCAATGATTTGGAGTCAGAATCATGTTTAAGTTTGTAGACGTCAAGAAGCTTTGATTAAATCAAAACTTTCTACAGGTTTTATCTTCTTGTTTCTGTGTGTTACAAACTGTTATCTGTTCAACTGTGAGACATGTCTGGTATTGGTGGTAATAAGCAGATCTTCAGGGAGGGAACTTTATGCATGCAGGCGGGATGTTGCTTTTTCACATCAACTTCCAAAATATTTTAGAAATATAATGTGTTAATTGACTGCAATTCTCCATCAATCCACAAGGCAGAGCTGCAACAAAAAGCAAAACAGAAGAATCTCTTTAAATTATGTTGTCATAAACAGAACTAATCTGCAGAGGCACTTTGGGTGTAAAAAATGAATGAATTAAAGTCCAGGGCCAGGTCTAGGTGGAGGAGGTAGCTGAGTGTGGAGCAGAAGGACAAGCTGATGCTGCTGCTTAAACCTCTCTGGACCATCAGGACACAGCTGATCCTCTCTCAACACCACCACCTTTCTCATCACTCACTCTCTGACAGAGATCACTTCCATCTGATGAGGGAAGAACATCAGATAGCAGAAGTCAAAAATCAGAGTTTACAGAGACTCCCTTCATTAGCTGTCAGTCAGTGATGCAGCACATCAAGTATAAGGAGTATACAGTGGAAATAAAGTGCTGAGCGTCCCTGAATGCATCATGACTGCAGAGACAGAGAGATATTCATTGCTCACTGTAATGACGGATTTACTACTGTTAGGGCTCAAATCTGTTAAAAACCAGCGGCTCAGTCACATTTGAATATTTTATCTACTTTTAAAATATTACAGAACAAATATGTAAATATGGAGTCTGTTCTAAAAACATTTGGACAAAACAAAAGACACATTGACAGATGGTGAAAGCAGCCACTAAGAACTACTGTGTTTAGTCTAATACTGCTGAAACCAGCATGGACTGACTCCAACACTTCACTGACCTCAGAATCTCCAGAGTACAGTCTGGATCCTCCACAAGATCCGACAGCAGCTTCACTCCTGAATCCTGCAGATTGTTGAAGTTCACCTTCAGCTCTCTAAGATGGGAGGATTTGGACTTCAGAGTTGAGGCCAGAGAAGCACAGCTGATCTCTGACAAACTGCACCAACTCAATCTGAATGAAAAATAAATTATATGTTTATAATTCAATCACATGTGTTCAGGTTTTAAATGTTGAAATCATTGTTTTTCTGCCTGTCAATGGACTAAACCATTGAAGAGGAAAATAGACTTTAGCATTAAGGTACTCAGTGTGGATCAGTATAACTTCAGCCTTATGTCTGCAGTTTAGTGTCACCTCAACTTTCACATCATATTAATCTCAGCACAGAAGTAAAAAATGGTGTCTGACCTCAGAGCCTCCAGTCTACAGTGTGGACTCTCCAGAAAATCACACAGCAGCTTCACTCCTGAATCCTGCAGCTTGTTGTAGCTCAGCTGCAGCTCTCTCAGATGGGAGGGTTTGGACTTCAGAGCTGAGGCCAGAGAAGCACAGCTGATCTTTGACAAACTGCAGCGCCTCAGTCTGAATAAAGAATAAATTAAACAGATAAAAATCGATATCTAATTCAATCTGTTACGCTGTCGTTGATAGCCATTTAGTTCATGTAAACATTTGCTTTTTCTATTGCAGAGCCTCGACCCCTTATACAAAACGGTGTGATTCCCCATCAAGTATTGGTCCCTTCAGACATGAGACCTCCAAGTTCTTGGAGCCTGAGGTGGGAAACTCTGAGTTTTCGGTTCCAGAATAGCTGATCGGAGTAAGTTCAATGAGCCCTGAGTATACTGAGCATGATGGAAGCGCATGTCTGAGGATGAAAAAAAGCCATCATCAATGGAGCTCCGATACTACTTGTACTGGATACTACTTCACCATGGCAACAGGTAAATAAAGGTAGAGCCTCCATTTTAATCAGGTGGAGCTAGAAATATGAATGCGTGCGAATGCGGACTGTGATTCTAAAATGCAGGAGTGGAAGAAGGATTAATGCGATCAATGCATTAACATTATTAGGCTACTATACAGCGTTGCTCATTCATCATTTACCAGACTGGAATTTCCTTAATGAATGATAAAGTGCTACAGCCCATTACATTCAATTTTAAATAGGAAAGCTATATTTAGTAAGCTGAAACCCAACGGGACAAAATGCAGGTGGCAATTGGTTACCTGATTTCTAAAATAGGTGGGCTATATATCAAATATAAAGACACAGTTTACTGATTAACCTGTGATTGTAAAGTCACAGTCACACCCAGCAGGTTAGCCTATTAATTAATTTATTGGAGTGGAAAATGTGTCTATAGGTTAAAGTTTTAGACGTCTATTTTACATTAATAAAATCTTGCTCATTTCATATTTTATTAATGCTGTCAAAACACGTTCCGACTTTTAGCAGGTGATAATGAAAAACTCACATTTAAACCTTATTGTTTCAGCTGCACCACAGTCATCCTCACTCAGAAAGTCACATTATCTCCTGTTGATAATGACGATAGGAGTGTTCCAATCAGTGCGACTAGCCTACAATATGAAAGATTACTGTTCATTGATTAGTTTTATAGGTTACATATTAAACAGTGCAGTTACTGTAGTAGGCTAATTTGGCCCACAGTCAGTGTTTTCAGTGCAACTGTCCACAGAATCGCAGTGTTATACCTAAAGACGGACATAGATTTTATTCTGTGCAGAGGATAAATCCACGATGTGCAGAGATCTGTCCTTACATCGATGACAGATTGATCATAAAGCGGACATGTTCAAGATCATGTATGGATAAAAAAAAACCTAATAGCCTATCTAACCCGGGAGTTTAAAGTTTTTAAAGATGTAAATGCGTTGAGATATGTGCTTTGATATCAACAGAATGAAATGAACAGAAATGAAACGGTGCGTCAGACAACCTCCTCAGGCTCCGCAGGAGGGGAGGATTTAGAGAGAAACTGATGGTTTTCCAACTTATCCTGTGAACCTAACCTCTCCCAGAGGAGGTTAGGTTCACAGCATAAGTTGCTGGAGTTACTGATCTAGGGATTATCTGAACTCGCCCTCTAAAACAGAAAACCCTGAAACAAGTGTCCCTCATCTCAGGCTTAACATACTCAATCTCAGAATATTCACTAATCCCGCTTTCTGAAAGGGGCCCAAATTATTGTAGTTATCCGATGTATCTCATCGTCTTTGTACTGAATGATAGTTGCGTACTGTAACTCCACATTCTATGAGTATAGGCGTAGCCCACTAAGGCTCTCGCTATTGGGTTTATCCTTCATGCACATGCACAGCACTGAAGAGTTTTGTCTACGTCCACCAGCGGTTTGGTACTCAACCATGGTCTATAAATGGCTGTGAGACCTGGCATTTTTCTTCACTTTAAACCAGTCAGGCCCATCGCTTAGAGGGCTTCTGAATTTACAGTTCGTAACTATCACTTTATTTCATATACACTTCGCCCTCTAAGGCCATTGCTAGAGGTGAAGAAGGATAAGTCTACACCTCACTGGGCCCATACGGTACCACTAAGCAAAGACACACTTGCCAGAGCATTAATAAAAGACTGTTCCCATTGCATTACGCAGCGTGTTATGGCACACCACCCATGCCCATTAGAGCGGCATAGTAGAATATCACGTATGAAAATGTCCACCTCGCTGTCCAATGGCACAGACGACTTCGCTCTTGCTCTGATGCCCTCCAGGGGAGTCTCGCTGGAGGATAGATATGCCTGTGATCTGGCCTCGCACAGCCAGTGAGACAGTTGCTGCACAGAGAGGGGAAGACCCAATGACTGATCCCTAGTTACGCAAACAAGCACTGGGAACGACGCCAAGCAGCCATGCACGCAATATAACATGACAATGCACGCACCGGACTGGGAAGGTGACATGCAGCCTCTTCTTTCGTCCTGTAAGGAGGCGGGAAGAAGTCAGTCAGAGTAATCACTTTTGACCTAAAAGTGCTTGTGATGCTCTTGAGCATGGAAGCAGGGTTGGGGCACAGAACAGCGAAACTGTAATTCCTCTGGATCCTGAGGAACAAGGGAGCCACAGAGAGGGCAGCCAAGTCGTTGAATCTCTTGGCAGATGTCAGAGCCAGAAACAGAATGGTTTTGGCTGAGAGAAACCTCAGCTCCGCTGACTCCAGGGGCTTGTAGGAGGTGTTGAGTGTTTTTCCGTGTAGAAACAAACCCCGAATCTGCTCCAGATCTCAGTGATCAGATCAGGCAGGATGCGACACTCGTGGCGAAGGAGATCCCGGGGTTCCCCGGGAGTACTCCCTCCACGCCAAGCTCAGTTGGCGTCCTCCATGGGTTGGAACAGGGCAAGGGGAGAGCTGTTTGGAGACCCTTGAAGGGAAGGAGCGGAGCTGTCCACCTTCTGCCCTTCAGGAAGCAGTTAATCCAAAGCTTCATCCAGCAAGTGGGTGGGAAGCTACACCTCCTTGTCCTGCACAGCGAAGTTTCTGTTCGCAGCTGTCTTTTCTCAGGGGAGAGACAAGCGCAGTGAGGGCAACTGGCACTGGGGGTCAGCGCCCAGCTGGAATCCTGACATCCGAGGCAAGCTTACACCGGGTATGGAGATCCACAGGCAGGAAGAAGACTGTACAGCAGACATGGCATTATGCATGACGCTGCTGTCATCCTGCCCCGCTCTCATCAGGTTGGTGAAATTTCCCCCCCCCGTTCTTTATCAGCTCTTAAGAGGTAGATGGATTATCTCGGCAAAAAAGAAGACTGCCACTAACACAGATTTTGACAGATTTGTGAATATTTGAGCGATATAGACTTTTTGTGTACATAGAAAAAGTCTTAGATCTTTCAGTTCAGCTTAAGATGAATGGGGCAAAAAAAGTGTTGCATTTATATTATTGTTCAGCGTAATAATCAGTAGAATACTTAATTGCTAAAATAATTGATAGATGCAACACTAATGTCAACAAAGATTAATAACATGCTGCTGATCTCAGGCCAGTCAGGAATTAAAGAAGAAATACTACCGCATATTGATCCTTTGAACAGCTGCATTTGTAAATATGCTTTGATGTATATGTGTGTTCTGAAGGAACAATATCAATGATCAGGCATTATTTGTGAAAATACATTGAAACCTACAGAAAGTAATATTTCTACTCCAACACAAAACTATCAATTTTAAACAATATAAGTTCAGATGATCTTCTGTACAGATGTGACCATTTACCAAAAATCAATTTACTTTAACAACTAACTGCGGCATTTTCTACAGTTTCTTTTATAAACACAAGCCTTTTGTGACTGCACACTAAATTCAGTACAAGAAAAGGATCAGATAGAAATTTACAACTTTATGGATGTAAGATATAAACATAAATTAGATTTATCTGTTAAGAAAACATAGAAGATCAACAACAGTAACAGAGAGTCAATGAACTGACCTCAGAGTCTCCAGTCTACAGTCTGGACTCTCCAGAAAATCACACAGCAGCTTCATTCCTGAATCTTGCAGCTTGTTGTTACCCAGCCATAGCTCTCTCATATGGGAGGGGTTGGACTTCAGAGCTGAGGCCAGAGAACCACAGCTGATCTCTGACAATCTGCAGTCCCACAATCTGAATAAAGAAATAATAAAGTAACTTTAGAAGACAGTAGGCCTTTCCTCATTTCTCGATTTGTAATTCCTCCACTCCACGCATCGCGTCTTGGTCCCTCCCACCAAAGAGGGTTGTGTATTCCAGCTGAATGTCATGCCTCTTAAACCTCATGGGTGCCGAAAAGACTTCTGCCAAGGATACACCTGTGGTTCCTCTTTTAGCTCCTCAGCAAGCCTACATGATCCACAAGGTGCATTTTAGAAAATGAGATGTCCTTCGAGATGACACTCTGAGACCAATTTCCAGGTCACAGGCAGGAGAATGGAGGATTGAGTTGGCACAAAATAGATGAGAAGAGCCAAATGCGAATGCAGTTAATTCCATAAAGACGTAGTGACTTCACCTCTTAAATTCTGCCAGCTTCACCAGTGGCTCCATCTATACAAGCTCATGTTTTGCAACCAAACACAAATAAAAACCCACAGAAACTGATTTAAGATTTGACTCAAGATCCCAAAGTTTCCAAAGATATGTCACTGAAGAAGAAAATGTACTTTAGCATTAAGATACCCAGTGTGGATCAGAGTAACCTCAGCCTTATGTCTGCAGTTTAGTGTCACCACAATTTTCACATTATATTAATTTCAGCACAGAAGTAAAAAATGATGTTCTGACCCCAAAGTCTCCAGTCTACAGTCTGGACTCTCCAGAAAATCACACAGCAGCTTCACTCCTGAATCCTGCAGCTTGTTGTCACTCAGCTGCAGCACTCTCAGATGGGAGGGGTTGGACTTCAGAGCTGAGGCCAGAGAAGCACAACTGATCTCTGACAACCTGCAGAGACTCAATCTGAAAATAGAATAAATGATGGAGAAAAAAATGCATTTATACTCCAATCAAATGTGTAGCTCAATATAACTATGTCGTATTCATTGAGGTTTTCCCTAAAATAGGTAGAATGTAACACAATGACAAGTGTTATTACAATTAAATACAAAACTTCGCAGAGCTCTTTAACACCTGTCCCAGCACGTTTGAAGTTCTTTCCATGTCGCGGGTGCAGTCGTGGGTATACAGTGGGAACAGGAGGGGCCTGAGCACACAGCACTGGGGGGCTCTGGTGTTGAGCACTAGAGTGGAGGAAATGTGGCCACCAGTCTGAACTGTCTGTGTGTGAGGATGTCCAATATTCAGTTGCAGAGTGGGGTAGTCGAGCCCAGAGTGCTGAGTTGAGGCTCAAGGCCGGCTTGGATGTTGTTCTTTATGTGCTGCAGTATCAGTTTCACAAAGCACTTCATGTGGAAATGTGTTGCAGGATAAATCCTACAGTTTCCTTAATAATGTGAAACCAGTTTGACTACAGACTAAATAAGGAGTCAAACTGATAAACTTTAAAAAAAAGAGCTGTTGTGATTTGTTTTCAGACAAACTCAGAAAACCAGAGAACCGTAATGGAGTTAATTTTTTTTTTTACACTGGACAAGCACAAAATACATGAACTGACCTCAGAATCTCCAGTCTACAGTATGGACTCTCCAGTCCAGCAGACAGCAGCTTCACTCCTGAATCCTGCAGGTCCTTGTTGTGACTCAGGTCTAGATTTCTCAAATGGGATGGGTTGGACTTCAGAGCTGAAGCCACAACCTCACAGTGAGTATGTGAGAGTCCACATCCAGAAAGTCTATGTTGACAGAGAAGATAAAACTTAAAATATAAAAAAATCTGGCTCTTCATTATAAAAATACACTCAGTGCATTTTGCATTAGAAAGCATTAACATGAGCGGCTGTAGCTCAGCTGGTCAGTTGGTCAGCGTCAGCCAGTGATTACAAGGTTTGTGGTTTGAAACTTAAGCTCCTCCATGATGAAGTGTCTTTGAGCAACATGATAAACCAGAAATTACTGCTTTAGACAAAAGTGTTTACCAAATGAACCACTGCAAGTTGTAACTGCACTCGTATACCTCACTCATGTGCTTGTGTGTTTTTTGTGCATCTTTGATGTATTTTATGTCCCTCCATCTGCTTTTCATCTCTCATCAAATTAATTTAATTACTCCTACTGTATTGATAGTATTATTATTATAGACTGTAAATTCAATGAAGTGTGTGTTACAGGTACCGGGCTGCAGCACCCTATTATACCTTAAACACAGGAAAAAATGATCAGATGTTATCTGTCGTTGTGGAAATCTCCTAATTTATGAGGAAAAATGGAGAGCATGGTGCTCTTGATTACTATCTCTGGAGTAAACGACAATCTCACACTGCGACCTACTTGTCAAGAAACTGCTGCAGCAGATTAACCAGTTAGGTTTATTACCATATTATTCATATAAACAGCAAAGAAAGTCAAAAGAGGGAAAATACAGATGTCAGATTATAAAACACCATAAATCAATTACATTCACAAATCTGATCACACTCTAATGAGCATCACATGTGCCTATATTTTCTCTGCATATATTGTCTTTAGTGTTACTGTTGTGAAATGGTGCAGAAAGGAAACATATTGTCTGATAGTTTCTATTTGCAAACTGATATAATTTCTCACA
Source organism: Lepomis macrochirus (assembly GCA_024633595.2). Lineage (NCBI taxonomy): Eukaryota > Metazoa > Chordata > Actinopteri > Centrarchiformes > Centrarchidae > Lepomis > Lepomis macrochirus. Next base: position 75,543 of record JALXJV020000031.1, on the reverse strand, counting down.
TTTAGCTTTAAAAATGTTCTCTATCAGTGAACATTACTAAAGTATCTTTGGAATCAACCAGTTTGCAGACCAGTCCATAAACTGGTAGATATGGAGAGAGAGAGAGAGAGAGAGAGAGCTTCATTACTGTTTAGAAATCAAATTCTTTTCTAATGTAGTAAAACACATTAAAGACATTTACTGTTGGAACAAAATGTAAAGTTGCACCTTTTGTGTAATGAAGGTGGAGAGGGGGATGATCTGAGGGAGAATAGCCTCACCTCACATCCTCTAAAATCAAGCGATAGCTATTGTATAAATTGTGATAACATTGTCAAGTTTTCCTGCTGGATTTGTATCAAGCCTCCATCACCCAAAGAAAGATAGTTAGAAGATGGCAGAAGATACCTGTGTCACTAACTTGATAGATATTAACAAAAATGATATTTGTAGACATCTGCAGTGTGACATAAAATTATTTCAATAAGCAGATTTAATACTAGTTTAGGAAAATGTTAGTGTGGAGGTTTTATATTGTGCACATCTTTACTCTATATCAATAGCTGAAGCACTGAATTCCTCTCTCATCCTCTCCCTCTCCATCTGTTACTAACTCTTCCTCTTCTGGAATATTGCTATCAAATTACTACTACCATTCTTTATTTTCTGTCTGTACAGAAAAGGTGCCCCACACCTCTCTCTCTCCCTATACCCCAACAGACGTCCATCCACCCTGAATTATGTTATTGTTCAAGGTTTATCAAGTGCTTGCTCATGGTGGGAACTGTGGTGTCTCTGTTAATAATATTACAAAGAGTACTGTCTAGAACTGCTTTATATTAAAAGTGCAATGTTATACATTGAGAACATAGTTATACATTGGCGCTATTGAACTGAACATGTATGTTGCTTTACAGTCTTGAAAAACACATCTGGACTTACCGAGCCTTCCTGCAGTTCCTCACTGCTGGAATCAGTCTCAGTAGTCCCTGCACTGATGTGTTGTACTTCTTCAGGTCCAACTCATCCAGAACCTCCTCTGATATCTGCAGCATGTAGGCCAGAGCTGAGCAGTGAATCACAGACAGTGTTGTCTCAGATCTGTTCTCCGACTTCAGGAACGCTTGGATCTCCTGATGTACTGAGAGGTCGTTTATCTCCATTAGACAGTGGAAGATGTTGATGCTTCTGTCAGGAGAGATCTTATCACTGTCCATCTCCTTCAGGTTATTGATGGCTGTCTGGATGGTTTCTGGACTGTTGTCTGTCCGACCCAGCAGGCCTCCTAAGAGTCTCTGGTTGAACTCCAGAGAGAGGCCATGAAGAAAGCGAACAAACAGGTCCAGATGGCCATTTTTACTTTCAAACGATTTCTCTATTGCTTCCATAAGAAAGATATCCAGTGTTGAATCACAATGTTTTTCTCCCAGGAAGTCCTCCAGTACCTCTGTGTTCCTGCTGGTGTGACAGTGGAACATGTAGACTGCAGCCAGAAACTCCTGAACACTCAGATGAACAAAGCAGTAAACTGTTTTCTTGAAGATCACACTCTCTCTTTTGAAGATCTCTGTACAAACTCCTAAGTACACTGAGGCCTCTGTGACATCAAGACCACACTGCTCCAGGTCTTCTTGGTAGAACATGATGTTTCCTTTCTCCAAATGTTCAAACGCCAGCCTCCCCAGCTTCAGAAGAACCTTCCTGTCAGCCTCCATCAGCTCCTGTGGACTTGTCTCATGTCCTTCATCATACTTCTGCTTCTTCCTCTTTGTCTGAACCAGCAGGAAGTGTGAGTACAGGTCAGTCAGGGTCTTGGGCAGCTCTCCTGTCTGGTCTGTAGTCAACATGTGCTCCAGAACTGTAGCAGTGATCCAGCAGAAGACTGGGATTAGACACATGATGTGGAGGCTCCTGGAGGTCTTGATGTGTGAGATGATTCTGCTGGACAGCTCTTCATCACTGACTCTCCTCCTGAAGTACTCCTCCTTCTGGGCGTCAGTGAAGCCTCGTATTTCTGTTACCCTGTCAACACATGACGGAGGGATCTGATTGGCCGGCGCAGGCCGGGAAGTTATCCAGACGAGAGCCGAGGGAAGCAGATTCCCCTTGATGAGGTTTGTCAGCAGCAGGTTGACTGATGACTTCTGTGTGACATCAGACACAACCTCATTGTTGTGGAAATCCAATGAAAGTCTGCTTTCATCCAGGCCGTCAAAGATGAACAACAGTTTACAGACAGCGAGCTTCTCTGCTGGGACCTTCTGTAATGTTGGATGGAAAACATGGAGCAGCGTGAGGAGACTGTGCTGCTCATCTTTGATCAAGTTCAGCTCCCTGAACGAGAGCAGAACCAGCAGACTGACATCTTGGTTTTCCGAGCCCTCTGCCCAGTCCAGAGTGAACTTCTGCACTGAGAAGGTTTTTCCAACGCCAGCGACGCCGTTGGTCAGAACCACTCTGATGGGTCTCTGTTGGTCAGGTAAGGCTTTAAAGATGTCGTGGCACCTGATTGGAGTGTCATGGAGGGTCTCCATCTTGGAAGCTGTCTCAAGCTGCCTCACCTCATGTTGGGTATTAACCTCTTCACTCTGTCCCTCTGTGATGTAGAGCTCAGTGTAGATCCTGTTGAGGAGGGTTCCACTTCCTGTTTCATCAGTTCCTTCAGTCACACATTCACATTTCCTCCTCAGACTGATCTTATGTTCATCTAAAACCTCCTGCAGACCACTGTCTGCTGAAAGAGAAGAACAGGTACAGTATTGTGAGACTAAACAGAGGAAGAATCCAAATAAATATAAATATTTCCAAGTTTATGATATTCATGGTAATATTAAAAAAAACAAATGTCCCTGCAATTAAACAGAAAGTCCTGTTTTCAGACATGACGACATCAACAGACCGATGTCCAGTCTTACTTTGTACAGAGCTGCTCTGACTGGCTGTCTGCAGTCCAGCTCTTGTTCTGGATCTTTTTCCACACTGGGGACAGGGGGAGCCTCCTGGTGAAGCAGACTGGTCCCAGTATGAGGTGATGCACTGTCTGCAGAACAAGTGTCCACAGCTGCTAGACACTGGATCCTTCAGGACGTCCTGACACAAAGCACAGCAGGCTGGCTGCTCCTCCACAGAAACATGACTCCTCTTCCTCTCTCTGTGAAGACATTTCATTAGAACTAAAATAATTTGTTGCTTCTTATTGAAAAATATCCAGATTTGTCCGACACTATGTAGAAATTCAGATGGTCACAGAGATTGTTAGTTTTCTGTTGAGCTAGTTTTAGCTTTCAGTCTGTAACAAAGATGACTGGTCCTTTTATTTCAGCTTTCAGAAACACCAATTAACTGCTTTTCCTGTCTGACTGTCTTATTAAACATTTAGTGATCTGCCTATAATTTCAATTAAATTTTATTTATATAGCACCAAATCACATCAACAGTTATCTCACAGCGCTTTTAATAAAGAGCAGGTCTAGACCATACTCTGCTGTTATTTACAGAAGCCCAACAATTCCCAATTTGTTATTAATACAAACTCAACACTTCCTGCAGCTCCTTCACATTAAAAGGCTCCTTTAAAAAAGAGCTGATTATGTCCTTCACTGTCTGTGAAGGTTCTCAGTCATCCAGGTCATAGTTAAGAATTAAGGGCAACCCTTGACTTGTCATTGACCTCAACCTTTGTTGGATGTTTCTTTCACTGTTTAGGTTTGAACTGAGGTTAGAAGTGGTATTAATTATTGTGGTAGACGAGCAGTCTCAGACACATAGCATGTAACAGTGGTGTCACAGGTTCAAGTCCAGACAGTATCCTTTTCTTGTATGTTATTCCCCTTGTATTTCACGCCACTCTCTACTGTCAAATATTAAATCAAGGCATAAATGCAATTCATATTTTCTAAAAAAGAGAAGTGGTCCAAATCTATTTTTGACCAGTTTCAGCCCCTTTTTTTCATCCAGTGAAAACGTTTCCATCAGTGCTGCCTGTGGATGTTTGTTCTTCACCTTTAGGAACAAAATATGGTGGAGAGAATCTGAGCTCAAAGGTCAACTTACTGATGATGTTTTGCAATAGAAATAAAATAATTTCCACCTTAGTCTGAAACAGTATCTGCACTAATATTTTTGCATCATGAATATAAATCTTTTAGCAGAACAATTTGTCTTCATCCTGATACATCATCTTCCATCAGGTCAGTTTACAGTAAACAGTCTCTTACCTTGTCTCTGAGGGTACAGTGTCATTCCCGATGTCTGGAGGAAGATCTCTGGACAGGTCACTGTTCACAGACAGACATCTGTCCTCCTCTTCCTCCTTACAAACATTCATCTTCTGGACATCAGTCACTCTGAGAGGTAAAATCATTTGTATTTTTTTTCTTGGGTTAATGTATATTATCATGACTATACTATAACTTTTTCCCCAAGGAATATGTGTGCTCATAAATGAAAAAAATAGGAGCACACAAAGAAATTTAGGACCATTGTTGAATATGTAACACAGTTTAACAAACACTTATGACTTATCACCACAGCGGAAGTGAAGACAGTATAGTATCTGGTTATCATTCTTTAAATATTGCCACAGCTTGTTTAACAAATGTCTTTGAAAACATGACTCACTGAAAACAATGAAAAAACGGATCACTTATCAAACTCATGAGTGAAAACATCACAGAAAACTCGACAGAAACACGATACAGCAGCAGCACCTGCCACACTGCCAACAACCCATGCCACACTTTATGTGAACAAGATTATAATACTGCAATAACTTTAACAAAACAGATGTAAGAAGAACAAGAGGGAGTGTGTTGCTCGCAGGAGGCAGATGTGGCACTGGCATAATGACATCCTGGCTCCGGCGAAAATAAATCTAAATCTAATCTAAATCTACATCTGTACACTGCAGACTAAAGAGAAAATAGTAGAAATTACTGTTAGTAGTACTGTTAGTATAATGTTAAGACTTTAAATAAAAATAATTATGTTAATGTAATAGTACACCTTTAGCATAATGTTAATATATAAATTATATTCATATATAATAATTATCATTTTATATAATTCTAGACTATATAGCTAACACTTGCATAACGTTAATTAAAGCTGTTTCATTTCTGTGGGTTGTTTTCCTCCATTGAATAAGAAAAATGGTCTACAAGGTTGTGACGCTCAAATATGTTCATGCTAATTACTAACTTGTAAATAATCATAACCATTCATGCAGAACAATGAAATCAACATTTTAAAGATTTTTTTTAGTTTATGTCAACTTTTTTATGTCCCGACCCATCCAGACTGTGATTGGTCGGTTCACGAAAAGTGACACTGTGTGAGGAGAGCATGGACTTTCTGAAAAGTTGAACATGTTTCAACAAAAGGCACAGATATAGCTAAATAGCCAGACATCACAACCCGGCCCTTGCTTATGTTACCCCCATCTGTCTTACCGCTTCAGCTTTAGAACCTGGACTAGCAGAACTGTACTGAGGATCTTTGCCATTGATGACGCATCTGTCTTGTTTTTTGTATTATGACCTGCTCAAGCGGCCAGCGACTGGCCCTCCGGTGCTCTGTCCCTATGGCTACTTACTGTGACAGAGATTAATCAAAGTGTTGAGTTCACTCTAAACTTTCCTCTACAGTCCACAGGGAGAAAACTGACTCGAAGACTTTGACAGTAAAATAATAAAAATGTTGGATTAACACTCACCCTGGCTCTGCCTTCAGTTTTCCTCCTTCTGCTCTGTCAACTCAAAATGGAGTCTGGACTTTTCCTCGGTGCCCCAAAGGAAATAACAAGAGTCTCTCCCTTCCTTCCCCTCTCTCTCTCTCTCTGTGTGTGAGGGTGTTGAACATGATGTGTTTATGAGCGTCTCTCATGACCCAAACAGATTGAATTAAAATGAATGTTGATCTAAATGTTGGCACTTATATTGTTTAAATGATTGTAAACATGATGGTTTGGTTGAACAAAAGCTCTATCTATCTATCTATCTATCTATCTATCTATCTATCTATCTATCTATCTATCTATCTATCTATCTATCTATCTATCTATCTATCTATATCTATCTATCTATCTGCACAGGGAGAACACTGGGAAAAGGCGAAAGGTCTATCAACAAAGATGAATGGCAAAAGCCATGAGGAGCACATGGGACTTTAATTTAACTTTTGATTTAAAAATCCAGTTTAACATTTTAAATCAGTTTGAACTAAATTCTGATTCCCTACATTTTTGCCAAATGAAGTAAGACAGACAGAAAGCGTTCACACCAGCAGTTCAGTGTTCACTGCATAAGTTCTGTTAAACCTCTTTAAGGGAAAACGGTGTAAATGCTGACATCTGCTGGCAGAAGGCAGCTCCAGCAGGAGCTCAAGAACATGAATGCTGCTGATAACGACTGCTTCAACACTGATTTCTGTGGAGATAAAGCTCCACAGGGTGACTTTATGTATCTGTGTTAATCATGTGATGTGAAAACTAGCAGGGTCACATGTAAAACTGTAATTCACTGATGCTGCAGGAAAAATGAAAATGTTTTCACTTCTAAAACTTCTAGATTTAAAACATTATGCATGATCAACGCACATGTGAAGCTAATCCACTGTATGTCACTTTACTTTGATTTAAAAATGAGGCATCTGCAGCGTAAAGAAGTAAATGAAAAAGATCTTCCATTGCAGAGTAAAGCCTGCAGTTCTTTGCAGGCCTCTGTGGATGTTGTTTTACTGCTGGCGGTAATTTACTTTGTGTACTTTTATCTCTCAGGTGGTGGGCTGTCTGTGGCAAACCCACATGCCTCTCTGTGGAAGGTGGTCCGACCGAACCAGCACGTGCTGGTCTGCACTGACAACAAGAGTGGGGTGCGCTTGGTGCAGCGGCTGAGCCTGGCCAGGCGGCTGCTGTTGTGGGCGCATACTCACCTGCTCGCCTTTAAGATGCTGCCTTATGGTTCCTGCTTCAGTCAGCAACGAGCCAAAACAAAAATTCTCCTTCGTACCCTCTGCTATCTATCTGCTTAACTCTGTAAAGAATAGGTAACATCTGCACACAAGGTATACTTGAACTTAAACTGTTAATGTTTTGGTATTTATTTACGCATTTGTTAGACCCTGTATTTTTATTAATGTAGTCGGTATCGTTATCATGTACTGTATGTGAAATTCTTTGCTACTGCTACTCGGGACAAATAAAGCTGAATTGCTGATATATCTACGGTATTGGGGCTACCACACAAACAAAAAAAACACATTGCGATGGTTGCATTTTCTTTTTTTTTAAATTTTAATATAAATATAAATCATCTTTTATAACATCTTGTGTTTCTTGTTATTGTGCAAAAGTGATGAAAAACTGAAACTGGATAAACAGAAAAATGATGGTGGAGCTAAAATGAAGGCTTTTTTCTTAATTCATAAACAGAGAATGAAAAAACAGCGACAACATTTATACAACATTATGGAAACTAGGTGCATTTTAAAGTGAGATTCCTTCAGTCTGTTCTGTGTTTTAGTGTTTCAAGAAAACCTCATGCTTTTTGATGGAGGCACGAAAAACCAGAGAGCTGGTTTTGGTTTGAGGTTCGAAAAACATCTGTACATTTGGAAAGCTTTTCTAGTTTTTCCAAAACACACTTGAGGATGACCTCAGACTTTCCAACACATTTCCAGATCTTGAAAATACATTTTTCTACGACCCTGAAGCCGGTCCCAACAGAGAAAAAGTACCGTACATGTTCAGTTTGTTTTTTTGGCGAAAGGTTGTAAAGTCAGTAGTAACGTTTTTCGTTTCCATCCTTCAGTTTGATGGTTTGATCCTTCGACAGTCTTCGACAATTTTAGTAGTTCATCCACAAAAAAAAGCAAAAAAACAAATCACCAGTCGGTCCGTCAGCGAAACGTGATTCTTCTCAGACTCTGGCTGTCAGTGTTTTTAGCAGTTTATCCACAGAAGAAGAATCAGCTGGCCGCTCAGTCAGTCTGTCAAACTGTTCTTACCAGGTCTGAGGTTCCGGTCCTCGCTGAGTTCGAGTTGATCTAAATTGGGCTCAGAGTCTGGCGCTGGTACGCCGTTAACTCCGGGTGCCAAACATCCACAATGAAGATGAGGCGGTAACTGTCGGCGTCCTGCCAAACCTCGTGCTCGAAGGAGTCGTCGAAGATGAGGACTTTACCCTCCTCCCATTCCCTGCGACACAGCACACGAGGAAGAACGAGAGGTCAGCAGAGAGGAAAAGGAAATACTTTCTCTTTACAGCTGCCTCAAATAAACGAAGACTGGTAAGGCTTTTCTGGTCTGACTTCAATTTATAAGTGAAAATGCCGCTCTGTGGCCGGTTAGCTCAGTTGGTTAGAGCTTGGTGCTAATAATGCCAAGGTTGTGGGTTTGATCCCCGTATGGACCAATCTGCAATTTTAAGTCTTGGAGAAGGAGATGTGACAAGGAGAAGAAATAAGAAGAGGAGGAGAAATAAAATGCTAGGACATGAAGAGAGGAGGAAAGGACACAAATAAGAATGAAAAAAGAAAAATAATCATTTAATAAAAACGGAAACAAGTGAAACCGAAACCCAAGGAGAGGAGGGGGAAATGGAAAGAGTTGGGCTGAGGAGGAAAACAGAAACAATAAGGAGGAAGGTGAGAAGAGAAAGGATGAAGAGGAGTCCAGTACCTGGTCTGGTCAGTGCAGCGGATCCTGCAGCCCTGTTTGGGGATGACGAGGCCGAGGTGCATCCTCAGTCTGCAGTTAGTGGGACCAGTGTGAGGCCACACGTGAGTACCGGGCTGCATCACGGAGAACTTAATCTGAACACACACACATTAATAAAAAGGAAAACATAAGCAGATTAATAGCAGCCGAAATCACACCAGATCAGATTATCACTTATTTACAAGTCTTACTAAAGTGACCTCAGAATCAGATCAGAGTTATTCTAAGATGTTTACAGAATACTTTACAGAAGCTATCAGGAGAGTTTCAAGCCCTCTGAGCCAACTTAGGACCACAAACAACCCTCTCTCTGCCTTCAGGCCTCTTTTCAAAGCCACTCCCCCAAAACACATTTTAATCCGCAGTGAGTGCACGGTCAGAGAGCACACAGGTAAACAGGTAGGCAGGACAGCTGCGCTTATTACAGTCATGTGACAGCCACAGTTACAGGATTTTTTGTCATTGTTGTATCAGAGCATTTGATTTATTGATTTCTGTCGTGATGGAAAGAGAATTTTAACAGACCAAAAAAAGCCACGTAGCTGTCTACTCCTTCAATAAATACAAACCCACTGTTTTAAACATAATTTCCAGAAAGAGAGGCTGTTGTTGGGTCAGTACGGTAAGCCTGTCAGTGTGTGTGAGTGTACCTGTCCTCTCTTGCAGCCTGTAGCTTCAGGGTATCTCTCCAGCAGTGAGCAGGTCTTTGGGACGCCCTGACAGGCATTTCCAACTTTTTTCCCTAAAAGCACAAAATGAACAAAAAATACAGTAAAACCTTAATTATTCTGGTGATTATTTTTCAATTAGTACATTTGTAAAATGTCAGAAAAAAGAGGGAAAGCTCCAAGTGAATCCGTTTGACGGTTTTGTCTTGATGAACGACTTAAATTATGATTTTTTTCTTTTCATTAATTCTAAAGTTGTTGATTCATTTTCTGTGGATTGACTATTTTTTTAACCAAGCAAACCTCATTAAATACGATAATCTCAGATAAATGAGGCAGCAGCATCGCTCAGTATTTCTATTCGAGTGCGTACCTTGTTGCCAGAGTGTGTACTGGCCCCACTCTCCTTTCTCTCTCAGGTTCTCCTCCTCAGGTATGAAGGATCTGGTGTTTTGGTCCATCACAGCCAGAGCCTCGTCCCTGATCGTCTTCCAGTTCCTCTCCAATGTCTAAAGATACGCATTCCAATTTAAAAGAAATAATAAAGAAAAAAACTGCCTTGTACAAACATATGCATAAATAAATAAACCCACAACTGCTGACACCTTACCTTGACCAGATCTGTGTATCCGGTCTCTTTAGCCGTCCACCAGGGCTGAGCCTTCAGTCCGTCCACGTTGTACAGAGACCTCTGCCACACTGAGGCAAAATGGCCGCGTTTGTGACCCAACTCATACCAGTGATAGGCCTGCAGGGAAAGAGGCACATCGACTTTTGTGTTGGACTTTCAGAGGGTCAACAAACAGTGGAGCAAAATGATTTTCATGTTTACAGAATTTCTCTGAAAAATATGTTTTAAATCATAGAGGTGACAAATCAGGCGAAGAAACACACTTAGACAAAAGTACATACATTTGGTGAAATATATTGACACAGAAAAGCAGTGCCGAGTGTGTCATCCGACTATGAAATGTAGAGAGAGAAAGAAGAGATGGTTTTAACAAGGTTGATGGGGTAGGTGGTGTCACATGTGAGGTATGAATGAACTACGCTGTAATAATGAGTTTGTAATGGACTACTGTTCTAATGTCTACTGATTTTATTAATAAAGCCTGTCCAAGTCAGGGCTTGGCTTTTATTAATTAACCTGCTGATTACTGTGTCCATCAGAGCACCAGGTGATGTCATCACACGTCTTTTTTTCTTTTATTCTACTACAATACAAAATGATTTAGTTTTATCTTAGACCAGGCAACAAATACATTTCAGATCAATATTTGAGACTGACCATGTTTGCGGTCGCCTGTTAGTGTCACTGACTAGTTGGTTAGTTGTCAGCAGGGTTATCATGGCCGGTTAGCTCAGTTGGTTAGAGCGTGGTGCTAATAACGCCAAGGTCGCGGGTTCGATCCCCGTACGGGCCAAGCAGCTTTTAAAGCGATGTTACACCTTACTTCTCAAAAACTAAGGGTGGAATATAAAAAGGTGAGCAATGGGCTGCCAATGTGTAAATATCACATCTATGTCAGAGACATGTGGCTGAAGCAGCTGATATTGATGCAGTGTTATCCAAGGTTGTAATTATCTTTTTTGTCTTTGTTTCATGACAGACAGACTGGCTCAATGCAGAACGTGTTGCATGTGACACAGAACATGACTTTAGGTTAATGTAGGTAGGTAATGTAGGTGTCTTGATTTGAACCAGTGTCTTCACACATGTATAGAGGGCTGCACCCTTAATGTAGGTAGACAGGGAAAAGGGCCAACAACAAATCTCAAGGATACTTCCTGAGTATAGAGCCAGTCAGTCTGCAGAAAGGAAGTGGGCCCAATCCCAATCTCCACCCTCACAGACTCACAGACTTTGAGGCGCGTTCCCGGGAAGTCCGTGAGGCCTTAGGGCTGTCTCACTGTCAAATCGTCAAGACATTTTGAGCCCTTTTTAGACCCTTTCCGTAAGTCCGCATTTCTGCAGACTTTGGCTGAGGGCTTTGCCCACAGTTCATAGCGGTATGACGGGAAACACGGGGGTTACCAGGGGAAGCCCGGAAGCGAGACAAATATCACGGGAAATCCACGATATAAGAGAAGAAGAAAACAGAAAACAAACAAGCATCAACACCTACGCTGATGTCAGAATTGTTTTCTTAACTTAAGATGCTGCATAGATCACATGAAGTCAGAGGAATGCAATAACCTTATTACGCACTTTATTCAACTATTCATTTTAGTTTTTGTTTAATGAGGCTGTTTGACCAACAATAGTGTTTTGATTATTGACAATTATATATTTACATTTAGGCTACCTCTCCTCCACTCTGACTGGCGAGAGCCTGCAGGACTTAAAAATAAGCCAAAAACATAAAATAAAAAGTGTGCAACGTGTTTCAGTGTCGTCAAGGTAACATGATAAAGTGGAAAAGTGCTGTCTCGTTCCTGTTTACAGCATTTTGAGCCCTTGCAGTCCGCTTAAACTCACTTTCCAAGTGACGTCAGTAAAGTCTGTGAGGGTTCAGGTTTTAGGGCTTAGGGAGGACATTGGGATTGGGCCATAATCTCGACCTTGGTTTACTGAGGAAATGGATAAAAGTGCATCATTATTAACCCTATCAGGACCTGGGGAAACCTGTGTCACAGAACCTCAGTTACTGAAGAGTTCACCTTGTGGCCACCAGACATTATTGACAATTCTTGTTAAAAGCTTCAGCAGTTTGTGAAACATCGTTTGAGTAGATGTCTACCAGGTAGGAAGCCATGACTTGTGTGTATGTGTGTGCGTTTTTGTGCATTACTCACGCTTTTGTCTCCGACTCTCTGCAGGGCGTCACCCAGGTGGAAATAAAAACGTCCGTCGTCCGTCCCTGGTTCACCAGACTCCAAACCCTCCTGGGGAGAGACAGGGAGGGTTAAAGGGGTTGAGAGTTAAAACATGGTTAGGGGGATAGAGGATGTAGAGTTTTAATTCACTAGGTTTACTTGAACTTTAGTAACCTGGCTACTGTCAGCTTTTTGCATAAATCTGATTTCTTAAAATTTAAAATTAGCGGGCTTATAGTCGTCTTTTTACATAGACTTCAGATATGGAAAGGAAACATCAGAACACAGCAGTCCATCATTAAAATAAAATTCCAACTAAAACTGACACCAATGAAGCTGTATCATAAGGTCGACGGCAGTGGAGAAATCTGGTTACTGGTCTGCTGCATATTTATGCTTTTTTACTATTACTACAGTGCCCGTCCACGGGTTCTCCGGTTTCCAGTGACCCGGTTTCTTGTGTGGATCTAAATGTGCTGAATGAAGTTCCTCACAAGTATATGTACAAACATTTATGTGTGTGCGTGTCTGCTTACCCTCAGGTATGGTATACTCTCCGCTATCTTGTTCTCTGACTTCAGGATGAAACCATAGTGAACTTTAGCAAAGCCATCGCCGGGGGCAACTGCCAGCACCTGTGGGTGAGAGGTCAGACAGCCAATCAGAGACAAAGAGAAAGGCAGCGGAGGTCTTTACCAGCAGAACACCACTTCACCTCGTTCACTTCAACATGAACGGGTGTGTTTGGTAAAGCTGTCAGCATGCACACACCTCTTCATAGACTTTTTTGGCGCCCTTGTTGTCTCCTAGCAACAGGTGGGCGACGCTCAGGTCATTCTTCAGACTGATGTCTTCTGGAAAGAGCTGAGTCAACTTCTCCAGAGTCGCCAGGGACCCACGTACCCGACCTGAGAGAGAGAGAAAATCATGTACGAGCAAATTCAGCCTTTAGTGTTTCAGTCAAGATTTGAACATCAGCTGATCTCCAATTTACAGGCTTCGTCAAATATCATATGATATTACATTATATTAT
>JALXJV020000031.1:0-61830 GCA_024633595.2 Lepomis macrochirus | reverse complement strand
ATAATGTAATATCATATGATATTTGACTGAAGCCTGTAAATTGGAGTTTACATTCGACTGAAACACTAAAGGCTGAATTTGCTCGTACATGATTTTCTCTCTCTCTCAGGTCGGGTACGTGGGTCCCTGGCGACTCTGGAGAAGTTGACTCAGCTCTTTCCAGAAGACATCAGTCTGAAGAATGACCTGAAGTTAAGCCCACCTGTTGCTAGGAGACAACAAGGGCCAAAAAAGTCTATGAAGAGGTGTGTGCATGCTGACAGCTTTACCAAACACACCGTTCATGTTGAAGTGAAGCGAGGTGAAGTGGTGTTCTGCTGGTAAAGACCTCCGCTGCCTTTCTCTTTGTCTCTGATTGGCTGTCTGACCTCTCACCCACAGGTGCTGGCGGTTGCCCCCGGCGATGGCTTTGCTAAAGTTCACTATGGTTTCATCCTGAAGTCAGAGAACAAGATAGCGGAGAGTATACCATACCTGAGGGTAAGCAGACACGCACACACATAAATGTTTGTACATATACTTGTTCATTCAGCACATTTAGATCCACACAAGAAACCGGGTCACTGGAAGACGGAGAACCCGTGGACGGGCACTGTAGTAATAGTAAAAAAGCATAAATATGCAGCAGACCAGTAACCAGATTTCTCCACTGCCGTCGACCTTATGATACAGCTTCATTGGTGTCAGTGTTAGTTGGACTTTGAATTTATTTTAATGTTGGACTGCTGTGTTCTGATGTTTCCTTTCCTCCTCCTTTCCATATCTGAAGTCTATGTAAAAAGACGACTACAAGCCCGCTAATATAAATTTTGAGAAATCAGATTTATGCAAAAAGCTGACAGTAGCCAGGTTACTAAAGTTCAAGTAAACCTAGTGAATAAAAACTCTACATCCTCTATCCCCCTAACCATGTTTTAACTCTCAACCCCTTTAACCCTCCCTGTCTCTCCCCAGGAGGGTTTGGAGTCTGGTGAACCAGGGACGGACGACGGCCGTTTTATTTCCACCTGGGTGGCGCCCTGCAGAGAGTCGGAGACAAAGCGTGAGTAATGCACAAAACGCACACACATACACACAAGTCATGGCTTCCTACCTGGTAGACATCTACTCAAACGATGTTTCACAAACTGCTGAAGCTTTTAACAAGAATTGTCAATAATGTCTGGTGGCCACAAGGTGAACTCTTCAGTAACTGAGGTTCTGTGACACAGGTTTCCCCAGGTCCTGATAGGGTTAATAATGATGCACTTTTTCCTCAGTAAACCAAGGTCGAGATTATGGCCCAATCCCAATGTCCCCCCTAAGCCCTAAACCCTGAACCCTCGCAGACTTTACTGACGTCACTTGGAAAGTGAGTTTAAGCGGCTGCAAGGGCTCAAAATGCTGTAAACAGGAACGAGACAGCACTTTTCCACTTTATCATGTTACCTTGACGACACTGAAACACGTTGCACACTTTTTATTTTATGTTTTTGGCTTATTTTTAAGTCCTGCAGGCTCTCGCCAGTCAGAGTGGAGGAGAGGTAGCCTAAATGTAAATATATAATTGTCAATAATCAAAACACTATTGTTGGTCAAACAGCGTCATTAAACAAAAACTAAAATGAATAGTTGAATAAAGTGCGTAATAAGGTTATTGCATTCCTCTGACTTCATGTGATCTATGCAGCATCTTAAGTTAAGAAAACAATTCTGACATCAGCGTAGGTGTTGATGCTTGTTTGTTTTCCGTTTTCTTCTTCTCTTATATCGTGGATTTCCCTTGATATTTGTCTCGCTTCCGGGCTTCCCCTGGTAACCCCCGTGTTTCCCGTCATACCGCTATGAACTGTGGGCAAAGCCCTCAGCCAAAGTCTGCAGAAATGCGGACTTACGGAAAGGGTCTAAAAAGGGCTCAAAATGTCTTGACGATTTGACAGTGAGACGGCCCTAAGGCCTCACGGACTTCCCGGGAACGCGCCTCAAAGTCTGTGAGTCTGTGAGGGTGGAGATTGGGATTGGGCCCACTTCCTTTCTGCAGACTGACTGGCTCTATACTCAGGAAGTATCCTTGAGATTTGTTGTTGGCCCTGTTCCCAGTCTACCTACATTAAAGGTGCAGCCCTCTATACATGTGTGAAGACACTGGTTCAAATCAAGACACCTACATTACCTACCTACATTAACCTAAAGTCATGTTCTGTGTCACATGCAACACGTTCTGCATTGAGCCAGTCTGTCTGTCATGAAACAAAGACAAAAAAGATAATTACAACCTTGGATAACACTGCATCAATATCAGCTGCTTCAGCCACATGTCTCTGACATAGATGTGATATTTACACATTGGCAGCCCATTGCTCACCTTTTTATATTCCACCCTTAGTTTTGAGAAGTAAGGTGTAACATCGCTTTAAAGCTGCTTGGCCCGCATGCGAGGATCGAACCCGCGACCTTGGCGTTATTAGCACCACGCTCTAACCAACTGAGCTAACCGGCCATGATAACCCTGCTGACAACTAACCAACTAGTCAGTGACACTAACAGGCGACCGCAAACATGTCAGTCTCAAATATTGATCTGAAATGTATTTGTTGCCTGGTCTAAGATAAAACTAAATCATTTTGTATTGTAGTAGAATAAAAGAAAAAAAGACGTGTGATGACATCACCTGGTGCTCTGATGGACACAGTAATCAGCAGGTTAATTAATAAAAGCCAAGCCCTGACTTGGACAGGCTTTATTAATAAAATCAGTAGATTGGTCCATTACGAACTCATTATTACAGCGTAGTTCATTCATACCTCACATGTGACACCACCTACCCCATCAACCTTGTTAAAACCATCTCTTCTTTCTCTCTCTACATTTCATAGTCGGATGACACACTTTCGGCACTGCTTTTCTGTGTCAATATATTTCACCAAATGTATGTACTTTTGTCTAAGTGTGTTTCTTCGCCTGATTTGTCACCTCTATGATTTAAAACATATTTTTCAGAGAAATTCAGTAAACATGAAAATCATTTTGCTCCACTGTTTGTTGACCCTCTGAAAGTCCAACACAAAAGTCGATGTGCCTCTTTCCCTGCAGGCCTATCACTGGTATGAGTTGGGTCACAAGCGACCATTTTGCCTCAGTGTGGCAGAGGTCTCTGTACAACGTGGACGGACTGAAGGCTCAGCCCTGGTGGACGGCTAAAGAGACCGGATACACAGATCTGGTCAAGGTAAGGTGTCAGCGTTTGTGGGTTTATTTATTTATGCATATGTGTGTACAAGGCAGTTTTTTTCTTTATTATTTCTTTTAAATTGGAATGCGTATCTTTAGACATTGGAGAGGAACTGGAAGACGATCAGGGACGAGGCTCTGGCTGTGATGGACCAAAACACCAGATCCTTCATACCTGAGGAGGAGAACCTGAGAGAGAAAGGAGAGTGGGGCCAGTACACACTCTGGCAACAAGGTATGCACTCGAATAGAAATACTGGCGATGCTGCTGCCTCGTTTATCTGAGATTATCGTATTTAATGAGGTTTGCTTGGTTAAAAAAATAGTCAATCCACAGAAAATGAATCAACAACTTTAGAATTAATGAAAAGAAAAAAATCATAATTTAAGTCGTTCATCAAGACAAAACCGTCAAACGGATTCACTTGGAGCTTTCCCTCTTTTTTCTGACATTTTACAAATGTACTAATTGAAAAATAATCACCAGAATAATTAAGGTTTTACTGTATTTTTTGTTAATTTTGTGCTTTTAGGGAAAAAAGTTGGAAATGCCTGTCAGGGCGTCCCAAAGACCTGCTCACTGCTGGAGAGATACCCTGAAGCTACAGGCTGCAAGAGAGGACAGGTACACTCACACCGCTGACAGGCTTACCGTACTGACCCAACAACAGCCTCTCTTTCTGGAAATTATGTTTGAAACAGTGGGTTTGTATTTATTGAAGGAGTAGACAGCTACGTGGCTTTTTTGGTCTGTTAAAATTCTCTTTCCATCACGACAGAAATCAATAAATCAAATGCTCTGATACAACAATGACAAAAAATCCTGTAACTGTGGCTGTCACATGACTGTAATAAGCGCGGCTGTCCTGCCTACCTGTTTACCTGTGTGCTCTCTGACCGTGCACTCACTGCGGATTAAAATGTGTTTTGGGGGAGTGGCTTTGAAAAGAGGCCTGAAGGCAGAGAGAGGGTTGTTTGTGGTCCTAAGTTGGCTCAGAGGGCTTGAAACTCTCCTGATAGCTTCTGTAAAGTATTCTGTAAACATCTTAGAATAACTCTGATCTGATTCTGAGGTCACTTTAGTAAGACTTGTAAATAAGTGATAATCTGATCTGGTGTGATTTCGGCTGCTATTAATCTGCTTATGATTTCCTTTTATTAATGTGTGTGTGTTCAGATTAAGTTCTCCGTGATGCAGCCCGGTACTCACGTGTGGCCTCACACTGGTCCCACTAACTGCAGACTGAGGATGCACCTCGGCCTCGTCATCCCCAAACAGGGCTGCAGGATCCGCTGCACTGACCAGACCAGGTACTGGACTCCTCTTCATCCTTTCTCTTCTCACCTTCCTCCTTATTGTTTCTGTTTTCCTCCTCAGCCCAACTCTTTCCATTTCCCCCTCCTCTTCTTGGGTTTCGGTTTCACTTGTTTCCGTTTTTATTAAATGATTATTTTTCATTTTTCATTCTTATTTGTGTCCTTTCCTCCTCTCATCATGTCCTAGCATTTCATTTCTCCTCCTCCTCTCCTTATTTCTTCTCCTTATCACATCTCCTTCTCCAAGACTGAAATTGCAGATTGGCCCGTACAGGGATCAAACCCGCGACCTTGGCACTATTAGCACCAAGCTCTAACCAACTGAGCTAACCGGCCACAGAGTGGCATTTTCACTTATAATTTATTGAAGTCAGATCAGAAAAGCCTTACCAGTCTTCGTTTATTTGAGGCGGCTGTAAAGAGAAAGTATTTCCTCTTCCTCTCTGCTGACCTCTCGTTCTTCCTCGTGTGCTGTGTCGCAGGGAATGGGAGGAGGGTAAAGTCCTCATCTTCGACGACTCCTTCGAGCACGAGGTTTGGCAGGACGCCGACAGTTACCGCCTCATCTTCATTGTGGACGTTTGGCACCCGGAGTTAACGGCGTACCAGCGTCAGACTCTGAGCCCAATTTAGATCAACTCGAACTCAGCGAGGACCGGAACCTCAGACCTGGTAAGAACAGTTTGACAGACTGACTGAGCGGCCAGCTGATTCTTCTTCTGTGGATAAACTGCTAAAAACACTGACACCCAGAGTCTGAGAAGAATCACGTTTCGCTGACGGACCGACTGGTGATTTGTTTTTTTGCTTTTTTTTGTGGATGAACTACTAAAATTGTCGAAGACTGTCGAAGGATCAAACCATCAAACTGAAGGATGGAAACGAAAAACGTTACTACTGACTTTACAACCTTTCGCCAAAAAAACAAACTGAACATGTACGGTACTTTTTCTCTGTTGGGACCGGCTTCAGGGTCGTAGAAACCTTTTGATGGATTAAAAAATGTATTTTCAAGATCTGGAAATGTGTTGGAAAGTCTGAGGTCATCCTCAAGTGTCTTGGAAAAACTAGAAAAGCTTTCGAAATGTACAGATGTTTTTCGAACCTCAAACCAAAACCAGCTCTCCGGTTTTTCGTGCCTCCATCAAAAAGCATGAGGTTTTCTTGAAACACTAAAACACAGAACAGTCTGAGGGAATCTCACTTTAAAATGCACCTAGTTTCCATAATGTTGTATAAATGTCGTCGCTGTTTTTTCATTCTCTGTTTAAGAATTAAGAAAAAAGCCTTCATTTTAGCTCCACCATCATTTTTCTGTTTATCCAGTTTCAGTTTTTCATCACTTTTGCACAATAACAAGAAACACAAGATGTTATAAAAGATGATTTATATTTATATTAAAATAATAATAATAAAATCTTTCTTTATGAGAGTCCAGTTTTTACTGAACTGTTTTTTAAATGGTATCGACAGATGAAATATTGCTGACCATGAAACCATTGACAAAAGTTAAAAATTTAAATTTCCAGTGGAGATATTCATGCAACTCAAATGCAAAAAGACTGATCACAAGCTAAGAGTCTTTTCCCCAATACAAGTTACAAGTTTCACTTTATTTATCCTTAGGAAGGAAATTTACTCTGCAGCAGGATCTAAAAACAAAAGCAATACAAAAATAGAAGCACCACCAGATGCCAACAACATTATAAACACAACACAAGACATCAATCATCAATCAATCAGTCTATCAATCAATCAATCAATCAATCAATCAATCAATGGAGACACTCCTTCCCAATACATACACAGGTCAGTATATCTTAATGAATAATGTCCGGAATAAATAATAATAAATAAACACGTACTATAAAAATTTCATGAGATATCACCTAGTTGAATTCAGGTTCCTAATGGCTGCAGGAATGAAAGAATCTCTGGCACGTCTGGTTCTGAGCATGGGTAGCCTGAAACGGCGACCTGAGGGGAGCAAATTAAACTCCCCAAGAAGTGGGTGATCAGAACAATTTAAAATTTGGTTAGCCTTACCCCGGACCCGTTTATCATATATCTGTTGCAATTGTGGTAGCTGTACCCCAACCACCTTAGACGCAACATTAACCAACCTAGCTAACTTATGCTTATTGATCATTGAAAGACCACCGTACCACACTACAATACAAAGTGTCAAGACTGATTGAATAAAACACTGATAAAACAAAGTCATCAGAGACTTACATACGCTGAATGTCTTCATCTTCCTCAAGAAAAAAAGTCTCTGTTGAGCCTTTTTACAGACAGCAACTGTGTTGCTCTCAAAAGATAGCTTACTGTCAATGATGGTTCCTAAATATTTGTATTCATCTACTGTCTCAACATTCATGTTCTGAATAACAGTTTGAGAGACATTGTGCTGTATTCTACGAAAATCGATTATCATATCCTTTGTCTTGGAGACGTTAATAGACAGATGAAAGGTTTCACACCACGCAATAAAATCATCAACTACAGGGCCATGCCCATACTCATCATTATTTAAAAGACTCACTATAACAGTATCATCTGCAAATTTTACACAGTGCCTATTCTCATACTTACTTCTGCAGTCATTTGTATATAAAATAAAAAGCAAAGGTGAAAGGACACAGCCCTGAGGAGAACCTGTGGAGGTAAGGGCTTTTGAAGATGAGACACCATTTACCCTAACACACTGCGACCTATTGGAAAGAAAATCCAGTATCCAACCAATTAAATTAGAGTTCAAGTTAAAAAGAGACTGAAGTTTCTCAGCCAACAAGAAGGGCTGAATGGTATTAAAAGCAGAGGAAAAGTCGATAAACAGGAGCCTCGCATGAGTTTTTTGGGGATTCCAGATGTTGATAAAGGGAATTTAACAATGTGAGTATTGCATCCTCAACACCTCTGCAGTAAGCAAACTGCAGAGGGTCTAACTGTTCCTCCACCTGCTTCAGTAACTCCTGCTTAATCAACTTCTCAAAAGTCTTCATCACCAGTGAGGTGAGAGCTACAGGTCGAAAGTCATTTAAGACCTTAGGGTTCTTACACTTGGCTACAGGAATAATTATGGAATGTTTCCAAATTTTTGGCACTATTTGCGTCTGAAGGGATAGAGTGAAAATCGCTTTAAAAATCTCACTTAACTGATCAGCACAAGATTTGAGGACTCGACCACTGATATTGTCTGGGCCAGGACTTTTCCTAACATTAGTTTGTTTAAATAATGATTTGACCTCACACACATCAATATCAAAATCAGGAATACAATCACTGATGAAATTATCACTCATGCGACTGTTTCTTCCACTAAAATCACTATTGGAAAATCTCATATAAAAACTATTTAATTCATTTGCTAGCTGCTCATTAGAATCAAAACCGTTTAATGACACAGTGCAAGTGCCTTTGTGTGAGACCTGTCATTAATTTCATTCCATTCCACACTGATCTGAGATCAGACTCACTGAATTTGGACTCAATTTTCTTTTTATACTGAAGTTTAGCCTTTGCTATTTCAGCTTCGCACTACCTTCCTAATTTCAGCATATGCACTTTTATCACCACTATAAAAAACAGTCCTTTTTTTCCTTAACAGATGTTTCAGTTCTTTGGATATCCAAGGCTTATTATTAGGATAGGAAACAACTGTCTTAGTTGGGATCACACTGTCCACACAGAAGGAGATGTAGCTGCATACTGAATCAGTCAGTTCATCAATGTTGTTGGAAGAATCTTGAAAAACAGACCAGTCGGTACAGTCAAAACAGCCCTGTAGGGCTGTAGTGCTCTCCTCGTTCAATTCAACAATATCAAACACTCACAACCTGCAGACTTCACAAGTTTGTAGTTTACTTCCTCACAGACAACAGAAGCTTTGACACGTTTTCATGGTAGAAAAAACATTAAAACATTGTATAAACCTCAAATGTAAAGGTATGTTTCAGTTGCTGCATCTTATTACCACAAACAGTTTCCTGTTCTGTTGGTTGACCTTTAACCCAGCTAACTGAAGTACAAGTACTTTGGATTAAATCAGTACATATGTTGTTTCTTTGTGGTCAGACGTCACACTTAAGATTTTAAACATAACTCAGCTCAGCAAATAGGGAGCCTAATGCCCCACGGGACCTTATTTCATAAAAGAATATGCACAAGTCAATGGTGCGAGAAAATAATTTTTATCCCATTTGAATTGTGCCATAATTTACACACATGATGTTTGTCAATTTAAAGATAATTTTGTCTGTCAAGAGGTTGTTGGGTCAGAAATAAGGCCAGGCTGGGCCAGTTGAAGGCCTGGTCCTTACTCTAACCAACTTATTAAACTCAGTAAATAATACTGTATTAACTTTCTTCTATTGTTAATAACTTCGTAGCCAAAAATTTGTAGACAAGAGTCTGTGCAAAAGAGTTTATTCCAATAAAGGAGAGGTACACACGAGTAACATCCCTGTAGGTCTCAGGATGGAACTGATCTGGTGGTCAGGGAACATCACCTGATATTCACCTTAAACCCCAACCATCAGGTAATTTCTTATCATCTGCTGCCATCTTGTGGCCATTTACATGAGCTGGTGTTATTTTGGAGCATTGTAGCCTAAATTGTTGTCATTAATTGCTAGAGTAAGGGTGGTCCACATAGTCATTATTTAAAGAGTTAATTTATAGTGTAAAGTTAGGATCACAGTGTTAAAACCCTATAGTTCTGGGTGTGTGTGCTCCTTTCTGTATCTAACTGCCCAGGCTCAACAGTTGCACATGTATGTGTGAGTGAGCAGGTTCGTGTGCTTAGGGAGCAAAGGGAGGGAGCAGCATAAGATAGCAAAGGCAGCATAAGATAGCAAAAGGCAGCATCAAAACACCTACTGGGGAGTTTGAGGGTTGTGTTGCGGAACATGCATCTATATAGTCCATCTCATTTTTGATGCATACATGCTCATACTCATGTACTCATATTATTTTAATATATCATGTATCATGTACTCATATTATTTTAATCTATCATGTATCATGTACTCATATTATTGGTTATAATATCCTCACATATTATTGGTTGCTGTGTTTGCACGTACTTATTAATTAGTGAAATCATTGGAACTTAAGTTAGGCACCTTATGATCAACTATGATCAATTAGGAGGTGTATCAATCTTACATGCATTTACTGTAGCCACATATTGTCATCAAATGTGGATATTGTATGGTATTGTATGGTTTCTCATATCTTTCAACATGTGTGCTAAAGTGAGCTGGACATGTGAGGATGATATAGAACTTGCTGCCACGGCTTGCAACCCATGTGAGGATGATATAAAACTTGCTGCCACGGCTTGCAACCCATGTGAGGATGATATAAAACTTGCTGCCACGGCCGGCTGCCAAAAGTGTGAAGGGAGGACTGTTAGGTACTTTCCAGATGGTGGGACACCCACTTTGTGGGTGGAGCGAAAGGTGAATATAAGGCGATGCACGCTGATCGCTACTCAGTGTGTTTCATCCTGACCTGCTAGGATGTCACTCGGGTTTATTCGTCCTTTTTTGGAATAAACTCTTTTGCACTGACTCTTGATCGTCTCCAGTGAAGTTTTTTAACTACGATGAGTCAGCTAAAGAAGAAAACTAATAGAGTATTATTTGTTAAGTTTATTACGTTGGCGGAGGTAAGGTCCAGGCCTTTACTGGCCCAGCCTGGCCTTATTTCTGACCCGACACTGGTTTACCAATTTAACCCTTTCACTACTTTCAAAGTTACCACTTTTTAGCTGTTGTTTAGCATAATTATCATTGTAATTTAACCTTCTTCATAATTTTAACAATACTGGACTAGAAATTCACCATTATGTTTCAACTTCACTGTATTTTTAAAAGTAATACAGTCATAAAGTTTTAAAGAAAGTTTTAAAGAATTAATTAAGGAATAACATAATTGATAAATGAATAACATGATTCCACACATCAAACAAGAGTATGGAATGCCATGTCTCTTTAAAAGGTTTGGTTTCTTACTGTTTGCATCATTCACAGCGTGCCATGATCTCATTCCTGGCGTACATGACTTGCAGCAGGAGTCTTACTGCTTTTTTGTATACTATCAGATCTGTAACTGCCCCCGTGGATTGAAGCAAAAATGTAGAGAGTCTCGACTGATGTTTCCGGTTCTGTATTTCGTGACCGTAGTACACCGTGAAAACTATAAAAAAATACACATAAATGTAAACATAAACACCTTCATATACATCAATTAGCTAAAATCAACATAATAAAAACAACAACCCTAATTAAACACACAAATTACTGTCACTTTATGCTAAACTATGCATTCTAAAAAATAGATCACATTCTGAATTTAACACCATCAAATGTAACCAAACCCATTGACAACATAAACCCCTCACTCCAGCATACCTCGTTCCGCTTCCCGAGGGCGTTAGATGAAACCTTTGTAACTTGTCCTTAAGTTTGGCATCTTCCCGTCCATGCTTCCCGTTTTGTTTGAGCGTGCGACTCCCGTAAATTGTAAACACGGGGTTTATTTACCCTTTGCAGGGGTCAATTTAGCCTTGAGGCGGAAACTATACTGCCCACTGGTGGGCTCCACTAATACTTGCGTGGAGTGATGAATTTATGCCTCACACCATATCCCCAACAAAACATCTTGTATTAACACAAAAATATATTCACACTCGTTAAATCCAAACCCTTTTAAATGACTTCAAGCGGACAGTTACAAGATCCTTCTGTATACTTTAGCTACATTACCTGAACGCTATGCAAACATTACATCATCATGTCTGGTCCTAAATTCATATTAACTCTTATCTTCCTTTTAGACAACAGTATCTGTCGTCTGCTAGGTTTTGCATGCGTAGCGTCGGCCTATTAACATGTTCACAGTCAGGGGAAGCGAGGTTTTGCATGTTAGGCCTGAACAACTACTCTGCTCATGTTGAAACATTGAAAGTTCATTCAAGGTTCACACAAAATATAATACTGAGGTCTTAAAACTTAAAATACTAGTGGTCAAACCTTAACTCAGTAGTCAAACCTTACATTAAAAGAATGACATCAGTAGTATCCCTTTACCCAGTGAGACCACAATGCACTTCCAAATAATACAGCACTTCTAGGATTAAAATAATAAAGTAATTATACTTAAAATAATAAAGTAGAAAATATTTTACTCAACAAGTGATTATCATTACTTAGATTTTACTACTTTCATCTACACTGATGAAAATACTACATTGTTTTCTTCTACTTGACGCAGTAGAAGAAGAAGGTCTGGATGACCCTGAGTAAGTGTCCAGCTGTTAAATATTTCAAAATGAAGGCACAAACAAACAACATCTAGATGAATTAATGGAGGGAAATTACTATATTTTATTGTGTTCTGGGTGAACCGTCACTTTACAAAAGGCCAAAATAGCAGCTAAATACGCCAGTGACGACAACATATGACTTTGTTCGTTTGAAAAAACTGTGCAACTGGAACCAAAGAGAGAAACAACAAAGACAAAAAAGCTCAGATACAGAGGAAGGGATAACCAGTAATTTCAGATTAAATCATGAATAAAGGAGGAAATCTGATTTACATTTTTTTGGGGTATCAGCAAGTTTAAAAGTCATTGAGTCCAACATAATAATAAGAACGTGGAAAAGCACAAAATCTTTAAAGAAAGAGAAATATGTACGGTGTTGAACATGTGAGACAAAACAATTTTTTATCCTGTCTGAATTGTGCCCTCAATTACACATATGATGTTTGTTTGACGTTGTAGCTTACGGTGAACGAGAGGGTCGCCTCTCTACGCCTTCGGGTAGTGGGGGGGGGGGCTCGTGAGGAAAATAATAAAGTAGAAAATATTTTACTCAACAAGGTCTCAGTTTGTCGTAAAACAGTAACATTTACTTTTGTGTGATAACCATTCAGTGAACTACTGTACATCTCTTGTCTCACACAATAAACGTCACCAACATGTTAGCGCGCTGTAATGCTTGCTTATGTTCATTACTTGCTTGCGACTAGCTAGATAACTTATCTATGTTCCATGCACAGATGTACCCTCCGACTCCTGGTTATTTGATCATATCATCTACACATAAAAGTTCTTTGATGTTAGCTTCAGTCATTGAGAGAAACAGCAATGTTGGTATTTGTTATTACATATTTTTACTGATACTTCTACAGTTTTACAACAAACTGTGACTTTCTTGACTTGCAAAATTATGTTTTAATAAACATCCATCCACTTCATCCGCTTATCCGGTGTCAGGTCGCGGGGGCAGCAGCTCCAGCAGGGGACCCCAAACTTCCCTTTCCCGAGCCACATTAACAAGCTCTGACTGGGGGATCCTGAGGTGTTCCCAGGCCAGTGTGGAGATATAATCTCTCCACCTTGTCCTGGGTCTTCCCTGAGGCCTCCCCCACAGCTGGACGTGCCTGGAACACCTCCATAGGGAGGCGTCAAGTAGGCATCCTTACCAGATGCCCAAACCATCTCAACTGGCTCCTTTCAACGCAAAGGAGCAGTGGCTCTACTCTGAGCTCCTCGCGGATGGCCGAGCTTCTCACCCTATCTCTAAGGGAGACACCAGCCAGGAAATTCGATGACCAACAGGTTTTTACTTCTAAACTTTAGATTTAAACCATTATGCATGATCACCGCATATGTATATGTCACTTTGATTTCCAAACAAAGCGCCTGCTGACAGTAAGTGAAACAGCTCTTCCACTGCATAATATTACATTTACTCATTTAGCTGACACTTTTGTCCAAAGCAACTTACAATTTCCATACATATCTGAGGTCACACGCCTCTGGAGCAACTAGGGGTTAAGTGTCTTGCTCAGGTTGGATAGGTAACAGTGGGGGATTGAAACCAAGTCTCTCACACCAAAGGCACAGTCTTAACCATTGCGCCATCACCAACCCCTTACTGCAGAGTAAAGCTTTCAGTTCACTAAGTGCTGGGTGCCATTTAATGTTCAATATTAAGTGCACCATGCTGAGTCATTACCAAGTTGTTGATGCATCATTATCTTATGATTATCATTACTTAGATTTTACTACTTTCATCTACACTGATGAAAATACTACATTGTTTTCTTCTACTTGACGCAGTAGAAGAAAAAGGTCTGGATGACCCTGAGTAAGTGTCCAGCTGTTAAATATTTCAAAATGAAGGCACAAACAAACAACATCTAGATGAATTAATGGTGGGAAATTACTATATTTTATTGTGTTCTGGGTGAACCGTCACTTTACAAAAGGCCAAAATAGCAGCTAAATACGCCAGTGACGACAACATATGACTTTGTTCGTTTGAAAAAACTGTGCAACTGGAACCAAAGAGAGAAACAACAAAGACAAAAAAGCTCAGATACAGAGGAAGGGATAACCAGTAATTTCAGATTAAATCATGAATAAAGGAGGAAATCTGATTTACATTTTTTTGGGGTATCAGCAAGTTTAAAAGTCATTGAGTCCAACATAATAATAAGAACGTGGAAAAGCACAAAATCTTTAAAGAAAGAGAAATATGTACGGTGTTGAACATGTGAGACAAAACAATTTTTTATCCTGTCTGAATTGTGCCCTCAATTACACATATGATGTT
Organism: Lepomis macrochirus; assembly: GCA_024633595.2. Taxonomy (NCBI): domain Eukaryota; kingdom Metazoa; phylum Chordata; class Actinopteri; order Centrarchiformes; family Centrarchidae; genus Lepomis; species Lepomis macrochirus. Next base: position 47,671 of record JALXJV020000031.1, on the reverse strand, counting down.
TGTTTGACGTTGTAGCTTACGGTGAACGAGAGGGTCGCCTCTCTACGCCTTCGGGTAGTGGGGGGGCTCGTGAGGAACGGCCCCCCTGATCTGAACCCGAGTGGGTGTTTGTTGTTAGACTTCTGTGCTAGTCATGGATTGTCTATAATGAAAACCATGTTCGAGCATAAGGATGCTCATAACTGTACATGGTACCAGAGCACCCTAGGCCGAAGATCAATGATCGATTTTGTAATCGTTTCATCTGATTCGAGGCCACATGTTTTGGACACTTGGGCGAAGAGAGGGGCAGAGCTGTCAACTGATCACCATCTGGTGGTGAGTTGGGTCAGGGGGTTGGGGAAGAGTCTGGACAGACCTGGTAAGCCCAAAAGGGTAGTGCGGGTGAACTGGGAACGTCTGGTGGAAGCCCCTGTCCGTGAGATCTTCAACTCAAATCTCCGGCAGAGCTTTTCTGGCATCCCTGTGGGGACATTGAACATGAATGGGCAATGTTCAAAGCCTCTATTAAGGCTCTCTAGGTCTTAGGTGCCTCAAGGGGTGGTAACCCTCGAACACCGTGGTGGACACCGGTGGTCAGGGAAGCCATCCGACTGAAGAAGGAGGCCTTCCGGGATTTCTTGTCTCGGAGGCCTCCGGAGGCGGTTGCAAGGTACCGATGGGCTTGAAGGGATCTGTAGATCTGGAGAAGGCACATGACCGGGACCCCGGGAGATACTGTGGGAGGTGCTGCAGGAGTATGGGGTGAGGGGGGGGCCTTCTCAGGGCTATCCAATCCTTGTACATCCAAAACGAGAGCTGTGTCTGAGTACTCAGCAATAAGTCGGATTCTTTCCAGGTAAGGGTTGGCCTTCGCCAGGGCTGCGCTTTGTCACCAATCCTGTTTGTGATATTCATGGACAGGATTTCGAGGCATAGCCGTGGCTAGGAGGGGGTGTGGTTTGGTGGGCTTGGGATCTCGTCACTGCTTTTTGCGGATGATGTGGTCCTGATGGCATCATCGGTCCGTAGCCTTCAGCTCTGACTGGATCGGTTCGCAGCAGAGTGCGAAGCGGCTGGGATGAGGATTAGCACCTCTAAATATGTGGCCATGGTTCTCAGCAGGAAACCGATGGAGTGCCAACTCCAGGTAGGGAATGAGTCCTTACCTCAAGTGAAGGAGTTCAAGTACCTTGGGGTCTTGTTCTCGAGTGAGGGGAGACTGGAGCAGGAGATTGGCCGGAGAATCGGAGCAGCAGGGGCGGTATTGCACTTGCTTTACCGTACCGTTGTGACGAGAAGAGAGCGGAGCCGTAAGGCAAAGCTCTTGATCTACCAGTCGAGCATTCCTCCTGACCTTGCTGGTAAAAGTCATCCAGTGCTAAAGCATAGCCGTCTGGCTGTCAGAAAGAATGAAATAGAATGACAGGTACTAATGTAATTATGGTTCTATGAATTATGGATGACCGCCAAAGATAATTTAGAAAGGGCCTAAGATTATTAAAATCTGTATGGTCTAGATTGAGTTTTTTAATAAGAGGCTGAACCACAGCATGTTTAAAAGTTGATGGAACAATTTATTTAAAGAGTTAAAGAGTTATTTATTACAGACAAAAGGTTAGGACCAACAGCATCAAAGTGTGTGAGGCTATATCCATCAATTCCAGCGCCAAAACAAATGAGATGGGTCAAAATCTAATGATGTCTACCTTGTCAATAAAGAAGCTCACATATTTCTCCTTAAGTGGGTCAGATTGCAAATATAATAAATGTTATGAAATCATTTAGTTAGACCTGCCAACAAATTCCTATTGTTAGAAGAAAACAAAACACCCCACATTTCCTTACACCTGTAGACCACGACTGACCCCAGAATCCACTGCCTTAACAATCTCCTGCTTCTCTCCCTCTCTCTCTCCTAAATTATATTCCAATATCCATCTGGTCAATAAATTGAAGGAAAAACAGATACAACAGCATTATGGTATATATACTATGAAATTCAGATTTCAATGACAACAGCATGATATGGATACTGATATTATTTTGAAATCCTATTATAGAAATCCTAATGGCGTTCACGCCAGCTGTTTTCCATGGTCAACAGTAATATCCTTTTTCCTTTACCTCAAGTAAACTCACCTTTAAAAACTAACTATTTCACTTTGTATTACGCTAATTCAGCCTTCACCTTCTTTTCACATCATCATTCCCAATGATAAACATTGATTAGCAAAAACAAAGTGCCTTTGGAACACAGGTTGCTTAAAATGGGCCTCTATAAACCTCTGTAGATATTCCATTACAAATCATTTTGCTGCCATTTGCAGCAAAAATAGTAATTTCCAACATTATCAATGTCCACACTGTATTTCTGAACAATTTGATGGAATAAAACCTTGCTTTTCTTTTGAAAACTTGGAATTTCTAAGTGACCCAAAAGTTAGTATATGTGTTGTTAACATATATTTTCTTTTGAGGAACACTCCCCCAACCCCCACACAAACACAGAGCGAGAGAGAGAGACTGAGAAAGAGAGAGAACAGGAAGGAAACCTGAAAGTGAAAGAGTTCAGTCAGTTCAGAATCCATTTTGATTCGACAGAACAGAAGGAGGAAACCTGAAGGCTGAGGCAGGGTGAGTATTTTTATTATTTTACTGTCAAAGTCACTGAGTCAGTTTTCTCCCTGTGAATTGTAGAGGAAAGAAATATTGGAATGAACTCAACAGTTTGAATCATCTGTGTATACAAAGTCATGATCAACTAAGTAATACACTTTAACCCTACAATAAGAAGCGACCGGAAACATTGCTCTGTGAGCAGCTTGTTAAAAACAAGAGAGAGAGACGCATCATCACCAGCCAAGATCCTCAGTATCAGTTCTTTGAGTTCAGGTTCTGCAGTTGAAGTGGTAAGACAGAAAACAATAGGGGTAACATAAGCAAAGTTTGTGTTTGACTGGCAACATAGCTATATCAGTGCTTTAAAGAAATTCCTTGCCACCATATAACATTTTTCTTACACCTTACTACTTACACCTTTCTTATACCTTACTACTATTATGCTAACAGGATACTATTAAATATTATATTATATTATATTATACACTCATTTAAAGCCTACTAGTTCCCCCTCAAGATTGTGGATAGAACCTCTGCAGTAGACAAATGTGGATTTAGTCAGAGCCAGGATGCCATTGTGGCTAAATTTTCTCCTTCTAGCCGCCTGCCCCTAAGAGCAACCCGTTCACCTTGTTCTGTTTTACATCTGTATACTAAAGTTATTGTTATAAACATTGTTCAGTAATATTGTTTACGTAAAGTGTGGTGTGGGTTGTATGGATGGTGCTGGTGTGTCGGGTATCCATCCCTGGTTTAAGAAGTCCCACATTTCACAAACCGCAATGCACTAATCACAGCAGAGTTTTCTGTGATGTTTTCCCTCATGTCTGTAATGAGTGATCACTGTTTTACAAAACTGAGTCTGTGATTTAAAAGGGTTTTTTTGTTTTTGTCTTAGGTTTTTAATGAAAAACTTACATTGAGTTACATTTTTAAAAAAGCTTGGACAATATTTAAATGCAGAGTGTCAACCAGTTTTACTGTCTTCACTTCCACAATCCTACACTATTTTTCACATAATCATTTTGTTCAACTCTGTGTTATTTGAACATATTTAACATTGTTTGACCTCTCCGACTGACTAAGGTCCAGAAGATGAGTGTTTGTGTGGAGGAAGAGGAGGACAGAGCAGAGTCTACAGTATCCAGCTGTCTGTCAATGAAGAGTGACCAGTCCAAACATTATCCTCTACTCTTCAGTAATGAACCTGGACCCTCAGACACAAAGTAAGAGACTGATTTTACTGTCAGCAGACCTGATGGAAGATCATGCATTGAGGATGAAGACAGCATGTTCTGCTTATAGATTTATATGCATGATGCAGAACTATTAGTGTAGATACTGTTTCAAACTGAGATGTTTCTGTAGCCAAACACCCAAGAACCTCAAATATCCAAAATATTTTGTCCTCACATTGACATCACTGTAAAGTTTTAGAACTATTCAAAATGTTAAAGAATCTGCTTCAAATGTCTAATTAATTTTAACATATTTGTCCTCAAAATATTGAGCTGTTCATATCATAATTGTGCAACATGTGTCTCACATTCTGCCTGACAGCCATGTTTTAGTTTTGCACTCTGAGTTTTTGGTCAGTTGATTATCTGTTATTTTGGTCTGTTGTGTTTTAGGGTCTCTGTCTTGTCAGTTGTCCAGTAACCTACACTGCTCAAAAAAATAAAGGGAACACTAACATAACACATCCTGGATCTGAATGAATGAAATAATCTCATTAAATACTCTTTTCTTTACATAGTTGAATATACTGACAACAAAATCACACAAAATTATCAATGGAAATCAAATTTATCAACCCATGGAGGTCTGGATTTGTGTCACACTCAAAATCAAAGTGGAAAACCACACTACAAGCCGATCCAACTTTGATGTAATGTTTTTAAAACAAGTCAAAATGAGGCTCAGTAGTGTGTGTGGCCTCCACGTGCCTGTATGACCTCCCTGGACATGCTCCTGATGAGGTGGCGGATGGTCTCCTGAGGGGTCTCCTCCCAGACCTGGACTAAAGCATCTGCCAACTCCTGGACAGTCTGTGGTGTAACGTGGCGTTGGTGGATGGAGCGCAACATGATGTCCAGGATGTGCTCAATTGGATTCAGGTCTGGGGAACGGGCGGGCCAGTCCACAGCATCAATGCCTTCCTCTTGCAGGAACTGCTGACACACTCCAGCCACATGAGGTCTACCATTGTCTTGCATTAGGAGAAACCCAGGGCCAACCGGTCTCACAAGGGATCTGAGGATCTCATCTCGGTGCCTAATGTCTCCAGACTCTGTCACGTCTGTCACATGTGCTCAGTACGAACCTGCTTTCATCTGTGAAGAGCACAGGGCGTCAATGGCGAATTTGCCAATCTTGGTGTTCTCATCCTGCACGGTGTTGGGCTGTTAGCACAACATCCACCTGTGGACGTCGGGCCCTCATACCACCCTCATGGAGTCTGTTTCTGACCGTTTGAGCAGACACATGCACATTTGTGGCCTGCTGGAGGTCATTTTGCAGGGCTCTGGCAGTGCTCCTCCTGCTCCTCCTTGCACAAAGGCGGAGGTAGCGGTCCTGCTGCTGGGTTGTTGCCCTCCTATGGCCTCCTCCACGTCTCCTGATGTACTGGCCTGTCTCCTGGTAGCGCCTCCATGCTCTGGACACTACACTGACAGACACAGCAAACCTTCTTGCCACAGCTCGCATTGATGTGCCATCCTGGATGAGCTGCACTACCTGAGCCACTTGTGTGGGTTGTAGACTCCGTCTCATGCTACCACTAGAGTGAAAGCACCGCCAGCATTCAGAAGTGACTAAAACCTCAGCCAGGAAGCGAACTGAGAAGTGGTCTGTGGTCACCACCTGCAGAACCACTCCTTTATTGGGGGTGTCTTGCTAATTGCCTCTAATTTACACCTGTTGTCTATTCCATTTGCACAACAGCATGTGAAATTGATTGTCAATCAGTGTTGCTTCCTAAGTGGACAGTTTTATTTCACAGGAATGTGATTGACTTGGAGTTACATTGTGTTGTTTAAGTGTTCACTTTATTTTTTTGAGCAGTGTAGTTTATGTCTGTGTTTGGTGTTGTCCTGTTTCCCAGTTGGTTCTGTCTATGGTCCCTACTTCATTCTGTTAGTCAGTTGTTCCATGTTTCCTGTTTTGAGGTTCAGTCCCTGGTCTTTTCCCTGTTCTCTGTGTAGCCTTGTTTATTATGTTATACATCTGCATCTTTAAGTTTACTTATTATCTGTCTTGTCTCTTTGGTTTAGCCCTCCTTTTCAGTTAATGTCTTAGTGTCTAATTCTGGTTTGTGTACTTCTGTGTTATTTTGCCTTTGTTTGCCCTGAGTTCTGTTTAATCCCAGCTTCAGTCTATTTTCCCTGTTGGTTGTACTGTAACCTGTGTTCTGACTGCTCTTCCAGTATCCCTCTGCGTGGCTGTCTCTCTGTTTTCCCTGCTGTCTCTCTGCCTGGCTGTCTCATCACCTGTGTTGCTCCCGCCCTGCTTCTTTACCTGTTTTCATTTGGATTAAAAACCCTAAACTGTTCTTGCTTGCTTTCTCTCATTTGCTCGGCCTCACGTGTGGGATACGCGGGGGGCTGCTGGGTGGTGGGTGTCACTGTGTTCATGCGGTGTGTGGGTTGGGGTCGTCACTTGCACGCTGATGTTGATGATTGTGTGGCGTTTGGTGGTTTGGTTGCCCATTCTGTGTCGGTTGCACTGGCCTCTGTTGCACGCTGCGGTCGGTCCAGGTGCCACTCTACTGTTCCACCTTTTGCTTTCCGATGGCATTGCGTTGTCAATTGGCATTTGGATTGCCAGTGTCTTTGGCAATTGTTTGCCTGGTTGGGGTCTTTTGCGTTCGTGCCGTGATTCGTCTGAGAGTTGGCCTCTCTCCGACCCCCATTGGCACACACACACACACACACACACACACACACTCTCTCCCTGGTAGAATTATTCTTGATGTTTTTCATTCAGTTACTTATTTAAATTAATGGTTATTATTTCAGCTCTCACAGTGGTGCTTTGTACCTTTGTACCTTGATTAACACTTTGCTTTGCTCTGAATCACTAGTAAGTAGACCTTTTGCGCTCAGATTCTCTCCACCATGAGGTTTTCGTAAAAGCGAAGAACAAACATCCACAGGCAGCACTGATGTAGAAGTTATCAGTGGATGGAGAAAGGGCAGAAAAAGGTCAAATACAGATTTAGACCACTTCTGCACTTCTGTTTTCATTCATGCCTTCTTTTAATATTTGACAATAGGGAGTAACAGGAAACATAAAGGGAATGACATGCAAGAAAGGAAACTAGACTTGAACCTGTGACACCACTGTTAAATGCTATGTGTCTGAGACAATGAAATGTCTTCACAGAGAGAAGAAGAGGAGTCATGTTTGTGTGGAGAAGCAGCCGCCCTGCTGTGCTTTGTGTAAGGACGTCATGAAAGATCCAGTCTCTACCAGTTGTGGACACTGGTTCTGCAGACAGTGCATCACATCATACTGGGACCAGTCTGCTTCACCAGGAGACTCCTCCTGTCCCCACCAGTGGTGTAGTCTAGTTTTTTCTAGTGAGTATACTGTTTTGTTTTGTTTTTCCCTCCCAGCCTTTTACTCACCCGTCCCAGCGTGACGTCTCATGAGCATCACTATATTCACTAATACATACAGTATGCATATGCATATAGAAAGCATTCTGAACGGGCTGCATAGGCTACAAATTAAAACATAGGTTTTTTAAATATTTTCATGAATATCACACAATCAGAAATATTTTTATTTATCTGGATTCCTTTTCTGTGTTTAGTCTCAGAATATTTGTTGTTCTCTTTTACCAGATTGTGGTCTGCAGGAGGTTTTAGATGAACATAAGATCAGTCTGAGGAGGAGATGTGAACGTGTGACTGAAGGAAGTGATGAAACAGGAAGTGGAACCCTCCTCAACAGGATCTACACTGAGCTCTACATCACAGAGGGACAGAGTGAAGATGTTAATACCCAGCATGAGGTGAGGCAGCTTGAGACAGCTTCCAAGAAGAAGACCCTCCATGAAACTCCAATCTGGTGCCAGGACATCTTTAAAGCCTTACCTGGCCAACAGAGACGCATCAAAGTGGTTCTGACCAACGGCGTTGCTGGCGTTGGAAAAACCTTCTCAGTGCAGAAGTTCACTCTGGACTGGGCAGAGGGTTCAGAAAACCAAGATGTCAGTCTGCTGGTTCTGCTCTCGTTCAGGGAGCTGAACTTGATCAAAGATGAGCAGCACAGTCTCCTCACGCTGCTCCATGTTTTCCATCCAACATTACAGAAGGTCCCAGCAGAGAAGCTCGCTGTCTGTAAACTGTTGTTCGTCTTTGACGGCCTGGATGAAAGCAGACTTTCATTGGATTTCCACAACAATCAGGTTGTGTCTGATGTCACACAGAAGTCATCAGTCAACCTGCTGCTGACAAACCTCATCGAGGGGAATCTGCTTCCCTCGGCTCTTGTCTGGATAACTTCCCGACCTGCAGCAGCCAATCAGATCCCTCCTTCATGTGTTGACAGGGTAACAGAAGTACGAGGCTTCACTGGCCTCAGAAGGAGGAGTACTTCAGGAGGAGAGTCAGTGATGAAGAGCTGTCCAGCAGAATCATCTCACACATCAAGACCTCCAGGAGCCTCCACATCATGTGTCTAATCCCAGTCTTCTGCTGGATCACTGCTACAGTTCTGGAGCACATGTTGACTACAGACCAGAGAGGAGAGCTGCCCAAGACCCTGACTGACCTGTACTCACACTTCCTGCTGGTTCAGACAAAGAGGAAGAAGCAGAAGTATGATGAGGGACATGAGGCGAGTCCACAGGAGCTGATGGAGGCTGACAGGAAGGTTCTTCTGAAGCTGGGGAGGCTGGCGTTTGAACAGCTGGAGAAAGGAAACATCATGTTCTACCAAGAAGACCTGGAGCAGTGTGGTCTTGATGTCACAGAGGCCTTGGTGTACTCAGGAGTTTGTACAGAGATCTTCAAAAGAGAGAGTGTGATCTTCCAGAAAACAGTCTACTGCTTTGTTCATCTGAGCGTTCAGGAGTTTCTGGCTGCAGTCTATATGTTCCACTGTTACACCAACAAGAACAAAGAGGTACTGGAGGCTTTTGTGGGGAAAAAACATGCTGATTCAGCCCTGGATGTCTTTCTGATGGGAGTAATGATGAAATCCCTTGACAGTAAAAAAGGCCACCTGGACCTGTTTGTTCGCTTCCTTCATGGCCTCTCTCTGGAGTCCAACCAGAGACTCTTAGGAGGCCTGCTGGGTCAGACAGACAACAGTCCCGAAATCATCCAGAGAGTCATCAACAACCTGAAGAAGATAAACAGTGATGATATCTCTCCTGACAGAAGCATCAACATCTTCCACTGTCTGACGGAAATAAACGACTACTCAGTACATCAGGAGATCCAAGAATTCCTGAAGTCAGAGAATGCATCAGAGAAGAAACTATCTGAGATCCACTGCTCAGCTCTGGCCTACATGCTGCAGATGTCAGAGGTTCTGGATGAGTTGGACTTGCAGAAGTACAACACAACAGAGGAAGGACGACTTAGACTGATTCCAGCAGTGAGGAACTGCAGAAAGGCTCTGTAAGTCCAGATGTGATCATCAGCACTGTAATGCTGAAGCCATCACACTATAAACGTTTTCTAAAATAGTATTAAACCTGCATATTGAAATAATTCTGCATGTTTTAAATAGCAGATGTCTACAAACTTGTCTACAATTTTTGTGCTTATATCTATCAGGTTAGTGACACATTATGTTGTATCATCTTCTAATCATCTTTCTTTCGGTGATGGAGGCTAGATACAAATTCAGCAAGAAACTGTACAAGTTTGTGCTGAAAATGTTTTTAACAGTCATCATTTTATCACAGCAGTCTTTTTACTTTTACAGTAGAAACAGTCTCTGCACTCTGTAATGTGTCTTTTTATTATTCTTTATATATAGACACACACAGACATGTAATATCTTTGATGTGCTAGAACTAACGTCACTAAAGGTTTTGCATTATAGTTTTCATGCTGTTAATGCTATTCTATTTTTTTCTCTGCAGTTTCTGAGCTATTTCATATGAAGGACTGTTTCCATTTTTACAGTTTATACCAGTGTTTCCCATATACTGATTTAATTGTGGTGGATTGGGCCTAACATTTTGTTGACAATTACTGTCCAAGCTGGCAAAATAACCATCTCAGCAACCATGCATGGCTTCTTGGCCTTAGATAGCTAGCCTTTTAACAATTTTCATATTCAGAAGCAGAAGGAGCTTTATTGACAAGTAGTGTTTTACACATACGAGAAATTTGTTTTGATGATAAGGTGCTAAATGTAGACAAAAATCCAGCTGACATAAATTAATGTATAAATATATAAATATGGAGTAAACAAACGCATGGTATAGAATAATAATAAAAGAATAGGGAAAAATAATACAACGTGGCAGATGTGCAGTAGTTTGGTTTCTGTTGTGCAGACAAATTGCAACAGAAGAGAATATTGTACATAAATATTATAACTTGACAATATAAAGATATAGAACAACTACTATTAACGATTGACAACAAATATGTGCAATGTGCCAGGTTTGTGCATGATATGGAATGAAATTAAATAATATTTACATGGGTGGGGGTAGGGGTTCAGTCGGTGACCCGGGCCTTGTTAATGAGCTTAGCTGCAGACTGGAAGAAGCTGCTTTTGTGGTGAGAGGACCAAAATAGTCTGAAATAGTTTGTGTCTGGGGTGGAAGGGGTCATCTACAATCTTTCCTGCTCACTTGAGAGTCCTGGAGGTGTACAGTGATGGAAGATTGCAGCCAATCAGCCTCTCTGCAGAGTGAATGATACGCTGCAGGCTGCCCTTGTCCCTGGTGATGGTAGCAGCGTACCAGATGGTGATGGAGGAGGTGAGGATGGACTTAATGATGGCGGTGTAGAAGTGTACCATCATTGCCGCAGGAAGTACATCCTCTGCTGGGCCTTCTTGGTGAGGAAGGTGATGTTCAGCTCCCACTTGAGGTCCTGGGAGATGATGGTGCCCAGGAAGCGGAAGAAGTCCACATTGTCAACTGGGGAGTCACTCAGGATGATGGGGGAGGGTGGGTATGGGCTCTTTCTGAAGTCCACAACCATCTCCACTGTCTTCAGAGCATTGAGCCGCTTGCTGTTCTGGCTGCACCAGGTTACCAGATGGTCAGTATCCCACCTGTAGGCGGACTCATCCCCAACAGAGATGGATTGGTGACTGGAGGTGCAGCTACTGGATTGGGGCTGAATCTGAGCAGAGGTGTCCGATTGTCTCTCGAAGTGGCAGTAGAAGTGAATCAGCTCATTTGTCAGGCGAAAGTCGTTGATGGAGTGGGGGGCTTTCCATTTGTAGTTTGTGATTCTATCTGAACCCCCTCCATACAGAAGTGGATTTGTCTACAGAGAACTGGTTCTTTAGCCTCTCTGAGTATGGTCATTTAGGTTCTTACACCTCCTTGTAAAACCTGTACTTAAATGGTTCAAAAGGCCGGAAGTGAACAAAAAACACAGCTAACCGTGTCAAACATCGCTGACCATAATTCAGCTGCTAACTCAAAACTCAGAACCTAGAAATTTCTCAGCTACCTAGAAAAAATATCATGGAATACCACTTGAATTTGGAGTTCCTTCTTTTAAAGCCCCCCTCCAGCCAGTTTTAACTGCCGTTTTTGGTGAACGTTCTTTCTCAAACAGTGAATGGGGGTGTGGTCAATAGTCAGACATAACATTACCATGACAACCAAAAACTTACCGGCTGGAGTGTTCACTAACGACATGCTGTGTTAACATCACACTTTACTGTCTGGCAGGAGTAGCTATTATTTGCGCGTATCAGCTGTTATCAATCACACAGTCGATGGTCCTGTCACGCTGCACTGCACGATAACTCCACTACGTTTTATAGTGCGCTTACTTTACCACCGGAAGTGTGGGGGTGCCTCGCACGATGCATTGGTAAAGCGGCCGTCAGTAAAATGCATGTTGCAGACTGTATATAAGGCGGTGGCAGGTGAAAGTCGCGATGCGTTTTCTGTCAACTGTCCTCCAACACCACATGCACAAATGCCATAATGAACATACCTGCTGTAAGTTAAGTAAATTACATGATAACTTGGTTAGCTAGCTCACAACGATGTTTATGGTTTGATGCTCTGACTTAGCGAGGTGTGGCGTGACAGTTTTCCGCAGGTGTGACAGTGCGCCTGCATGAAGCTTGGATAATGACGTTATGACTTATGGAATTTATTATAATCATACGTCACCACCCGCTTTAACAACTAAGCAACTTTGCAACTTTGAGCATAAAATTAAGCTATTTGTCAAAAAAATATTTTCGCGAACTATGTGGGTTATCAACATTGTAAGGAAGTGACTCAGAAAAATATGAAATATCATAGAAATGTCAAAATACACTGGAGGGGGGCTTTAAACTCGGAGCGTAAATATGTTCTTCATGAATAGAAGCTGAACGATGTCACACAACAGTGGTAGCTCCAATGGAAGCAGACAGTGTGAATGGTAAACCATAAACTAAAAGGCAACATAAAGTATATTTGCCTGTGTTTAAATTAAAATAATAAATAATATCATATAATAAAACCTGTTCTGCATGTAAATTTATGTAGGAATATTTTGCCAATGTTTTTGGGTAGCTGGTTACCATAAAGTATAGCATTCAATATTTATTGATGATGTAGACGGGTACACAGTTACCCTCTAAGGCAATGTTTCCCAAACTTAGGGTCGGGACCCAAAATGGGTCGCAGACCCATTTTATTGGGTCGCCAATTGGCAGAGTAATTTATGCATATCAATCTTATGTGAATGAGCGTTCTTTTTTGCTACAGTGGTCTGTTCAGCTCAGATGCTGTTGGGTTTTCTCTCTCTCTCTTCTCCCTAACCTGATCTTGACTATGCTATAATGCCCTCTGCAGTACAAATTCATTTTTTTCTGTGATCTGTCGATATGATGTCCAAACGAAAATATAAGGACGACTTTGTAATGTTGGCTTTACCAAAACTATTCAGAATGGAGAAGACAGGCCTCAGTGTGTTTTATGTGGGGAAGTACTCAGTAATGAGAGTTTTAAAATGAATAAATTGGACAGACATCTTCAAACAAAACATTCACAGTATCGGGGAAAGTCCAAAGAATTTTTCCTTTGCAAAGAAGAATCCTTCAAGAACCAGTGTTTTGACAGCGGGAAAGTAAGTCATTACATTTTTTGGTGTACATTAGCATTTTAAATACAATTTTTGTGTTTCAGTTAATTTGTGACAGCGTTGCTAGCTAGCTAACATGTTGTTGTTAGCCGCTATTGTCCGTCTGGCGGGCTTGTTACTATTGTGGATTAGGCAGCAAAGTGCGTATTTGACATTGTTTTGACGGTGGAAGAGTCAGTAATGTGGGTGTTGTGTTTGTATTACTCGAGCGTGTATATTAAAACTATATACTATTTTAAAAAATGTTGGTGTCGGTACTGAGGGATGATGGGAGGGGATAAGAAAATGAGTTGAGAAAGGGGTAAGACACAGAAAGGAGAATAGAGACCTTTTCTGTTTTTGTTTACTTTTATAATGGTATAAATATATTTCATATACATTTAAATTAATGGTGTGTTCCGTCTTTTGTCCACAGTTTAAAAATGTGGATGTTACAATGATTCATGGTGTATTTTTGTAAATTTGGGTCCCGGAGAGACACCAAATTTCTCTTTTGGGTCTTGAGCTGAAAAAGTTTGGGAACCACTGCTCTAAGGTATAGGTTATTCATGTCACTTTTTTCAATGAAATGACCATCCTTTTAATTAACACCAAGGGCACTGCTAAGGGTGAAACTGTGTATACTCTTAACAAAGAATTTGTCACGGTCAGTCATGTTTTTTGTTCACTTTTGACGCCATGCACCTGGAGTGTTTTGAGATCGGAAGTTGGATGTTTTAACTTGGTAACAGTTCCAAGCAGTCTGGAATGCAGCATAAGTCCTCCCATTACTTTCAAAATCCCGGTGCACTTGCACCTTGACGCCTCGCTGTCATAATAGCGCATTATAAAAAACATTGATTGATTGATTGATTGATTGATTGATTGATTGAAATGCAGACTCACAGCAGAGGGGGAGACATGGCGTGTAGTAAGAGTAGATGTAACCTAAAAGCAGTCCCTGATCATGATGCCTAATGTTACTCTGCAGCACTACGGTTTATCAGTGAAGTTTATTAACTACACTACAGACTGGAATTTGGTAACAGACAGCAGGCCCGGATTGGCCCTCTGGCAATTCTGGCAGATGCCAGAAGGGCTGGTGTGATTTTCTATTGTTTTGGGCCGAGCTGACCACGTTGCTGCACCTGACCTATCCATAGAGAGATGGGCCGGCCCATATTTATAGGGGGGTTTCTCCCCCTACTGGCAAGTGATATGGCAGGACCGGCAGAACGTGAGAGGCAGAGGCCCTTCCCTCTGCCCAAAGTAATGTGCTCCACGTCAAGAGCACGCAACAAACATAAAAGGGGGGAAAGAGTAAAACAAACCTTGCTAGCATCTCAGTAGCCGATCTGCAGGTAAAATGGACAAAAAGATGAACTTCGTGAAAGTAAAGGGTGGTGCAGAAAAAATAAGGGACAAAAAACGCAAATGTCTTGAGGCCCAAGCTGAAAAATGTCCCAAGAAAAAAATGTTTTTCCCACCACAGTCAGCTCAAAATAGTGCTAACATTGTCAGTGTCAGCCAGGCACAGAAAGCTGACGGTAGCCAGTTACTTTTAACAAGCGCTAGCAGTAGTCCTAGCAATGTTACACCCACTGTTGGGGGCCTCGAGCTTGAGCAGCAGACTGCTGCTATCTCCCCGACAAGGAACAGCAGTAGCCATGAGGTGGTGGCTGACGATGTTGCTGAAGAGTTGGATGGAGGAACTGCACAAGCTAACTTTACAGAAGTAGGTCACGATGTTATTGTTAGCACAAGTAACGTGGCGACCATCGCTAGTCATGCTGATCATGACGGGACAGGGAGATTTAATAAGGTAGGAAATTCTTCTTTTTATCATCTATTCTATTGTGTTTTGGTCATAACTGATTTGGTCATGGTGCTTTTTCTTTCTTAAGCAGTTGTGTTGTGTGCTGGCCGCCGTGCCATGCTCGTGTGTGCGTGTTTTTTTGGCCGCTGTGCCATGCTCGTGTGTGCTTGTGAATGTGTATGGACTAAAGTCTATGCGCCTCGGTCTTATATCGTGACGTGTGAAAGTCATTGCTGCCTTATGGTGTCTCAGTGGGAAAAATGTTCAGATTCCGGGGATGTTTTTTATAACGTTATAAATTAGTTGGGCCAGTGAAAACCACAAATGCCAGGGCCGAATTTTGGTCCCAATCCGGGCCTGACAGACAGACAGGTTCCTTCTCTATGAAATGTCTGGATCATCTCTGCACTGCATTATTATGGGCTTGAAAATGACAACTGGGTCGGCAGGGAACTAACAATGACACATGGGCTGTGCTTTGCGCACAGGGTATATTTATGTCTTTTGCGATTTGATTATCACGTGTGTTCATATCACACAATGACAATGAAAATGATTTTTTATTGATCAGCACAATGGAGTGACATAATAGGATGCATTAAAGATGCACAACACGCAAACACAAGACTGAGGTTAAGACATGAACACAGTCATAACTTGTAGTGATGTTACAGCTCATTGAACATTACAAACACAGGACTGAGGTGAATATGAATTCAGTTATAACTTGCAGTGATGTTACAGCTCATTGAACATTAGGTTAAAATAAAGTTTAATAAACAAAAATCACAGCACCCTGTTATATTCACATTCCAATCACTTGGCAGACACTTTTGTCTAGAGCAGTAATTTGTGGTCCATCATGTTGCTCAAGGACACTTTGACACATCAACAGGAGGCGCTTATGATTCAAACCATAAACCTTGAGATCATTGGCTAACCAGCTCAGGCTGACCAGTTGAGCTACAGGCATGTTAAGGGGCTTTAAATGCAAAATGCACATTTTTATAAAAAAGAATCAGATTTCATTATAATTTAATTTCAGTTTTATTATCTCTGTAATTACAGGCTTTCCCTCTGTGGACTCTCAGATACTCACTGTGAAGTCGTGGCCTCAGCTCTGAAGTTCAACCCCTCCCATCTGAGAGAACTGGACCTCAGTGGAAACGACTTGCAGGATTCAGGAGTGAAGCTGCTGTCGGCTGGAGTGCGAAGTCCAAACTGTAGACTGGAGACTCTGAAGTCAGTTGATGTTTTTGCTCTTTTCCAGTGTATATCTACCAAATTGAAATCCATTGCAGAAAAAAATCCTAAAGGCACTTTTTATAAAGTTTGTCAATATGTACAATCTGGCTAGGTGTTCTAGTTCATTGTGCTGTAAACATAAACGAATATTTATTTTTTGTTACATGAGACACACATATACATAAATATGTGTGTGTGTGTGTGTGTGTGTATATATATATATGTATGTATAATTGATTAGGAAATAGTAATGTTGAGCGACACATTTAAAACCTGAACATATTGAACATATCTGATTGGATTATAAATGTATTTTTATCTGCATCATTTATTCTTTATTCAGATTGAGTCACTGTAATTTGTCAGAGATCAGCTGTGCTTCTCTGGCCTCAGCTCTGATGTCCAACCCCTCCCATCTCAGAGAGCTGGACCTGAGTTCCAACAAACTGGTGGATTCAGCAGTAAAGCTGCTCTCAAATTTTCTGGAGAGTCCACACTGTAGACTGAAGATTCTGAGGTTAGTTCACTGGCTCGCTGTTACTCTTTAGGATACAATTAAATCTAATTTATGTTTATACATAATTTACATCCATGAAGTTGTGAATTTCCTTTTGTACATATTTTCATTTTTCTTGTTTTAAATTTAGTCTGCTGTCTCAAAATATCTGCTGTTGGTAAATTAATGATTATAATTGTAGGCAAACATAGGTAAAAGGTCACATCTGTATCCAGAAGATCCTCTGAACTGATACTCATTTAAATTGATAAAAATCTTCTGTAGAAGTCGAAATATTTCAATGGTTTATGTTGATTGAGCTATGCATTTTTAAACTGATTCTGATTGGATTATAAATAGATTTTATCTGCATCAATTCTTCTTTATTCAGATTGAGGGACTGCAGTTTGTCCGAGTTCATCTGTGCTTCTCTGGCCTCAGCTTTGAACTCCAACCCCTCCCATATGAGAGAGCTGGAGCTGAGTGACAACGAGCTGCAGGATTCAGAAGTGAAGCTGCTGTGTGATTTTCTGGAGAGTCCACACTGTAGACTGGAGACGTTGAGGTCAGACACCACTGTTTACTTCTGTGCTGAGATGAATATGATGTGGAAATTTTGGTGATACTAAACTGCAGACTTAAGGCTGATAGTCATAAGATCATAGTATCTTAATGCTTTAATCTATTTTCTTCTTCAGTGGTTTATTCCATTGACTCCATCACAGCAATGTTGAGCTACACATTTAAAACCTTAATTTAACAAGAAAAATGTAATTGTCCTTCTTTACATTAAAACATTTATAGACAGAAACAAACGTAATAGCAGTGATGTGTTTGTTCCAACACCTTTACAAAGCTATGTAGTGTTTATTTTGACTAAAATATTCAACAGAAGATGCCATAATTCTTTTATGGCTGCACCATTCCATTAAAGATACTTAACCCCTAACTGCTCCAGAGGTGTGCGACCTCTGACATATAGCAATTGTATGTCGCTTTGGATAAAAGCGTCAGCTAAATGAATAAATGTAAATGTATTCCAATTTCCTACAATTCATCCTGAGATATTTGGGAGTCTTTGGAAACTCTAGGATGAACAAGTTGACTTCCAGTATTAACGCATATAGATTTTCCTTGGGTGGGCTGTCCAGAAATATTAACTACACCCCAACCTCCTATATGGGTTTTGGGGGCCGATACCAATTTTAAAGTGAAAAAGAACCGATTTATGAGACGATAATTTAATTTTGAAAATTTGGATAGTAGATCCCTTTAAATTACACTTAGAACAGGCCGCTATTTAAAGCTGTGTGGGCTACAATACCTTTTCCTAAATAGATCATGTTAATAAAATAGCTAAGTCTCAACAATGTAACGTGTAAACAATTGCAGAACAATAACTTTTTGCTGCGAGAAGGTGCAACTTTTTCAGCCATCTGTAAACAGAGAGTGAGAGAGAATACGCATGTGTATTTTACCTTGCACATAATCTGCCGTAATTACTACTTTCCATGTAGCATATTCACATCTAGTTAATCCCTTTACCATCACTCATTCTAACACTCAATTCTTACCAAAGCTACGAGAAACCATTTCTCAACAACCATCTGGCTTTAAAACATGCAGCCAGATGGTTGTGACCTGCTGTTTAATCCATCTAATAAGACACGACTGTCCACAATGAGGATCTGCAACTATAACTAAGTTATAACAATGTTGAGAAAGAGGAGCTAAGTTAGATAAATATGTCTGGCAGGAAGCAGTGTTAGATTTCTGTTCAGCTCACGTTTATTTTAATGTCCCCTCTAGTTTAATCTACAGAGACTGATTGATTGAAAAGGCCACTACCTGTAGTTGGTTTTTAAGATGTGACAGTTAGCCTACTTACCGCTAGGAAATTTTTTACATTTATACACTTTTGAGGTTGTTAAATAAATTTAACCTTTTTTTTAACTGAGGAAAATTTCTTGAGGGTGAGTGAGTGAGGTTGAAACGCCCCCTTTATCTGAACGTGCTCATGTGTGGATTGGGAAACCCTGAGTTGACTAACCGAGTTGATAACCAGATTTGTGTTACCGCTTATCTCAATCACGATTGTTGCGGTTAGCGAAGCCAGATAAAGAAAAGATATATCCTGGAAATTTTGAATTTGCTTCGTCGTACAGGCCCCAGAGGGGTTGGTGTGTGAATGTGGGGAAAAGAGAACTGAAGGAAAAAGCAAGGTGAGCAGATTGAAGTAGTGAGTAAACACTAAAATAAGGTGAGGAAAGAAGTAGAATTAAAAAATGAAATATAAAATTACTTATTAGAAAGAGAAATATACCCACATATGTAAATTCTGAACACGTGATTGGATTATAAATAGATTTTTAAATCCATCATTTATCTTTTATTTAGATTGAGTTCCTGCAGGTTGTCAGAGATCAGCTGTACTTCTCTGGCCTCAGCTCTGAAGTCCAACCCCTCCCATCTGAGAAAGCTACAGCTGAATGACAACAATCTGCAGGATTCAGGAGTGAAGATGCTGTCTGGTTTTCTGGAGAGTCCACACTGTAGACTGGAGACTCTAAGGTCAGACACCCTTTTTTACTTCTGTGCTGAGATTCATATGATGTAAAAGTTGTAGTGTCACTAAACTGCAGACATAAGGCTGATATTATACTGATCCACGCTGTGTATATTATGCTAAAGTATATTTTCTTAAGTGGTTTAATCCACTGACTGGCAGAGCAATGTGGAGCTACATAAACATCTAGACTGGATAATTCACTCTGACCATCTTAAAATCAATGGTTTTAAATCAATTATAATAATAAATAAATGCAATTAATCCATAATCACTATTACAACTATCAGATAATCAAAATATATATTAAGTATTTATTTTTCAAACATTGTTATGAAGCTATATAGTATAATACTTATGCTGACATATTTGGCATCTATGGTAACTCTTGATTTGATATGTTGAATTTTCTCTTCCCTGCACCATTTTAATACATGGAAATATTGCCAATATTCAGGGCCAGCACTAGCCATTTGGGTGCCCTAAGCACAAATGCTTGGTGGTGCCCCCCCACCCCCCACCCCAAGGAATAACAACCATTCAGAATTTCTTAGTATGGTTCTCTTTACTTACAAAATAACCGCTGCAAATAAATAATTTTACATGAACAATGGCATCAAATATGAAAAGAAATAAACAATATATTTAACACAATGGTGCGTAGTGTCTCTGAAGAGATGATCTGAATTAGTTCGTTTTGTATCTCATGGCTGAGGAAATGTGTGTGAGAACTCATCTTTTATTCTGGCCAAATGATTTTCCATTACAGGGTCATATGTTGCCATAAGCTCTACTTCCTTCAAGAAGTTGCCATTGTCTGGCTCATAAAGACGGTCAGAAGAGCCTCTAAAAGACAAATTTCTTGAGGCCAGTGAGAGAGTGATTGAGCGCAAGCGAAGAATCTCTTGCCACCTTTTCCTTTCTGCCTCCAGTAGTGTCAACTCCTGCTGATCTATTGCCATGCCCTTCTTTAGCCGTGTGTCCAGTTCTCTACACTTGATCATGCACTGTGTGTGATCTTGGCTACACTCATGACCCCTCAAACTGGTCACTTGGCCCCTCAGATGGCCCCTCAGTGACAGGACTCACTCTGCCTTGAGAAGCGGATGCAGTTGTGTGCCGACTTGTATCTGTACCTGGGCTAGGTGCTGTTGCAGAGTCTGAGCTGGTTGGTGGCTGGTGTTCCTGGCTACAACTGTTGGTTGAAGGTTCTTCCTCCTGGCCTTGAGTTGCTTGCATGTATTTCAGCATTGACCCTGCATTCAGAAATACAAGAGGGTAGGGTGTGGGATGGCGAATGGTTAAGATGCCCGCCTTTAGTGTGAGAGACCTGAGTTCAATCCCCACTGTGTCCCTGAGCAAGACACTTAACCCCTACTTTCTCCAGAGGTGTGCGACCTCTGACATGTATAGCAATTGTAAGTTGCTTTGGATAAAAGCGTCAGATAAATGTAAATGTAATGTAAGACACAATATTCAGGGCCCTCTGCAGTCAGCTTTATATCTTTTGTGCTAAAAAGCTTGCATGCAAAGCAGAACACAGCATTGTTCTGTGGAGAGTACACTACCCAGCTCCTGTGCACCTTTTCTCCATTAGGGAGAACTTTGAACTGGAGGCTAGTATGAAATGCTCTTCCATCCGGTCCCTTAGGGAAATTAAAATCAGAGCTGACTTTAAAAGGCCCTCTCCGCACAATTTCCACACGATCAGCATCTAAGATGTGGGCTGACCATAGAGCAGGATCAATTGGAGGGGGCACATATGGCTCTGCAGTATCACTTGGCCCCTCAGATGGCCCCTCAGTGACAGGACTCACTCTGCCTTGAGAAGCGGATGCAGTTGTGTGCCGACTTGTATCTGTACCTGGGCTAGGTGCTGTTGCAGAGTCTGAGCTGGTTGGTGGCTGGTGTTCCTGGCTACAACTGTTGGTTGAAGGTTCTTCCTCCTGGCCTTGAGTTGCTTGCATGTATTTCAGCATTGACCCTGCATTCAGAAATACAAGAGGGTAGGGTGTGGGATGGCGAATGGTTAAGATGCCCGCCTTTAGTGTGAGAGACCTGGGTTCAATCCCCACTGTGTCCCTGAGCAAGACACTTAACCCCTGCTTGCTCCAGAGGTGTGCGACCTCTGACATGTATAGCAATTGTAAGTTGCTTTGGATAAAAGCGTCAGCTAAATGTAAATGTAATGTAAGACACAATATTCAGGGATTCTACTGAAATGCATTTTTGATTGAACCATCAATAACCATCATACAAAATTATTGCACACACACATTAGTCTTTTATATAGGCCTATGTGTCACTGGAACATTTAAAATTCAAAACTATTTTTTAACTATTTTACCTTTAAAAGAGGTCTGATGAGACACAATATAATAATTCTGTACATAATTTGTAGGGCTGGGAAGGTATTAATCGCATCCAAAATAAAAGTTTGTGTCTACATGAATGATATATTTGTGTGTACTGTGTATAATTATTTTGTGTGTGTATATATATATATATATATATATATATATATATATATATACACACATTTGCATGTATGTATTTAAGAAATATTTGTTATTTATATATAAAATATTTACATTTATATATAATATAAATTATATATAAGTATATACATGCAAATATTTCTTAAATATATACGTGCATATGCGTGTGTATTTATATACAAAATAATTATACACAGTACACACACAAATATCATGTAGACACAAACTTTTATTTTGGATGCGATTAATCTTTTCCCAGCCCTAATAATTTGACAACTCTGTGAATATGAAAGATTCAACATGCAGGGCAAGCCCTGGATCATTTGCACTACTAGCGACGCCCCCTGGACATGCATACACGACGCAAGGGCGCCTACAAAACTAACACTTTTATTTAAAACGTTGTCTTACCTGCAAGCGACGCGCGAGTATCATCCCGCTGTTTCTTCTTTTTTCTTTTTTCCGCCCCGACTCTTGATGTCTTTTCGAGGACATGTCTGATGTCGATCAGGTGTCTGCCAAATTTGACACTGATTGAGGAACAGACCACTGGCAGGTGGGGAAGGGGGGCACCAGAGGGAGACTCGCACAGGAGATTCACCTTTTTTCTCGACTATTTTGGTCTAGGCCTATATTACTTTTGTATTGCTTTTGTATATTAACATGCTTTAGACATATTTTATTTGTTATTTATACTAGTTGCCTATTGTGATGATTTTTCACGACCCAGATTTTTTGGTGCCCCCCCCAAGCACTTGGTGCCCTACGCGCAGCGAGTGATGTGCGTGTGCGGAGCGCCGGCTCTGCCAATATTTCATCCTGACACGCTTCCAAGCTTTGGAAACTTTGGGATCATGAGTCAATTCTTAAATCAGTTTCTGTGGGTTTTTATTTGTATTTGGCTGCACAACATGAGTTTGTTGATGGAGCCACTGGTGGTGTCACTGTGTTGGCCTTTTTCTGTCTCTTTCCTGTTTTAGTTTTGTTCGTGTCTAACTTTGTTCTCTGTTTAGTGTTGCACCTGGGGTGTTGGGCCCACGAAGCGAGTTTAACATACCCAGGATATGTTTTTATCTGGCTTCACCAACCCTAACAATCACGATTGGGATAAGCAGTACCAAGAAGCTGGTTATCAACTCAGTAAATCGACCCAGGGTTTCCCAATCCAGCCGGGAACGCGTTCATATAAAAGAGGGGGTGTTAGCAACAGATGACCAATCATAGACATGAACAAGTTGACTGTCAGCAGAGAATCATATTTTACGAACGAGGATTAAACTGTAACACTACAGAAAGATGACAGTAGCACACCTGAAACTGACACATGAAGCGAGACAGAAAATCGCAGACAGTGCAAATGCCTAAATGAACTGGCATAGGTTAGTCTATAATATTGCGTTGATTTAAAGTGTTCTTATGAGCTGTATAAAAATATCAGCCTTATTCTTTCAGCTCGGCTGTTTGTCAGCGTTTTCACATTAAAAGACTCAGGCACTGAATAAGTGGTCTTCCTCCTCATTTAAAAAAAAATTCACTTCAAATGAGATTAGGCTAATTTATTTAACACACTCAAAAGTGTTCCAAACATTGTTATAAATTAACTTCATGAAGCAATGAAATGAAAACTCCATTCATGCCTTAAAAAGTGCTCAAATAGTGGCTGAAAAACTGGAGGCTTCTGAAAACTCACATGACTACAGTCCTTGTAGTAGGCCTTAAAAAGCTATACTAACCTAAATAGATAGCCTATGTTTATATTAAAATTTAGTATTTCAATATCCCTACCAAACTGCTCATAATATATAGCCTCACATAAGAAAAATAAAACCTATTTATTTTAACGGCTGCATCAGGGTGTGTGAAATGGACTGTGAGCAAATAAAAAATATTAAACACATTTCAAAGTAGTAAGTAGGCTTATCCTGCTGTACTGCAAAAACCTGTAGGCAACAATAGCCTAAGGCTTTTTATCAGTCTCTGTAGGATTATATCGCTATAGACAAGAGTTTCTCCACATCGCCGCAGCAAACATAAAGCAGCCTGTTGGCTGAAACAGTCTGTGGAATTTCTTACACATGGTGATGTCATTTTCCAAGAGAGCTAACTGGTCAGTAGGCAGCGTTTTCACAGAGTTAATCTATTTCCTGGAACATAACCTGCTCCGAACCACCTTTGTGATACTGAAATCCCCGGATTAACCCCGAAGTTACCTGGATAAGGTGAAATCCTGCTTGTGGTACAGGCCTCTGGTGTTCCTGCCTCCGTGCTTGTTTGTGTCTGTACATTGTCATCAGTTCTGTTCAATCGGATAGTTGTTCTTTTTGTGTGTGCTTGCTGCCTGGAATCCTCTGTGTGTGTCAAGCCTGCTTGTTCATTCCCCGAGCCCTGAGATTAGCCTGACGGTCATTGTGTCTGCTTCTGGGTCCTATAAATCTACTTGAGCACATGGCTGATCCTGACACTACAATCTGAGCATTATGGACATGATGTCTGAACTGCAGAGCATGGACATGGTGGCTCTACAATACAAGTGGCGTAAGACAGCCATAAAGAGCCAGTCTGGTTTTGGCTCGGAAACAAGCAGTTTCTTGGTTGAGAGACACTGTCACAGTGTGGGTGGTTTATTTTCTCCACAACTAGCTGGCCCCAGCTAGTTTCCAGTCAGATTCACCTTCAGTGAAGTCATCTAGAAGGAAATGTGGATTTTGCCGCCATCTTGCTATTCTGTAGTCCTGCTCCTCTGAGTTATCATAGACCAACTCCTCATCCACATCACCGTCCAGCACCTCTTCCTTGGAACTGTCCAGTGGTGTGAGACTCAGCTGTTGACTACCCAAGAGCTTAATCTGATCAGTATTTCAGAAGGACCCGGCTCTCAGGCTGCAGCAAAGAAGGAAGATGCAACTGAATTTAACAATAATAAACTGAAATTTATCAATACAAGAAACAAAGATTAATTAATGAGGTATGTAAATTAGTATCAGTAGTGTGAGATGGTGCCTGTGTGCAATGAGTAGTAATTGGTAGGTTATGTCAATGTAAAAACAAACAAAAATAAAGGTTAGCATGGCAGAGAGGGGTGGAAGGCATAGTAACCAACACCGACGTCTGTGTGGGCAGCCTTAAATAGTGGGGCATCATTGCCAGGTGCTCCCAGTTACATTGACTGCGACACACACAGACAGACACCACATAGTAAGCAAGAAATTTCAACTCTACAGGAGTTGCATGGTCAAAAAAAGGTTCCAGTGATTCCAAACCATTGGAATCTTTTGTCTGTGCTTGTTTGTTCCCCGACTTGGTTTCACTTCATGCTTTTGTTAATAAATGCAAAAACTAAGCCTGCTGGTCAAACGTTACATCCCAAGTCCCTTCATTGCATCCATGTTTCCCCTCACTGTCATCTTAAAGCGACATTGGTTAAATATCACATGATGTTTTGAGCCTGCTGCTGTGGTCTCTATCAGATGAGATTGGACAGCGCCACCCCTTCCCTCCTCTCTCCAAATCAGAGGGGGAAGTCCATACCTGTCAAGTATCCCGTTTTGGCCGGGAAAGTCCCGTATTTTACCCTTCTTTCCCGCCGTCCTCCCGTATTAGTATTTTCCCCTAAATCTCCCGTATTTTAACCTGCGTTATTAAAAAATAATAGGTGCGTTTGACTTTGCGGCGCTGCGCAGCACTGACTTAACATAAGGCATGCTGGTTTAAAACTGTGTCCAACTTTCGCCCGCGCTGCAAACCGTCACGATGTCACGACATTAAAACCTCGCGGGAGCAAGGCAGCTGCAGGCGCTGAGTCCGGTGGCCACAGTTGCTTTTCCCCGGATGCACAAAGTTGGAACCACACTATTGCCCGGTCTCGCGGCATTATTTGCAAATGCAGCGAGATCAGTCATTGATCTCAGCTCACAGTAAGCTGCTGCAGGTAGAATGTGTCCGACTTTACGGCGCCATTTTTATACCCCCGGCCCTGCAGTCACCTGCAGCTCACGTTAGACTATGAAGTCGGCAAAAGTCAGCCACCGTCATCTCGAACGCACCTAACAGAACGGGGGTTACGTACTGTAACCCGGATTCTATGAGTATAGGCGCAGCCCTCTAAGGCTATCGCTATTGGGTATACCCTTCAGCGCTTCGCGCTGCACTGAGAATTTTAGTCTACGCCCACCCACAGCGTGGGCCTCTCCTACGTCCGCACCTTGTATATATACAACGGTGAGACCTTGCCTTCGGCTCCCAATGCCTTTTCTTCAGCACTGAGAACCAAGGTCCAGTGAGGCCTTCAACTTAGAGGGCTGCGCCTATACACATAGAATCCGAGTTACAGTACGTAACCCCCGTTCTATTTCGTATAGGCTTCGCCCTCTAAGGCTATCGCTATTGGGTTAGAGGCGAAGCAGGATGAGTCAACGCCTCACTGGCCCATACGGTACCACCAAGCACAACCCACCTGCCCAGAGCCATAATGAACCACCCAGTCACCCGCCGACAGCGGCATTGGTGTTGGCGTGCACACGAGCACCAATGGCGCGACACGGGAGGCCGAGGGCCGACCCATGCATAACGGGAAACCGAGCGGGGGACCTGCAGCTGTGCAGACGCAGGCGGGGTCGCGACAGCAACCATGTCAGCTGCGCCCATGGCCGGGTCACGTAAGCAGCAGCCACCCTCCCCACACCATCCGGTGGGAGAGGATGCACCGCACACCTACAAGGAGAATCATTCAGCCAAAACACTCAGTACTGAGTGAGTCAGAGAGAGACGGGAGACATCCCGCAGGTAGAAGCGGACTGACAGAGCACGGGGACAACCAGGAGGCGCCGCGTGCAGATGTCGTGGCACTGTCATCCCACCGTGCAACGCCACTGAGGAGGAAACGCTCCTCGTGGAGTGCGCCCTGATGCTCTCCGGGGGAGACTCCCCGGCAGACATGTAAGCCTGGGATTGGCATCACACAGCCAGTGAGACAAGTGCTGCGCCGACAGTGGAAGCCCCTTGGACCGTTCCCTGTAGTGCACAAACAGCTGCTGCGAATGGTGCCAGGTGGCCGTGTGCCACGTAGCAGGACAGCGCTCGCACCGGGCAGAGGAGGTGGGACGTGGTGTCCCCCGCCGACCCATGGGGGGGAGGAAAAAAACTTGAGAGGGTGATGACCCGCGACAGAAAAGAGCTCATAATGCTTTTAGGCATGAACGCCAGGTTAGGGCGCAGGGTAGTTGAGCTGCCGTGGCCCTGAATCCTGAGGTACGACGGAGCCACAAAGAGGGCAGCCAGATCGCTGACCCTCTTGGCCGAGGTTAGAGCGAGGAGCACGGCGACCTAAGCCGAAAGGAACCTCAGGTCCGCCGTCTCCAAGGGCTCAAAGTGGGCTAGAGTTAGCGCACGGAAAACCAGCGGCAAGTCTGTGGGGCAGCAGGCTGTGTCACAGGTCGGCGCCTTCGCACTCCCCTAAAGAAGCGTTTCACCAGGGGGTTGGGGAATACAGTCCTGTCCCCGAAACCCTCGTGACAGGACGAAATGCCGGCAGTGTAGGTTTTAACCGTACTGAACGCCAGCCCCCTGTCCATGAGCAGCTGCAGGAACGAAAGCACCGCCTGCAGCGGGCAGGAGACCAGGTCCGGCCCCTGATCCAGACACCAGCTGGAAAAGCCGACCACTTAGAGGAGTAGGAAGACTGAGTGGAGGCGAGAACCGGGAGAGACCTAAGTCCTCCAGGCGACGCCTCACAGCGGCCAGACCCAGAGAGGCTGGCCGAGGAGCGGGTAACTCCTGATCACAACCCCTTGCTGAGAGAGAGCGTCCCCCTTCCAGGGAAGTTTCCACGGCTGTCCCGACAGCTGCCGTTGGAGGCAGGGAACCAGGATGCGCTGGTGCGCTCTGGAGCAACCAGAACCACCGCCAAGGACGAAAAACTGCAGGCGGTCCAGAAGGCGTGGGATCAGCCGCACCGGTGGGAAGGCATACAGCAGTGTGGGGGGCCAAAGGGGATGAGCAAAGGCGTCCACTCCCAGAGGGGGACGTCCCGCGGGCTCAGTGAAAACCACAGGGCACACTGAGCATTCTCCCTGTTGGCGAACAGGTCCACTTCCGCCTTGCCGAACCGCAGCCAGATCTGGGCCACCAGATTGGGACTGAGACGCCACTCGTCTGGGCGAGGGCCTCCCCTCGACATAATGTCCGCTCCTATGTTCAACATGCCAGGGATGTACTCCTCTCTGATCGAGAGCAGGTGAGTGCGCGCCCACAGGAGCAGCCGCCTGGCCAAACCCAGTAGCAGTAGCTGCGTTGAGCGCACCCCGCCCTGGCGGTTTATGTAGGCCGCCGCGGCCCTGATGTCGGTGCGGACCAACACATGCTGGTCCCGCAGCAGAGGAGACAGATCACCTTCCACACCGTGAGAAGCTCCAGAGCGTTTATGTGGAGAAGTCTGCGGCCCTGCCACAGACCGCCCACCACCTGAGAGAGGCATGTCCCGCCCCAGCCCGTCAGGGAGGCGTCTGTGAAGACCGAGATGTAGGACGTGACCCTGCCCAGGAGGACCCCGACCGAGAGAGAGAGGGGGTCCCGCCAGTAGGCCAGATCCGGGGCCACAGACCGGGAAACGGAGACGCGGCGTCGTCTCTGCGTCACCGGGTCTACAAGCAGGCGGATGAACCACCGCTGCAGCCTCCTCATGTGGAGAAGCCCCAGGGGACCACCGCGTGAGCAGCCGACATGAGGCCCAGGAGCCTCATGACCGACAGAGCCGCCACCGTCGCTCCCGGGACAACATGGCGGAGCAGCTCCATCAGAGCACCCACCCTCTCCTGAGAGAGCCGCGCTCTCTGGAGGGAGGACTCCAGTACCACGCCAAGGTAGGTGAGTCTCTGGGAGGGGAGGGGGGAACTCTTCTCCCAGTTCACCGTGAAGCCCAGGTAAGACAAGTGCGCGACTAGCTGGGCCGTTTGCACCACTGCCTCGTCCTGGGACGGCGGCAGCAGCAGCAGGTCGTCCAAGTAAAAAAGGACCCTGATGCCAGATCGCCCGCAGCGGCTCCAGGGCCGTCTCAACGCATTTGGAAAAAGTGCGCGGGGCCAGGGAGTAGCCGAAGGGCAGACGGTTGTATTGGTGCTGAGCGCCCTGGAATGAAAAACGCAGAAACTTCCTGTGTCCGGGGATTACGGGCACATGAAAGTACGCGTCCTTCAGGTTGATGGAGGAGAGCCAATCCCCTTTGCGCACACACTCCAACACCTGCTTCACTGTTAACATGCAAAAAGGTCTCACCATAATCGCTCTGTCGAACAGTGACAGATCCAGGATGGACCTCACACTGCCCGTCTTCTTCCTGACCAGGAAGTAGCGGGAGTAAAACCCCTGATTCTCCTGCCCGGGAGGAACCCTGGAAATCGCCTGTTTTTCCAGGAGCTCCTGGAGCTCCGCTTGGCGAGCGGTGCGCTGAGCCGGGGATGAGAGTATCGTCTCTACAATCCCAGTGAAGGGGGGAGGTGGGGAGGCGAACTGCAGCCTGTGACCCCGGCGGATCAGGCTGTTCGTCCATTTGTCCATCAGGCAGGAAGCGAGCCACTCTGAGTAGCGCTCTGTGAGTGGTTGGACCTGCTGATGAGGCGCCCTGGTGGCCCTGAAGGGAAGCCACCAGGGGGGGGGACAGCAACCTCCTTGTTCCACTGAACAGGAGAGTTCGCACCAGGCGGGGGAACGGGAGGCTCGTGGGCGCCAACACACGCAGGCAGTCAGGGGGGAGTGCCTCCCTGCGTTGCTTGCATGTGCGAGTCAATGTGACGGCAAGGCACGGCCACCGGGGGTGGTGAGCCAGTACTCGCTCCACCAGGGCCCTCCGTGCTCCGCTGCCTGGGGGGCGGGAGAGACCTTCACACACAGTCAGAGTGGGTGTCCTCCCGTGTGTAGCGGGAGGGACCACACGAGGCAGCGTAGTTGCCTTCGTGGGTCACTGCTGTACCGCATCCCCGGTGGGGGGAGGGAGGCAGACGCAGTCGCCAGGGCACGAGGTAGGGCAGCCACACCCGTAAGCCCGTAACCATGCCGCTCCCCCGACGGGGAGGGGCAGGGACAGGCAACAGAGGAATAGTCTGCCTGCGACATCGCAGCCAAGCTGCATGAAGGCCACACGGCCAGCTGCAGCCGGTCCACACAGTGTGGCGGCAGCCGCTGACTTCGTAAAGACAGTGGCGGGCCGAGGAGGGAATATCTGCTTGTGGCCTTGGAGCCAGACTGCATGAAAGCCACCTGGCCAGCTGCAGCCTGTCTGTGTTATGCCACTCCCCTGGTGGGGGGCTCATCGCCATGCTGCTCGACCGGCAAGGGAAGAGGGCAGGAAGGCCTACATGTGGGCTCAGGCCAGCCACCTGACCATGTCAGGGAGGGGGGCAAGAGGAGGGAGGATGTGCAGCTTTGCAGCAAGCCCAGGTTGCTTGTTAGCCGTTGGCTAACACACAGCTGGCTCACACAATGTGTGGGAGTGAGAGACAGCAGCTTCTTCATAATTTCAAGAGCAGCTGTCTGTTAAGTGCAACACTTGGTCATGCAATTGACAAAAACACAATTCTCCCCAGCGTTACTGTCGCCTGCCGTGGGTAACGTGGTTGGCTCACACCTGATGCCGTCCAGCGCGCATGTACAGTGCACAACACAGCCTGTCACACACCTCTGGATGCAGGAAGAGGGACTGCGGCGGTGATGCCGTGGTCATGCACAAGCCCGCAGCCGTGCTAAACCGGGGAGGGGGACGTGCGTAATGTGAGGAGCGGCGATAGGATAACACTGCACACAGGGTGGTGTGTAGTGCTATCCTATCTGCATGAAGCGTAGTGACTGCTTCGAGGGCTCATTTGACACAGTCTGGCTTCTGTGAACTAAGGGGGGACCCCTGGAAGCACAGAAGGACCGTGCCATTGATGCCGTGAATATGCACATGCTCGCAGTCGGGCACTGCCGGGGGAACGTGCATAATGTCAACAGCATCACACACTGCACAGCAGATTTCTTCGTGAGAAAATATCTGTACAGAGTGTGTATGTTCTGTCCACACGAAGCGAATGACCGCTGTCGTGGGCTAATACCGTTCTGTGGGGAGGGATGTGGTAAAGGACCTCTGATTGTGAACAGAGTGTGCTGCTTGTTGCTTGAGCTTCAAGCTACACATTAGCCACGTGGCTAACGGCAGCTGGCTGACACAGTGTGGGAAATGAGTGCTTGGTGTGGCTGGTTCGACTGAGACCGGCACAGACAGCATTTGTTCAACAACGTCCACAAAGGGGCAACAAGGTTCCACACAGCTTTTCTCGACCCATAGCTTACCAGTGGTCTGCTCTGACCGACGAGGGTCAGCCAGCAGCAATGAAACCGGTGGCTAGATGTCATTAGCCGCAGCTAATGTGGAGCAACGTGGGCACACGGGGTCGTCCTGGTCAGCTGATCCAGGCAGACCGCATGTGAGCGTCACGTTAGCCGTTCGTTAGCATAGCATGCCTCGCTGCGGCAAGCTAGTCGCGTCGAGGCCGGTGTCATCGGAGGTCGGAACGGGAAGCGAGGAGCTTCGGAGACCCGTGAATGGCAAGAGCGGAGCAATCCATCTCCCGCTCTTCCGCAAACAGCAGATCGAGGGCTTCGTCCAGAGAGCGGGTGGACCGCCACACCTCCTCGTACTGAATGGCAAGCTATTCGCCCGGCGCCACCACTCTTCGGGGAAGAGGCGAAGAACGGGCAGTCGCGAACGAGAGTGGCGCTTCGGCGGCGTGCTCCAGTCCGGGCACTCCCGCAGCGGGGACCGCAGTAGCCCGTGTGTCTCACCCCGTTCTGACCGGCTTGCTGGAAGACATCGTTGTAGTTTTCCGGCTGGAAAATCTTTTGCTCTTTAGACAAATCTTCTGCTCTATAGACAGCTCAGTGCTGAAGAAAAATGGGAGCCGAAGGCAAGGTCTCACCGTTGTGTATATATACAAGGTGCGGACGTAGGAGAGGCCCACGCTGTGGGTGGGCGTAGACTAAATAGAGATAGCCTTAGAGGGCGAAGCCTATACGAAATAGAACTGTTTGCGCTCTACTGTCCTGTAAAATGAACCACTTTGGCCCAGCCCACAAATACACTCCTTCCAAAACAGTCTTAAAGAAGCAAAGTCTGCAACAAATTTGTACAATAACTCACTAAAAGAGTAAAGAAAAGTTATGTGAAATTTAAAGAACAACTTTAAAAGAAAAGCAATATGAAATGAGAAGAATGTGTGGAATGAAAATAAAATGTTGGTTAAATGTAAAGACAAATAATGTTAAATGAACAGAAAATACGCAAATAAGCATTTAAATAAATGCTCTTCATATATACCCTTTTGTGTTCATTTAGGCTATAACACCTGTCTTAAAATTAAAGGGATACTGGAGCTTGGTTGGGGTGGTGGGACTGCTCGCGGTGGGCACCGGAAAATTTCCCTTATTTTCAAATCCAAAACTTGACAGGTATGGAAGTCAACAGACTGAAGTCAACAGGAGGCAGAAACCCCGCAAAGCAGCTTGGCCGGACTCTGTCTCCCCATCCACCCTGAAGCTGTCTCTGGTGTTCACAGACATTTTTAACACCTTACTGGAGACATGTCATGTGCCAGCCTGCTTCAAAGGCTCCACCATCATCCCTGCCCCCGAAAAACCAAGGACCACAGAACTACACGACTTCAGACCTCTCACCCTGGCCCCTGTGGTAATGAAGTTCTTTGAATGCCGTTGTCCCAGCTTAAATCCATCACAGACCGACTCCTGGACCCCCTGCAGTTCACCTACAGAGCCAACAGGTCTGTAGATGATGCAGTAAACATGGCCTTTCACTACATCCTCCAGCACCTGGACTCCCCAGGAACCTACACCAGGATCCTGTTTGTGTATTTCCCAGCCCTGCTGCAAGACAAGCTCTCTCAGCGTGCGTGACTCAAACTTCTCTTTCCTGAGCCACATTAATCAGCTCTGACTGGGGGATCCCAAGGCGTTCCCAGGCCAGCGTGGAGATATAATCTCTCCACCTAGTCCTGGGTCTTCCCCCGAGGCCTCCTCCCAGCTGGATGTGCCTGGAACACCTCCCTTCAAACTCAGGAACAGATGGAGACACTTCACTTTAAAGGGAGTAATACAAAGGGGGCAGGATAATAGAACACAGGTGGGCACAATCGGGGAAACAAGATTCCTGCAACCAATCAATTAGAGAACACAAAGACAGGAAACAAAAACTGAAGCCACACACTAGGAAAGACACCATAAATACAACGGGAAATCAAACCATAACAGGTTGCAAGAAACATTATAACATCTGTGGAACAGTCACAGATTATAGTAGCCAACTCTATAATGCATTACACAGATACACACATCCAGTAAGTTATTTTGGGTATGCACCTTTTACCTGTTAATAGATCATTTCAGCCCTCAGCTTGATGAGATGAGCATTTAATCACCAGTCCCTGTAAGAAATGACAGTAACATTTATCCCAAATAGCCTCTCATCTACAGCCCCAATCAAAAGTGTCATCACAGGACTATACTTTGGTTTACTCTGGTTGATGTTAGAGCCTAATAATTCCACTTCAGCAGCTGTTTGCACTGTTTTGTCACAATTATAGCAGCTGAATTGGTGTGATGTGTGAATTGGCTCAGAATATGATCATGTTGTCTTTTGATAAATCAGTCTAAATGTTTCAGGGGAAACTGAAATGATGTCACTCACTGGAACTGATGCTCGGTTTCTTCTGATGGCCTTTAACACTGCATGTGTATGTATGCATGTACAGCATTTGTATTTTCAATTCACATCTCTTGTCACTGATCAATCACTGCGTTCCATCAGCTGATTTTACTCATGGTGCTGCCAGCTGCTTTCATCAAGTCAACAGCGTTTTCTGAACCCTTTAAAAAAGCAGTCTTTGTGGCCCCCCTTCCTATCTTGATCCCTGTCTCTCGGACATTTTTGGTCAACAATTTGGCAAATAATTGAGCTAAAAACTGTACACGTTAAACTGTAGTAGAGATTAGGGTAGTCACTAATGAACTGTTCATACCACATTTAAATAAGTAATAATAATCTGTGATTTGCGCTGAAATTTGTACAGTTTGAAATCTGACCATGTCAGCACTTTTAATCTCAACATACTGTAACCTACTGTTGCTTCACTATGTTTTAATGAAGTATCATGCTTAAGAGAACATTATTTTCCTCATGTTTATTTAAGTATTCCCATGGTATGACAAAGCTGAAAAGTACAATCTTGTCTAACTTCTACATTCAGAGTTGTGTTTCATTTGCAGAAATAAGATTTTTTCAAAACCAGCTTTTGAATAAATGATTGCCTTTAACTGCTACATTGCCATATGTACAGTACATTTTTAGTACATTTAATCTATATTTGTGTCTCACACAAATATAGATTATTGACACTGTAAGTTGTTCAAATGCATGTAGGCATTTAAGCAACATAATTAAAACTTTAGAAAGTTTAATTTATGATGGTGAGAATAATTGATTGCTCACTGATTGCCTTCAATCTAAAAAACTGGTATTAGCTAAGCCTTAAACCATTCTTTATATGTGTTAGATGTGATCTCTTTTATAACAGGTGAGAGGGTCCTCAGAGTCTTCACTATTTAAAAGAAAATTTAGGGGGGAGAAAAAGTTTAATAGACAATTTTAATTTAATTATGACGCTACTGGCTTAGAAAGAAATCATTCCAAACAAAAACAAACATTTTATTCCAGGCTTTTTGAGGGCCTTTTTCCCCATCGGGGCACTGGGTATCAATCCCACTTTCCACTGTAATTCAGACCTACAATCAAATACAAAACAAATCAAAAATATATAAATCTTAAGAGTGAAATGCTTGAGGTTTAATTTGATCATCTTGGTCATCCCTCCAGTAATGTTCTGATGTATCAGATCAGTCCAATCAGCTGAAGCATCCAATAAATAACTGATATCCATTAAGGGGGCCAGGAAAAGACTAAGATACTCTTATAGCAACTGAGAGATTGGTCCTTTGTGCATAAACAAGAGCTTTGGTACGGTCAGCAAGGTGGCAGAGCAGAATAACTACCCACACAAGCTAGGAATCGACAGATTAAAGAATTGAGATGCACCTGTAGCGTCTGTTTCTAGGTCCTAAATCCTGTTAATCTGCCCGAACACATGGCCAATGGAGCTGGCAGAGTTTAAAAAGTGAAGTCGGTACAGCAGCATGTTGTCATTAAAATTATTGAGCTCTCTTTTTACCTTTTTGTACATTATTGTACCCCTGCATCCTGTTGAGTTCAGGAGTTTCCATTTTCTAAACTTCTACATTCTAAACCTTCTTCTGCTCTGAACACATTATTAAGCACTGATTGACTTTGAGTAGGAAAACTGTATTAAAAAATTACGTAATTTCTTTTTTCAGATTGTGGAGCTGCAGTTTGTCAGAGATCAGCTGTGTTTCTCTGGCCTCAGCTCTGAAGTCCAACCCCTCCCATCTGAGAGAGCTGCAGCTGAGTGACAACAATCTGAAGGATTCAGGGGTGAAGCTGCTGTCTGGTTTTCTGGAGAGTCCGCACTGTAGACTGGAGACTCTGGGGTCAGTTCATTGACTCTCTGTTACTATTGTCTGTGAAGGTTCTCAGTCATCCCGGTGATAATCTTAGGAAGGTTAAAATCAAGGTCAACTGGACTTTGTTGAAGATACTAAAAGACATTTCATCCCTCATCCAAGAGACTTCTTCAGTTCTGACTGACTGGTACGGCAACTCAGCTATTTAAACTCTGTGGAGTCATTAGCCAATGATCTATACCGCTAGTTCGTTAGTGCTCTTGGCTGTTGTAACAACAGTCTGAACGACCATTGTTGGCATCTTCACCTGAGGCAAAAACATTAGCAACGAGAGAAAAGGGGCTAGAGAGGCTTATGTACGTATGTGCAGTTGGGACTAGAGAGGCCACGCCAATGTGAACTATGAAAAGGTGGTGTATTCATATAATAAGGGGCATTTATCATGGAGGGTTTGACGGGCGATGGATGAAAGGATCAAGGGGGTCATTAAGGGTTTGGTGGCCAGTGCGGCTAAGAACCCAGGGGTTGATACTCAGTGTGAGGGCTCTTTTCGATAAGCTTATTAACCCCCAAATTAGTTACTGGACTGAACGTAGATAGGCTCGGTGAACGTTGCTGAGGTTGTTGCAGATGTAGTTAAGGTAGGTATAGGAAGAACAACGGCTGAGGATTTGATGGTGTGGTCTTGGAGCCCATTGTGGAGTGACAGGAGTATAGTTCCAGAGAAATCTTGGATTTAAATTTGGCATATGATTACCAGAAGCGTGTGGCCACCCTGCCTAATTCCGTGGTGAATAGTGGGTCGGAGTGGGTTGCGGAGCAGCATGGTGGTGTAGTCTGTGGTTTACGTGGGTCTGGATATGTTCTAAGGGGCTAAGGTAAGAGTTTAAGCATTAGTGCATGAGGCGGTGGTGAATTCCGAGCATCTTAAGTACCCAAAGGATGCGAGGAAGAATGTGACTTTGAACCTTGAATCAATGAAGGGAGATATGTATCCTGCGAGGAGAATTCGAATGCAACAGGTGAGGATGTCTGATGTCATGGGTAATCGTTTGGAGTGAGGCCACCAGAGGGTGGATGGCCATTTTCACCCGTTTTGAGAAGCTGTCGCTCAACATAACTTATTCCTTACTTACAATTGTGTCCTTTCATTTCTTCCCAGGAAACTATACAAATGTTCATTTTTGGCCTCAGGTGAAGATGCCACCGATGGTTGTTCAGACTTGGCCTTAGGTGGATCTAACAATGGTATCGATCATTGGCTAACCACTCCACAGAGGTTAAATAGCTGAGTTTCCCGACAGTTAAGTCAGAACTGAGGAAGTATCTTGGATGAGGGACGAAATGTCTTCTAGTTAGGGATGCGAATGTTCAGCCACCGAAATTAATTGGCCAAAAATAGCAATAAAAGCACTTTCGGTGATCGGCATCAAAAGTCAAAAGATGGATTAAATTTTACCGAGCAATTACATTGACATGTCAGCAGTGTG
This sequence comes from Lepomis macrochirus, assembly GCA_024633595.2. Lineage (NCBI taxonomy): Eukaryota > Metazoa > Chordata > Actinopteri > Centrarchiformes > Centrarchidae > Lepomis > Lepomis macrochirus. Next base: position 11,107 of record JALXJV020000031.1, on the reverse strand, counting down.
GAAGCATCTGTCAGAGAAAGATGCAAAACTCACTGTTCATAGACACTGTTCCGCTGAATTTTCAACACATCCACTCCATCCGTGGTCGACCTCTTAGTAAAGGTAACAAATGGTCTGAACCGCTTTGAGTGTTTCTGTTACTTGTTTCTGAGAAGGTGATAAGCTTGCCGCAGCAAAATTTGGAGTGTTCACGTAATCAAGCCTTTATGGTAAATCCTCTCAAGTAGAAATATTTCTTTGGTTTAGGTTAATTTCAATGTGTTTTCACAAATGAATGGAATGGAATGAAAAGGTGTATGAATGCTGTGCTGACATTTGGATGATGTCTGTAGAAGGCTGACATTATGATGATCCACAATAATACAATGACAAAGTCCCCTATACTCATTATAGGGAAAAACTCACTGATTAGCACATTTTACTGTTGAGCTACACGTTTAAAACCTGAACACATCTGAGAGACTATAAAATGATTTTTATCTGCATCATTTTTTCTTTATTCAGACTGTTGGGCTGCAGTTTGTCAGAGATCAGCTGTACTTCTCTGGTCTCAGCTCTGAAGTCCAACCCCTCTCATCTGAGAGAGCTGGACCTGAATAACAACGATCTGCAGGATTCAGGAGTGAAGCTGCTGTGTGGTTTTCTGGAGAATCCACACTGTAGACTGGAGACTCTGGGGTCAGACATCATTTTTTACTTTTGTACTGAGATTAATAGGATGTGAAAGTTGTAGTGACACTAAACTGTAGACTTAAGACCGCCTCCCAGCGCAAGCTGCCTCCCTGGCCCCGTGGAGAGCGCACCTAGAGGCCGATTGACACGAAGTTTCACACAGGTTTTCAGGTAGTTCCCTCTGAGTTGGATTAACTTCAAATTGGTGATCGAGGGACTCCAGAAGAAATTAAATGTGAAAGCAGGTGAAACAGAAGAGGGACAAGAGAGGAAAATGTGTTTAGAAGAAAGTAGTGAATAGAAGATGAGTAAAGGGAGCACAGATGCCAGAAGTAAAGATAAGATATGCATTTAAAATTTTTGCATCTTTATAATGATATAAGTTTATGATCAGTAGGATGAGTTCCGATAACTTTTTTGAGTCATTTAAAATGAGCTGATAAAATCTAATTGAGTTCAATTTTAAGTTCAAAAATCCACAAAATGTTGAGGGTCCATTGCATTTTGCTACTCCTTTCGAATCGCACGCCAAACCCGCAAACCACCTCCTGATGAGTCACGTATGGCCGGCTCGCGAGGCTTCGAACGTCACCACATACGTCACCACATACGTCACCAACACAAGCCTCAATATGAGCTTCACAAAAATCATCCTGGATTACTCGACACATGCTTGACACAAGCATACATGTACACATGTACACACTGTGATGCGACACAGTGCAAAGGATGTATTATGTGCTGGTGTTATGTACTTGAGGTAGTGGGATTTGGTATACAGTATATACAATATAAAAATATAACAATATATACAGTATGAACAGCACTGAGAATGATGAATAAATAATAAGTGGTAACCAGTAAACAGGTGGCTGATTAGAGGCAGAGTTACTGGGTTATTGCACAGGATTTGTTCCTTACACTGTGAGTCAGAGTCAGCTCTTGTTCAGAGTGATGGCTTGTGGGAAGAAACTGTTCCTGAGTCTGTTGCTTTTGACGTACAGTGCCCTGAGTGCCTACCAGAGGGGAGAAGTTGGAACAGGTTGTGTCCGGGGTTAGATGGATCTGCAGTGATGTTTCCTGCCCGTTTCCTGACTCTGGAAATGTATAAGTCCTGAATTGGAGGGCAGGTTGGCACCAATGAGTTTATCTGCCATCCTGACTGTCATTTTATATTCCACATCATCAAGAAAAATGAGAAAATACATAAATAAATTGAATACAGAAATAATCTCTATTTTAACTACCAGACAAAAACAAATATATTGAGTACTTCCTTTTTCTAACATTGTTATGAACCATATAATGCTTATACTAAGGGAATAGTTTAAGCTGAAGATCCTTTGATTTTATCACTCCACTATTCCTAAAAGAATTATTGTGTGTTTTTTGTTCACGTTTCCCCAAAATTCATTCTAACTAGTTAAAATTTGGGATATTGAGTCGAATCTTAAATCAGTTTCTCCGGGTTTTTATTTGTGTTTGGCTGCACAACATGAGTTTGTATAGATGGAGCCACTGGTGGAGCTGCAGAGTTTAAGAGGTGAAGTGTCTGCGTCTTTATTGAAGTAGCACCATGTTGTCATTAATATTAATGAGAGCTATTAACTTCTTCATTCTACAACACTGAATGATTTCAATCAGGAACATTGTCTTAAAATGACATCATTTATTCTTTTATTCTTTATTCAGATTGAGTTCCTGTGGGTTGTCAGAGATCAGCTGTGCTTCTCTGGACTCAGCTCTAAAGTCCCATCCCTCCCATCTGACAGAGCTGCAGCTGAGTGGAAACAGTCTGCGGGATTCAGGAGTGAAGCTGCTGTCTGATCTTGTGGAGAGTCCACACTGTAGACTGAAGACTCTGAGGTCAGTAGAGTGTTGGAGTCAGTCCATGCTGCTTTCACCAGTATTGTACTAAACGCAGTTAGTATCAATGCAGAGATCCAGTATTTTCTGTAAACCTCCAACCTTCTCAGTGGCTGCTTTCCTCAGTGAAGCTGTGAGAGGAGAATGGTGACAGGCTTCAGGACTGGACAGAAAGACAGAGAGACAGACCAGTCAGTCAATCAGGGGTGCGTTTTCCCAAAGCATCATTGCTAATTACGGTAGCAACTTCCTTGGTTGGAACTATGCATTTGCAATGCAACTGTTTCCCAAAACCCTAGTTCAAACGATGGAGGCAACTAATTTGGTAACTTACATGGTAAGAACCAGCGTTAAGCGACGCAGGTGTTCCCCAAAACCATAGTTCTGACGAACATATATGACCACTGTCGTTAAATCGCATAGTTCCGAACTCCAGCTCCTGACCTTTGGTTAGAAGCTCAGTTCACTGTTACTAGATGATAGATAGCAGATTCAGTCCTAGGAGGTGGATGTAATGTGAGTGAGCAGGGAATGTTAAATAATCCTCCTGTACAAACACATTTCTAGTGAAATTTTTTAAAAATGTAGTTGTAAAAGTACTTGCCGGGTCATGGGTAGGGTCACATTATTTCAGTACTAAGAGTCTTGGTGCAGACCATCTACGAACAGCAGGTGTTTACTCACAGATTATCCATCTGCTCATAATAACTTAATTTAATTTTAGTAATCCAGTACAATGGTTAAAGGACAAAACGGAGAATGTAAAGACAAGACTTTTAATATTACCTTCATATATACATTTTTTTTCCCCCTAGAGGGGTTCACAAGCTCAGCCACTTCTCATACTAAGCAATTCTGAAGACCTTGATATAATTTGTGCCCAAGGGATTCATAATAATGTAGATACAGTTGTGGTCAAAAATTTTGAGAATGACACAAATATTAATTTGTTTATTAATTATTAATTATTAGTCTGCTGCCTCAGTTTTTATGACGGCAATTTGAATTGTAATCAATTGCAAAGTCCTTCCTTGCAAACAAAAATGGATCATCAAAAACTTCAAGGAGAGAGATTCAATTGTTGTGAAGAAGGCTTCCAGGGAGTTAAGGAAGTCCAGCAATCGCCAGGAGTGTCTCTTAAAGTTGATTCAGTTGCATGAACTTGCACTTTTGCACAATTCGACTATATCAATAAAAACATTAAATCCTATATTAAAGCTAAATAAAATGATTAGGTTGTATATTATTTATGTTGTTTTCATTAATACTATTGTTGATTTTGTTGTTATTACTTGTTATTATGACTATAATATGAAAAGCATAGCTAATAAGTTAACATAATAATATCACTTAATATTGGTCACAACTGACACATTTAGGCAGAATATGACAACATTTTGTGAGTTTCGTGCTGTGAAAGTCAGACAAACACACCTGGAAACATGTTAGTTCGAACTATGTTGGTTCAAACTAAGTTCAAACCACGGCGGTACCAACAAGGTACACAGTTTTGGGAAACTGTTGTAGTTCAGATGTTGGTTAGTTTAACGATGCATTGTACCAAGGTAGTTCCTTGGTTGTACGGGAAACGCACCCCAGTTCAGCCAGAAGCTTATTGTGATCATGTGTTTGAGTTGATGTGAAGGTGACTATTGTTGCTGCATTCATGTCTACAGGAAATAAAGCTGGATTCCGGCTCACAGCATCACAAGATGTAAAGAGACAGTGGTCCTCATTCATCAAACTGTTGTACCATCAAATCTGATCTCAAAGTGTTTGTTCTCTCATTTCAACACTAAACTTTTGATTAGTTCATCTGTGTCACAGACCTGAGATCAGTCTGACTGAAGCCTGCAAATCACTGGCTCTTATTTCAGAGAACCAGCATTACATTTAGTAACCATGAGAGCTTTCTATAGACCAGGGTGCTCACGTATAAATGCTTAACAAAAAGGTTAAGTATGCTGGTTTTCACGTACACGTGGGATTTACAAAAATGACGTGAGAATGAATCAAAAATCCAATTATGTCTGTTAATACACGATAAAAGTTTGATCATGTATGTATTGGTTTAATATCAAAATAAAATTGAATGTGAGGAATACATAATAATAATCTCTATTTAATTTTGATTCATATCAGTTTATCATTTAAACATTCAAACCAGCAGTGTTATTTGTGCTCGCGCTAGTGAGCCATAACTATTCCATACTTCACCTTTCAAGTGGAAAAAAAACTAAATAAGTCAAATTAGTGCCCAATCTTAAATCAATGTCTTCTAAATATTTCTATACTATATTGTGATGAAGATTCCCTGGCCCATGATGATGACTGGCTAATGCTTCGATTTAGATTCCCTAGAGCACCACATTGCTGCATCACTGACTTGGCAGCTGATGAAGGGAGTCTGTAAACTCTGATTTAGGACTTCTGCTGTCTGTCTTCTTCTCTCATCAGCTGGAAGTGATCTTTGTCAGAGTGTGAGTGATGAGAAAGGTTTTGGTGTTGAGAGAGGATCAGCTGTGTCCTGATGATCCAGAGAGGTTGAAGCAGCAGCATCAGCTTGTGTGTGGAGAGGCTCTGACTGGGCCATGTTACTGGGAGGTAGAGTGGAAAGGAGAGCTTCATCCAGCAGTGACTGACAGAGGAATCAGTCTGAACTGCTCCGAGATCAGCTCCACTGTCAGACACAAAATCAAGTCCACCATCATCCCTGTGTGTTCCTCTGGATGTGAGTATCATCAGTGGATCTGGACTGCTCTGCTGTTGCGCTCTGCTGCTGCTACACAGTCTCTGCACTACCTCCTCCACCTGGACCTGGACTTTATTTCATTCAGATGTTCTGAACCCAAAGTGCCTCTGCAGATTAGTTCTGTTTATGACAACATAACTGCGAATTAACACATTTAAATGCATTCTTCTGTTTTGTTTCTGTTTCTGTTGATGGAGAATTGCAGTAAATTTCCACATTATATTTCTAACACATTTTGGACATTGATGTGAAAAAGCAACATCCAGCCTGCATGCATAAAGTTACTTCTCTGAAGTTCTGCTTATTAACACCAATACCAGACTCTTCTCGCAGTTTAATAAATGATTTTTTTAACACAGAGAAACATGAAGATAATACCTGTAGAAAGTTTGGATTTAATAAAGCTTCTTCACATCTACAAACTGAAACATGATTCTGGTTCCAGTCTTAAGTCTCGTTGTTATTAGTGTTTGATTAAATAACTGTTTACTTTTTCAAATAGTCTGTTTTACGAGTATATTCCACCAGATTGTGGTGTTGCAGAAAAATTGAACTAAAGAACTGCAAACTCCGTCGTTGTCCGTTGTGACAATTATCTGTGGGTTTGTCACTATGAAAGACCTCTTTAATGTTCACTTCATCATTTGATGATTGTTAAAGGGAATATATGGAAGTTTTTCAATGAAATTAATCAAATTTTCATTGCCTTATTGTTAATGGGCTCAAAACTCACTTAGAAATGAAGCACACGCCTGTTTTCACCGTTGCTTGCATCAGACACTATTCTGCTTTTAATGTGAGATGTCCGGGTTAGTTAATGGCACTGTTACAGTAACATTAGGCTAAACATCTAAAAGATAACGGAACACTTACCGCAGCCGCAGCACGTTGTCCTGTAAGTGATTTCGATGGGATGGCCGTGTCCTTCAGCACACGTTTCATGGTTCTTGTGGCAAATTCCATTTTTCAATATAGTTGTCGTCATTGAAATGTACAGAGCAAACATAATGTCCTTTGATACTCTCCTTAGGTGTGTTTGGATCAATATTCAGAGCAATTAGCCATTTCTTCATCCGGTCAGCGTTTCTAGTTGGGATTCTGTGAAACATCATGGTATTACCTGGTCTCCCCTGTTTATTGTCGCAGCTCTTTACACTGCAGCGAAAACCCATGATTGTAAAACACGCTTTTACTATTTATAATTTGCTGACTCTGTAGCTAACCCAAACTTTGAACGAACTTTCCGCTCCTCCTCACCATGGCGCGTCTCAGGTGCTGCGGTATCACTCCGCCCAAGTAGCAGTGCTTCGCCTTCAGAGAATATCGTTCCCAGTATTTATTCGATTAAAATATGTCTGTATCTCATATGACTTTGTTTTTTGTACACTCTATGACTATACAAATCACAACCTGGAAATAGGAAAATGTTTGCGTTATTTTTTCACTTATTTGGATTAGTAGGCTAACTGCAACCATGTACATCCAGTCTTTGTGCTAAGCTAGGCTCGTGGTGGGTGTGTCAAACAGACTTATAGCACGCACAGAGATGAAAAAGGTATGTATGGACTTATCTAACTCTGGGGGATAAGGTGAATAGGCTAAAGTCCCAAAAAGTCGGAGTGTTCCTTTAAAAACCAATTGGCCCGTATGGGGATCGTACCCGCGACCTTGGCGTTATTAGCACCACGCTCTAACCAACTGAGCTAACCGGCCATGGAAAGTCCAAGTCAATCATCCACACTGGAAGACACCTAGGGGGACGCAGAGGATTTGAGGAACAGATTAATAAAACATTCAACTAGTCTAAGACCAAACAGTTCACAGTTGTTCATTATTGCAAAAACACGAGTGCGCTGAGTGGGAACTTTTATTCATCTTCGTGAAAAAAACAGTAAACAAAGTAAATTATATATATGACTGATGATGAATGGTGAGCAAACAAGGGCAACAAAGCATATTTGTCCCTAAGATCTACTGAGGCCTTATTAACAAACTGCTGCACACACGCCTGTCTGTCAGCAGCAGTAAAATTACACTTGAGCAAAATGTACAGATGTTTTTTATGTTGTGTGAAATATTCAAACCATTGTATCAGATCTATCTGCCTTTAAGCATAGTAAGGGCACTTGGGATGAAGGAAACACGGAATGTTTTAGTCCTGCAGACAGTAATCTTGAAACGGTGGCCAGACAGCATTAGCTCAAACAGCCTCAGGAGTGGATGGTCCTGGCAGTCCAGTTTAACATTAGCTTGGCGAGACTCCAGAGAGATTGCTGTCCAATTTAAAAAGACTGCCAAGTCTGTTGTTACTGGACAGATTAAAAAACCAGGCAGCAATACAGAAGGTTAAAACAGATTCAGTGAAGCAGCTCCTCTAAAAGAGAGTCCTTGTCTCAGCTGAAAACAGTAGAAGTGAATATCAGGACTGAAGAAGTTCCTTGAATGAGGGACGAAACGTCTTCCAGTATCTTCAACCAAGTCCAGTTGCCCTTGACTTTAACCTTTGTTGGATAACTATGACCTGGATGACTGAGAATCTTCATAGACAGTAGAAGTGAATATGGTTTTTATATAACTCTGCGTGCTCAGTCTCATTTGAAAGTTGGTACACTGGCTACGTTCTTTTATTTGGCTCCAAACAATAAAGTAGTGTCAAAACACACATTTTAAAAATGCCTTCTTTTTCTTTTCGCTGATGCTGCCGAACCAAATTCTTTCACCGTGGTGAGTATTACATGCTAAAGTCCGTCTCCTCTCCTGTGTCACAGAAACAACAGGCAAACAGGCCGAGGAGAAGCCAAAAGAAAAAGGTAAAAACTAAAGTAACGATTTAATGTTGACAGGTGAACATGTATATTTGTGGCATTTCTCTGAAACTCCAAACTTAACTGTAATGGCTATAGAGGCTCTGTAATTTTTACTATTTTATCTTTATCTTCATGGAAGAAATGTACATTGAGTCTCTCTGTGTTCGCATTCAAATGACTGTCAGTGAGTTCCAACTCAAAAGTGGTTTGGCCCGTATGGGGATCGAACCCGCAACCTTGGTGTTATTAGCACCACGCGCTAACCAACTGAGCTACATAACCAGTGTTTTTATCAATTTTCGTCCATTTTCAAAGTCCGTCTTCTCTCCTGTGTCACAGAAACAACGGGCAAACAGGCCGAGGAGAAGCCAAAAGAAAAAGGTAAAAACTGAAGTAACGATGTAATGTTGACAGGTGAACCATGTATGTTTGTGGCATTTCGTTGCTCTGATGTCTCGGCTTCTCTCTCCTCCAGCAAAGAAGAAGAAGCCAAAATTGTTAAATAAATTTGATAAAACCATTAAAGCAGAAATCGATGCTGCAGAAAAGCTTCGCAAGAAGGTACAGACGTGACTCAGACGCCTGTCTTCTCTCCTGCAAAGACCTTTTGGCCTACAGACATTTAGCTTATTTGCTACCAGACAGCATACTTGGAATATTTATTTTCCTCTATTTGATTTTCAACATCAGTGTCTTATTCCTTTGATCCCCTGTGGACAAAGTCTTTTTAATGGTGACATAACGCTGTACCAGTACATCAGTCTTTAATGATATTGTCTTTGAGCTAAAATGATGCCTGTAATTGATGGATTTACTTTGTCATTAATGTCTTAATTTATCGGTCCTCTGTTTCTTTCAGGGTAAGTTGGAGGAGGCGTTGAGAGCGTTTGAGACGCTGGTGCAGCAGCATCCGCAGAGCCCCCGCGCTCGCTACGGAAAAGCCCAGGTACTGCAGTACTACTGCACATTACTGCGGTACAGTGAACTGGCACTGCACTGATAGTGTGTCTAAATGCTACAATAATATGTTGACAGACAGAGGACGACCTGGCTGAGAAGCTGCGTAGTAACGATATGCTGCAGAGAGCGATCAACACCTACAGAGAAGCTGCTGAGCTTCCTGACGTGACCTCTGACCTCCTGAGAGCCACGCTGAAGAGACGAGCTGAGAGACAGCAGTTTCTGGGTAACAGAGATACTACAGCTACAACAAGAATCACTGCTGCTAAGTTAGCTGCATAAGATTCTTTCAGAAATGCACATTTGAAGTTAATTCATGTTTTCATGTCTGAATAAACCCGTGAGTTCAGCAAAAACTAGATCGGACCTGTAACGCTTCCAACAAACTCAAGTCTGAAATCAATCCTGTCACATGAGAGAAAAAGACACCAGAAGCAGCAGGATGTTAGATCGTTGTTTGGCTTTCCACTCAACATTTGCTAAGTTCATTGAGTAGAATCCAAACTTTACTGTGTTAAAAAGCTGAGCGAGCGACGACTGAAGTGCTGCTTGGCCCAATTCTTCTCAGCAACTGTATTTCTGCGATTTGTACTGAGTAGGAATAACAGGTGTGTTTGTTGAAGTGGGTGACAGAAGGCAAAAAAATGATGTTTCCATCAGGGCAACATGAGATTCAGATTCCTCATCAGACACCACACAGGGTGAATGTGTCAGAACCCGGTGTTTTCAGGGTTGACTCTTTTCCTAAGATATGTTTTTTTTTCAACTTTGTTTACCTGGTAGATAGGTGTTTCAGGGTCTTGGCTATCTTAAAAGCTCTTGGACCGTACGGGGATCGAACCCGCGACCTTGACGTTATTAGCACCACACTCTAACCAAATGAGCTAACTGGCCGTGGGGGAGTTTTGCCACTGTTCCACACCGGAAGGTGACAGGCTGTGACAGGGATTTCGAACTGTGGTCCAGTCTTTAAAAAGATCCCTTAGTGTAGAGTTTGTAAAGGTGACTGTGTTTATAAATCACCTCAAACCTACTTTTGTATTTCTGTACTGCAGAAGTTAGTAGATTTACTGATGATGACATATCAGATGTCTTGCTAGAAGAAGGGAATGAGATCTGATCCCATTATAAGATGTTTATTTTAGTTTTACATCACCCTGCATATAATTCACAGGACTTGTGATTAAACTCCAAACTTAACTGTAATGGGCTTAGAGGCTCTGTACTTTGTGTTTTATCTTTATCTTCATGGGGGAAACGTGCGTTGAGCCTCTCTGTGGTCAGATTCAAATGACTGTCAGTGAGTTCCAACTCAAATGCTGCTTGGCTTGTACAGAGATCAAACCCACGATCTTGCTGTTATCAGTACCACGATCTAACCAACTGAGCATTTCTATCTACACCTCAACCAAACCAGGTCACTGGAAGACGGAGAACCCGTGGTCGTGCTCTGTAGTAACCTGGTAATAGTAAAAATGCAAATCTGCAGCAGACCCGTAACCAGATTTTTCCACTACAGACCAAACATGTTATTTAGCACGAGAACCGAAAGAGCAGACAGCCACTGTTGGTTCTCCTGCGCGCTTGGAAAGGGAGGGGTGAGCAACCCTCATGACTAGATACCATGAAATATGTGCATGTGGATTCAAATGACTGGTAGAGGGTATTAACTCAAAAGCAGTTTGGCCCATACGGGGATCAAACCCACGACCTTGGTGTTATTAGCACCACACTCTAACCAACTGAGCTAACCGGCCACTGCCAATTGAAATTGTTGAAAAAATCTTGTCAGAATTTGATTTATGTGAGCTTTCACTATATCTTTGACTTTCAGTTTCAGGACTTCTGTATGACTCTATACAATAGGTCTTCTTGCATCTTTGTAAGTTTGCTGAGTTCTTGATTTGGGAGGAGACGCCACTGTACAGGGAAGTTACCTTAAAAGCTGATTCGTCCCCAGAACGCCACATATGGTCAACCACAATGTGAAAGAAGCCTTTTTGTAGAGTTTCTGTGAGGTTAGGATTCTGTAGCGTCCCGGAAAACACAC